>CM062809.1:399612490-400192401 GCA_031772625.1 Pinus tabuliformis | reverse complement strand
CTTCCTCGAGACCTGCATGAAGTTACTACGCAATAGCATAGCCTATGAAGGGTTACAATACTCATAAATAGATGCACTCAGAAACACTCCAGTACTGCCGGAGTAACAAACAGATTGGTAAGCATAAGACAAGGAGGGGATAGGAGATGAGACTAACAGTGCAGATTGGAGAGTATGAAATGGATTAGGTTATTTTGGACTTGGGATCAGATGTGAACATCCTACCAAAGCAGACTTGGGAACGAATGGGGAGACCCACACTACAGTGGTCTCTGATTCAACTAAGGATGGCAAACCAGTAGAAGGTCATCCCTATGGGGCGGCGGCAAGGGGTGACTATAGATATTGAAGGCGCAAGCACGCTGACTGTCTTTGAGGTAATAGAAATTGTGGATGATGGAAACCCCTATCTTCTGCTCCTTGGCATTGATTGGGCTACTAATATGAATATGGTAATCAACCTAAAGAAGCGAAAGATGATATTTGAGAAGAAATCGCTCTGCGTAATAGTACCCCTAGATCCTACTGAGGGATCGTGCTATACTGAACCAGTCCACGATTATGAGAGCAATGACGATCTGGAGTGTATCTATAATTTAATAGCGTGACACGAAGATTGGGTGAATCCAACAGCGGATGGATGAATTACATGGGATCGTGAGAGTTCCTGCACCTCGGACTTTGATGAAGAATTAGAGTGCTGGCAAAATCAGTTACATGAGGTAACTACACTGAGTTGTATCATGATGACCCGATCGCTACGTTGTGTGTCATCAAAGGTAAGAAATCTACCCACTTATGATGGCCTGAATGATGTAGATATATTTTTGGATGCATTTGAGAGGGAGATACCAGAAAAGCAGCGCTTTCAAGCGTTGGACTAGGCACTACTTGCTACGCCCGCAATATGGTGGGGTACACACAAGGGAAGCTTTGATGATTGGTGTGAATGTAGGAGGATGATGAGAACATGATATGGGAAGCCGAAGGTGCGAATAACAAAAAAATATGATGGGTAGGATGATCCGTGCACACACTTGGCCAAATGGGCTCAGGCTTATGGAGAGAAGCCCCAACCTAAAATGGGTGCACTCATTCTGTCATACCCTGGATGTCGTCCCGATGAACTAGTATGTAGAAACAGAGCTCCACCATGGTATAGGTGAATGGGATATTCTATGCGAAGGATTCATAGTGACGTTTAGTTTTGAAGACAGGTTTGACTCTATTGATGAGGCGCTACAAGAGGTGAAAGCAAAAATCTTTAGGATATCGCAGGATCCTTTGGACCTGTTTTAGCCTGAGTGGGCTACTCAACTGAGTCACGCGCTGGAATTCTATAACGTGACCATTTAAGAAGAATATGAGGATCCTCGAAAGATTAAAATCCCTGAAATAGAAGGCCACCGCGAGGTTGAAGGACCGTAGATTGAGAATCCTGATATAACCACGCTGTTGAAAACGAAACAAGTAAACATTGGTACAGAGGCAGAGCCCAAATTTGCAAAGATTGGATACTATTGGGACAATGCAACGGTGGATAAGGTCACTAAATTTCTCCGTGAATACTAGGATTTATTCCCTACCAAGTTTAAGGATCTAAAAGGGATAATCAGAGACCTAGGTGTTATGAAGATCACATTGAAACCCGAAGTGAAGCTGGTTAAGAAAAGACCTTACATCTCAATCCGAAGTATAAGGAGAAGGTCCACTTAGAGCTAGACAAGATGCTCGTGGTAGGCATCATTGAGCCTGTGAAAGAATTTGATTAGGTAAGCCTAATGGTGGTATAGGAGAAGAAGCAGAAGGATGAAATAAGGATATGTGTGGATCTCAAAAAGTTGAATGATGCTTGTGTACATGATCTTTTCCCGACTCCATTCACGGATGAAGTGTTGGACAATGTAGGTGGCCAGGAAGTATATTCCTTCACTGATGGGTTCTCTAGGTACCACCAGATCAAAATTGCGCCGAAGAATAGGAGCAAGATGATCTTTGCAACTAAGTGGTGGTGTTTTCAGTACACTATAATGCTGTTTGGATTGAAGAATGCGCCTGCAATTTTCTCGCACATAGTTGTTGCTTCATTCAAGGAATTTATCCATAAGTTCCTGGAAGTATACTTTAATGACTAGACTGTGTTTGGGTTGGTGAAATGCCATGTCGCCAGTTTACGCCTGATGCTAGATACTTGTCAAAGATACCATATCGCGGTCAATCTAAAGAAGTGCATGTTTTGTGTTTCCTTTGGGACCCTGCTAGGTCATGTGGTTTGTAGACAGGGACTAATGGTATATCCCGCAAAGATAGAGGTGATATTGAACTTGGAAGCATTGAGGAGTGTGAAACACTTGCGCGCTACTCTAGGACATACAGGATACTACAAAAAGTTTATCAAAGGCTATGCCCAGATCACCGTGCCTATGGAAAATTTGTTGAAAAAGGATGTCACATTCTACTGGAACAAGGACTATAAGAATAGCTTGGATGTATTGAAAGAAAAGATGGTCATCGTGCCAATTCTAGTCTTCCTGGATTGGAAGAAGGAGTTTCATGTACATGTCGACTCGTCATGTATAGTGTTGGGAGCAGTACAAACACACGCTGGCAGAGGAGACTTGTACCATCCTATCACATTCGCAAGCAGAAGGTTATCCAAGGTGAAGAAGAACTATTCCACCACTGAGCACGAAGGGTTAGCCATGGTGTATGCGCTCCAGAAGTTTAGACACTACTTGCTAGGAGGCCATTTTAAGATGTATACGGATCACTCCACACTGAAATACCTGGTCAATAAGCCTGTGTTGGGGGGAGAATCTGCATGTGGTTGTTATTGTTCCAAGAATATGATTTTGAAGTTATTGTGAAGCATGGACGACTGAACACAAGACCAGACCATCTGTTGTGCATTGAAACAGGGGAAGAGCCCACTAATTTGGAGGAGGGATTGCCTGATGCACAACTATTTGCAGTGTGCATTGTGGATGGTCATTTTGAGGATATCATACACTTCCTAATGACAGGGACAGCCCTAAAAGGATACACCATCTAGCGAAAGAAGGAATTAACAGTGTGCACGACAGATGTTTCTGTCATTGATGGGAATCTATACAAAATGGGGTCTGATGAGATATTGCGACGATATGTACTGGAGTTTGAAAGGAGCAACATTCTCACAAATGCTTATGGGGGCGCTACAGGAGGACATTATGTAGGGAGAGTGACTGCACAAAAGATTCTATGTATAGGGTTGTGGTGGCCAACCCTCCATCAGGACTCAAAAGCGTATTTCAAAATGTGTGATGTGTGTCAAAGGACTGGCAGGCCATCGCAGAGGGATGAGATGCCTCTGAATTCATAGATGATGTTACAACCCTTTGAGAAATGGGTGATAGATTTCGTGGGACCCATTCAGCACTAAGGAAAGATGGGAGAGAGGTACATTATCACGCGATGGAGTATTTGACTCATTGGGTGGAGGCACATCCTGTGAAGGATTGCACAGGCGCGATAGGCACAAAGTTCCTCTTTGAGAATGTACTGACGTGATTTGGTTGTCCAAAGATTTTGATGAGTGATCATGGTACACACTTTCTGAATGAGATGATCAACGTGCTGGCAGAAGAATTTTAGGTATATCACCAGAAGAGCACTCCTTATCACCTGCAGGCTAATCAGATGGTGGAAGCATTCAATAAAGTGCTAGAGAATGCATTGACCAAGGTTTACAATGCTTAGTTAAGTGATTGGTACCTACGCATACCTGTAGTACTATGGGCTTATCAAACAAGATGCAAGAAGTTGACTGGACAAATCCCCTTTAGGCTTGTCTACAGTGTTGAAGCGGTAATGCCTATGGAATAAATTGTGCCCAGTCTACACATAGTGGCACTCACGGTATGACGGATCACAGAACCCTGGAGGAGAGGCTCGCGTAGCTAGCTGAACTTGAGGAAGAGAGATTCCTAGCTGGATTTCACCAACAGTTCCAAAAGCAGCGCGAAAAATCATGGCATGATCGGCACATTAAGTTGCGCACCTTTAAGGTAAATGACCTGATCTTATTATATGACAGCAAGTTTGATAAATTTCTAGGAAATTCAGGATGCATTGGTTAGGACCCTATGTCATTACAGAGATTACCGACAGAGGAGTAGTACAGCTGGTCAAATTGAATGGTGAACCCTTCCCAAGAAAGGTGAATGGCAATCGCTTGAAGCCATACACCAGCGGTCCAGCCATGTGACTACATGAGGGTAGCACAATCTTAGTGCTCTAGGCAGCTAAAAGGAGGCACGGGACTATAAACTACACTACCTAGGATGGGGAGCTACGCAATTGGAGGATTGTGTGAAGCAAGGAAGTGTCACAGGGTTCGTGGCAGTGCGAAGGGAGCTGCGCCACCCAGGGAGAAATCGCGCAGGTCGGCCAGAAAGTGACCGTTAAAGTCACTGTTTATGATTTGATAGTAGAAATGTTGCCAAATGGAGTGGGTAGCTAGCATTTAAGTCGAAATTTATGGGTCAGATCCTTGAATATCTACCACCAATCTAGCATTAATGAACCGAATTTGGGGGGAATGGTCAGATTTGAATTCAAATGCCATATAAATTACAAGTGTCTATCCAACAAAAAAACACTTGGCATTTTGAGAATTGAGTTGTTGAGCTCTCAGGCACACATGAACCAATAATTCTTTGAGGCTTTGAAAGAGACTCTAGCATTTGCAAACTTACCAGAGACATCATGAGAACTATTGAGAAGCGTTATGTTGACACCCACAAAAGCTATAGATATTGAAGCAAAGGAGTCGGTGCCGGAAATGGAGATGGAGGCAGAACTAGCTACTCCAAAGGTTGCCGAAGTACTAGCTGAAGTCCCCAAATCACCGAGGATGTCAAGACCAAAGTCGACCCCAACCAAGGATACCACAAAGGATAAAAAGGGCAAGTAGCCTGCCATACCGGTGTGTGCAATGCCTAGAAGAAACCCATCGAAGCCCACCACAAAGGATAAGGGAAAAGCCACAAATTTGGAGCTGGAGGAGGGGCAAATTGAAGACATCCTGATGGATGAAGAGGATGTAAGAGTCAAAGTGGAGGTTGAAGCCCAGTGTGTTGACCGTATTACTTGGTTGCCTGAGTATGTCCCGCCGTGCAAGGGCAAAACCAAGGTGTTGAAAGACATCGATGAGAGCAAGACCCCCTTACAAACCCCTCTGCTTCTGAATGAGATTGTTTTCGAAGGACCGTGTTTAGCACGGGTGCAATGCTAAAACTCGAGGACTGGGACTTGGCTGATCATGAGAAGTTCCCACACCTAACGACCGAGAAGCTGATGCACCGCATCATCGATACTAACACCAGAATGAACACATTGGAGCCGCGGAGGTGGCTCAGAGGAGTAGACAAGGCAGGGTTGCTCAACCTGCTTTGGGTGTCGCACTACAACCGCACCCTGGTGACAGTATTGGTCATCAAGCAACTGCTGTGCTTGGTGCATGATGGGTGTCTATGGCTGGAGGAGCCAATACCCATCACGGATAGATTGATTCACGGATAACGTGATTGCCTTACATAGGAGAGAATCTAGCCATGATATTTGGCAGAAAAGGTGGGGAGTAGGCCTTCACGGAATCCATGAAAGAAAAATTTAATTTGGTGAAGAAGCCACATGGATACGCTATATCCAGCATCTGTGACCCTACTATAAAGGTAGCTACACAGATTCTAGAAGGGAAAGTGATGAGGAAGTGTCACATCAATGAGGTGTCGGTGCCTATCATCGCGCTAACAGCCTAGTGTATCGAAGGAGTCCAATTCAACTGGTCGGACTACCTTCACGGAGAGTTCATAGCAAACTGTCGCAAAGCATAGGAGCTCAGCAAGACGTTCCACTACATGTGGCTCTTGCTATCAATTTTGCTAGTAGCATGGGAGCTACCAGAGGACAACCAGCTCCCTTCGATCGTGTCAGACCTCCCAGAAGAAGCGAAGTATGCTTCGTTGTGGGAAACCAAGGACGTGCACCAAGTCAAGGACAGCAAAATATTTTGGATCTTGATGGAGATGAACATAAGCATGGCCATCAATCTTAAACCGCGATTATCACCTATGATGTACACCAACTTGCAGGGCTATGCAAAGTTTAAAGCAGACTTCCACCATGTGTCCATCAAGGTGCGGAAGCACCCTACACAGAAATGTTATGACTTGCCTTACCTGACAACAGATGATGTCATTGATGTAGTACTTGATTAATGGTAGGCAGAGTGGCGCGCTACAACAGACTTGGCAGTGGGAGGAATCAAGTCTGTCGCGCAGAGAAAGAAGGAGGAGGCCAAGATAAAGATGACTCAACTTGCCGAAAAGAGAAAGAAGGAGGTCACTTACAAGGCCTAGGCAGAGTGCGAGGCCACGCAGAAGACATCGAAGTAGACAGGTGGGATAGAGAGAGGCTCTGACAAAGGCGTGAGGTTGCCTTCACCTGAGACAGAGGAGGAGATAGATGAGCAGATGGAACAACACAGTGTGGACCCACAGGAGACGTCTACCTGCATCAAGTGCCCAAGGGAGCAAGAGAAAGGAGGGTCCAGGAAGAAATCATAGGCTACTAAGACATCACTGGACCCAATCACCCTCAGAGAGGGTGATTTGCATGATATCAGTGACACAGTGAGGGATGTCACCATGGAGACCTTGCAATAGTTTGAGCAGTAGTAGCATATAATCTTGGGCGCTATCTAGATAGGTTTACAGGAGCTGCAGACCTGCATGTCTTAGGCTATCACGGTGTCCACCAGCCTTGCTATCGGCACTTCAGAGGTTGCCGAGATGCTGCGCGTGAAGGCCTCCAATGTGATAGTGTTGCCTGATGGGGCATTGACCATGAAGAACGAAGCTGACAGGCCCACTGTCAGTGCCATAAAGGGAGTAGGGTTGAATCTGGAAGCGCTTCCTGGTGAAGTGCTCCACCTCTTGCAAGATGGAGTGATTGCAAAGCTGAGGGCCCGTGAGCACTGTGCCCTCCAAGTGATCAGTGAACAATGAGCAGATGGCACTACAGCGAGACTCTACCATCGCCACTATTACCAAGGTGACTAATCAAAACAAGTGCATTATGCAGGTCATCTAGGAGGCATGTTGAATGGTCCCAGAGTTGGCCATTCCTGAGGACGAGCCAGTCAAGGTGCGCATCTGCAAGCTTGCCATAGGGATGCGCGACACTTGAACTGAGATGGCGAGGGTTCAGTTGGAGTTAAACCTATAGATCACAGAGTTATAGTTGAAGGCCCAACCTTCAACTCAACTATAAGTGGAGCAGTGTGTGACCACTGTCAAAGAAGTAGTAGAGGCAGGTGGATAATTCATTAGCAGACTGCACGTAACTTTTTGAGCAGCCGTTTGAGGTCCTAACAAGCTTGGAGGAGGACCCCAATCTACAACAACTAGAGACGAAAGCCCGCAAGCTATAGCAGCACTATGATGAGGTTAAGGGCAGAACACGAATCATCGCGCTAGCACAAAGAATAGCAAAGTTGCAGGAGGCCAAGCAGTTGAAAGAACAGGTGGATGCAACGCTGCACAAGGAAGCAATGATGAAGGAAAGAATGAAGCCTTGGCTAGATGAGGCTTACACAGTGATAGGTTCTATTGAAGGAAATCTTGTGACTCTGCAAGCCACTCAGCAAAAGCTTCAAGCTCACATTTCAGGAGCAGTGGCTGAGCAGATGGTCGAAGATGCGAAGCAGGCGGCAGCTCAGTGCACTGTCGAGGTTACAGTCATATGGGTTGAGCTAGAAGGTCTTCACACCAAGATCTTCGTGCCTGCCGAGTGACTCGAGGACGAGTCGCGATGTTTGTGTTGGGGACCTGTTGGGAACGGGATCCCCTAAGGACAGTTTTAGGACTAAAAGCCCATGTTTTGGGTCGAATTTTGTAATAAAATAGTAAAGTCTCCGCATTTTGTGGTTGTGGAGCGTGAAGGTGTCATGAGTCATAAAGGGTTGTCCGCCCTTATTTTTGTAAAGTAAAGTCAGTTGTAAAAGATCTACATGGTCTGCAGACCATGGGATTGTATAAAAAGGGCTAAGCTCTAAGTAGTTGAAGAAGAGTCATAAGTCATGAGTCAGATAGTGATAGCTCTGAAGTAAGAAGTCTAAGTTTCGAGTCATAGCATAGGTAGAGGCTCTGTAGTTGAGTGTGCAGAGGCCTAGGATAGAAGTCCACAGATGAGTGTGCAGACCCCTGCAGTTGTGTGCACAGGGTGGATAGAGTCTGTAATCACTTGAAGATATCAATAAAGAGAAGTATTCTGCAAATTCTGTGTCTTTGTTCCGATTAATGCATCTTGTTGTATTGTGTATGAATTTCATTTATAATGCTTATATGATGCATGAATGTATGTAATTACGTTGGTTAAGTGAACGCAAGTAAGAATATCTGTTTACGTGATGCTAACTATGATTGTTTAATAAGATAAGTAAGACACTTAGACTAGTTTGGGAATCTGCATGGTACACTGCCCTAGCAGCACGAAAGTACCTGAGCCATAGGTTAGGGCTGCGTGAAGGTCAATCATACCTCTTCACAGAGGTACTAAAGGGGGGAATAGAGGACTAGTCCGGCAAGCCTTAGAGCTAAGTGACCTGTGCGAAAGCAGGAATAGAAGGAATAAACCGAAATCACAATCATCTCAGAGTGTGAAAACTTGGTTCCAACATCCCCCCATACTACTTCGGGTGAGACTTTAGTCTGCGCTCTGTAGGATGATGCCGAAAGGGGTAGTAGTGTAGGGATTTGTTTGGCTAATTAACATTGAACCTGGGTCAAGCCCCCACAAGCCAACAAGTTTCCCCATAGGAATGATCTTCTGTTGATTGGCCATACATATATGTATAGGATACCACTGTAGCGCAGGCCTCCTAATCCTTTCCCATGTCTGCTTAGGTAGTACATTCGCATTAGATCCGATATCCAAGATGACTTGATCCATTTCATATTCTCCAATCTACGCAGTCAGCCTCATTTCGTGCCCTATCCGCTTCTTATGTTTACCCAGTTTCCTCACAACAAGTTGTTCAAGAGGAGTCTTGATTTTACCTGTAGAGTTATCAATTAGCTCATGGAGCCCTTCTACTGCCTTCCTATCCTGTAATAGCTTCATACAGGTTTTTAGAAAAGTAGCCAATAGTGAGGGATCCATGTCATATGCTTCATTATTTCCAACTAGGTTTTCCTTACTCCTCAACATAGAAGCCTCAACAAAGTTCTTCTTGGCTTCCATGAAAGCTTCTTTAGCCGTGTCAAGATCAAATCCAACTTCTATTTCAGTTGCCTTGCACACCCAACCTTCGGTCTCCAACTACTTTCCTTTATCTTCTCATGTGGCAATACCACTTCATGTCACGATATTAATGCTATGGTCCTCTTCACAAGGCTCCGCCCTCATCATCTGTATATTTTTTGTGGGAATTTGCATCTTTTTTTCCTACATCTTGGCTATCAGCACCGGGCAATAATCAATCACATGGTCAAATTGTTTGTAATACTAATAGGATGGATGTGTCAAGTTTTGATAGTCGCACGTAAGATTTCCAACTTCTCCACAATTGAAGAAAATATCTTGTCCGCGACCTCTTCCATCCCCTCCTCCTCTTCCTCTTCCACGGCCATGGAACCCTTCGCACGTTGCACCTGCGCCCTTATCCTAAGGCCAATTTTCTACCTGCGTTTTGATATGTATGGTTTTCTCCATTATTAATTCATATCTTCAGCAGTTTCTCTCATCATGTCCAACTAAATTACAAAAGGTACAATATAGCTCTTGCGGAGTCTACACAAACTTTTGCAAGAGGTGACAATGGTCAATTGCATGCTTCCCAGATATCTGGCAAATAGCGTACCATAAGGGTAATCATGCCCTTGGTCCCGCAATATTCTTAGGTTTCAAAGGAATAGGACCTCCTCCAATCAAGTAATTTGGATAAACAAGGAAGTGATCCTTATCATGTCCCTTGTATTTGTATTTTATACACCAGACTTTAGCGCGCACCTCTAGCTGAGCTTCCTTTCCTGTCTTCAAGCTCTGCAACTCCATGTGCAGGCTTGCCCGCTGCAACTAAATTTGTTGTACTCCAACGTTTGTATCCTGCACTGGTGAGGATTCCAACCTCATCGTGATCTCCACAACCTCTTCTTGCATTCCTATCTTCTGCTGTGATAATGGTAATATCAGATGAGGCAAAAATGAAGAAATGTACTAGTCTCTATGTTGATCATCCGTGATCTTCATATTAGCCTATCAGATTATGCATTTTAGCCTCTGATCAAAATCCCACGAGGACTCATTTACCCTCTGTTGTATTTCCTTAAACTTGGTTACATACTACACCTGAGACTTAGGCTTCTTAAACTCACTGTTCAATGCCTACTAAGTCTTTGCCATCATCACTCTAGGTCTATCCATACAGAACTTGATGTACCAAGTCAATGCTCTATCCTGCAGTGTTGTGACCAGCTGCACTTTCTTCATATTATCATATGTAATCTACTACGTTGTCCATACATCATCCGTGACAAACAAGAATTTTTTTGGGTCTTCACTTCCCACCCCTTTGAAGATCGGAATCTTCATTACGTTCACCATGTTGAATGGTTTATGCGGAGGTGGAGGTGGAGGTGGCAATGGGATGGATGGATACGGTATCCCCGGGATATCTTAGCTAACTATCTGCAGTGCACTTCACGGTGTTCTCAAAAGAGTCCCTTCGTCGTTGCTATTAGATGATCCTAACAACGGACTGTATTCATAACCTGATTCTTCATTCCCTCTAAAGGGTTTTCCACTTTATGTAGTCCCAAACATCAATTTAATGGCATAACCCGTTTCTCACACAACAACATCTTAATCCATGTTTTCAAAGATTTTAAGTACTTACCTTTGGGTCCCTTTAAGAATCTGTGCTCTTTTTCACTATAGTTGATGCTCGTATCAATTGTGAGCTCAATGATCAATCCTCCTAAGATACGACCAGTCCAGTGATCAAAGACCAGCATGATGTTATTTTCTAAAGCTTCCAACGTTTCACCAATTGTGGGGTCCACACAATAGGGATTTCAAGTCTCCATGTACCCTTACTATCTGCTAATCTAGATAGTCACTCATGCAGTTTTCAAGGGAAGAAACAGAAGAAAGCTTCAGCCCCGTGTGTGTACATGTATCTATTCAGCCATTGTTCCTTGGATAACTGTGGGTTTCTATTCTCCTGAGCAGAAAATGCGTGCAACTTCTGCGATCCACTTTTCAATCTCTTTCCTAGTAGGGAACCACTTATTTGACATCACACATTCCTCAAATAGATCTCAGTCCCAGAAACCGAACCATTTATTGGCTTGATGGGGCCTGAGCCAGGTTCAACATTATCTGCACCAACCAACAAAACCCTAACTGCTTTCCATTTCAGCAACAACCTGTGTAACACATGCTTTAGTCTCACCCGAAGCAGTATTAGAGGATGACAAAACCAGGTTTCTGAATCCAAAGGCCTATGTGATGTGTTCCTATAGTCCTTATGGCTCAGATCTACCTTCGCGCACCTTTAACCCTTCTGAACATATATTTACTGTAAAACCATTTATACAACTTCCTTATCTTCGCGAAGGTTCCTAATTATACTTAACATGTATAAATACTACATATCTACTAGTTTCGCGCCGCAAATAAGAATTACTTCATGTAAATCATAATACAAAGCGAAGGTACATAAACTTGCAGAAGTAATAAATAAGGCACAGATGCATTAGAATTGGCTCAATCCTGTCTTTATTAAGTATATTCAATTCAATACAGACTTCCTTTCCCTGCGTACTCAACTGGAGGGTCCTGCACACTCAGCTTGCGGACTTACCAAGGTCTCTGTGAACTCAGCTGGAGGAGCCTTCCCCTTTCACCTAAGTATAGGAAACAAACCTTTCCTACCTTAGCACCTTTGACCTTACAATGATTCTTCAAAAAAAGTTGCCTTCCTAGACTCGCTGTGACTCATCTATATATAGAATTTTCTTTACAATACCATGGTCCATGGACCATGGGCGGGTCTCAAGACCACTCTATCACTTACCCACCTAAGGGACTAAAGCCCCTTTTTCTCATACTAGATTTGCACTCCACTTCCACATTTCACGGAGACTTTACATTTGTTACAAAAATATATTACAAAATTTATGAAAACTTGACCAAAATGACCCCAGGGACCCTATCCCAACACTAATTGGGTGTATATAAAATCATATTCCTTGGCAATTTGGATGGCCTCTTCATTGATTTGCGAAAACTTCGAAGTGACATATTTGGCTATGGGGGGAAGGAGAGAATTTAGGAACTAGTCCATTAAGAATTGGTCATTAATTTTTGGAGCCTTACATAGGTTCTTCCATCTACACCACCCCTAAAAGTGATGTGAGTGGATATTGTCTAGTGATAGGCTACCAAAATTTTAATCCTCATGTCATAGTAGATAGGTAACTAGAAGTTTGAGAGGAAATCATTCTAAATGGAAGTGTACACTCAATGGGTGTAATGAGGTTGGTCAACATTTATTTCATAGTAGCATTGATTAATGTGTGTTGACAAAGGTAACAATGGATAGATTCATCCATTATGGAGTTCTATGGAAACCACATGTGGAAGGCTCATATGTGGTTGGTGGGGTCCTCTCTAGAATTCCCCTCAAACTTGGGGATATCTAAGGGAAGCTTTGTTGGCATTGGTGGCCAAGTCAGATCATGAAGCATGTTGGCTATATGTTATATTCTTTACATGACTAGCTCCAAACATTGTTACATTGTGCCAACCACAGTGGGGGGGTGGAAATCCCCTTACACGGGTTTGGGGCAGTGCCCCAATTTTTTTGTTTTTATGCAGACCCAAGGATGGTTGGGTGGACCTAGGATGGGGGGTGGGCCCAAGGATGGTGGGAATAGCTACCCGTGGTTTTGTGCATGGTTTTGGTTATGATGGTTTTTTCCATGGTATTTTGTAGATCCTATTAAGGGAACTACGACTATGTTCTAATATAGAGTTAAAAAATTGGGAGTTTATGAATGCTGCGACATGTATATAATGCATTGTAACATTGAAAGGAATATAATGAAAAATCAATCTAGTTTTCCTATTTTTGGGTTCCAGGAGAAAAATATTTGTGTATATTTTTTTTTCTTTCCATTGTATATTTTTTGTTGATCAGCTAGTTCAAATAAAGAAGGTTCAAACTAATGGAAGGAATGGTTGGGTCACATTTGTTCTAGGATCATAGTTCATGTGTTGATTCCAATTTTGGTAGCTGTAATATTGTCAACATTAGCACCAATATTACCTTTGATGTTAACACCCACATTAGGGCCAACAATACCACTGGTTTTTACACCCACCATATTCGTGGCAAGTTGGAATTGAGTAGAACTAGAGAATGAGGAACTACTAAATGAGTTAGAAGCGCTAGAGCCTGAAAGTAGGCTAGGGGGATGGACCCTAACTCATTGAGCATGTATAACTAACCATATAAGAGGAAACCAAGGATGAATTCCTCACAATATTTATGACTATCACTATGAGGTTGGGAGAAGGTTTACATTATCAAAATGGATTGAATATAGAAGATTAAAATGATAAGGAGGGTGAATCAAGTCAACAAAAAAACTAAGATACTATGTGCATAAGTGTTACAAAGTGGCTTTTTGTGTGGTTGATATGCTAATTTAATTCCAGTGGCCTCATCTTATGAAAATGAAAATACTCTAGCCTAATAGATCAACTACTCCTTAAACAAGTCTTAGTCTAAGCTTTAAATGACCTTCCAAACAACCTAGGTGATGGGTAATCACACCTGGTAAGACTAAGTAAAGGTATCAAAGATAACTACATGTATATCTATGAAGTGCTGAACATATACAAACACACAAATAATTGTCTTCGATGTATTTTCTTCCCACAACTTTCACCTATAAGGTAGTTTTTCTAAAATATGGCCACTAAGGTTACCTTTCTCCAATGGCGGTAAGAGAATCTCATTTTTTGGGTGTCAACTTAGTATCTATATTCCCGAACAAGATTTAGGAGCCTCAAGAGGAACTAATAAATCCAAAGTATAAGACTTACCCCTTTCATTGGTTTCTTCCCCAACTAATTTTGACCACTGAATGATGAAGGATTTTAAGATCCATAAGGACATTGACCACTACGTCTCAATTTGTAGTAGCCAAGGAGAGATATTTGGATGCCTATCCTAGTAGCACTAACCTAACTAATATATTTTTTTGGTGCCCAAGTGGATTTAAATGCGCATATTATAATATGAATAATTTTAGTGGCTTAGCTTTGTTTCATGAACCAAGTGTCAACTTTAGTGGTGTTCATGTACGTGCAAGTAGTGTGTTTTATAACATGAAAAAAATTATTACTTGCCATAAAAGTAAAGATATGTAAACTAAAAATAATTAGAGAACAACAAAATAAATTATTTCCAAATGATATTCAACACTTAATAGTAAAACAAACTACCCTATGAAGGTTTTATGCATGTAGTTATGCATGAAAATGAAAATACTTTATCCTAATGAACTAAGGACAAAGATGGGTATTACATCACTAACCTACAACCAACTCTATGCAACAATAACAACAATTGAACAATGTTTTTGGGTTGTTGTTTTTGGGTTGCTAATGTTCAACTAGAAGTTCTCTCACTAAAGGGAGATCCAAGGAGTAAAGGGAAAGAAGGCAAATGCTAACTATAATTGAGGTTTTCTTAGCCTATTAACCCCATGGATGAAGCAAGTAAACATATCTAAAAAAAAATCAAGAATGATCCCTATCATCTTACAACAACAAACTCCCTTATTAATTCCCATCTAGCTTGATGGAGAACTACTAGAAACCCTCTAAGCATCTCTAATTCTTTCTCATAATATTTTATTACTAAAAATATCAAGATCTACTAAGGGTATACTATTAATAAGGAGTCTAAACATATATAGTAGGTTAACAACTCGAAAAAATAGGAAAAAAATATACAGTTATTAGAAATTTTTCCAATGCAGTTAATCGACCTTTATTTGCAATGGAAACATAGTTTACAACCCAAAATTTGAGGTGGATCAACATTGTTACTAGCATGAAAGTTGTGTTAGGTCTCCTATTTTCTTAGGTTGTCGAAATATTGATACCTTAGCTTATAAATCAAATAGAAAGGGAAAAAACAAAGCAATGATGTAAGAAATGATAAAAGTGGAAAGTAAATGAATGGCTAAGAGATCACCCATGGGGCGTAGAATAGACGATGATGGGGTATAGTATTAAGTAACTTCATGATGTGAAGTTCACCAGATTGAAACTTCGTGGGAAAAATTCCATCCATGTTAAGGGTTGGTGTGGCCCAAGCCAAGTGCAATCTCTGGGTGATTTTGACGGCTTAGATGCCCCTTGGTTGTGTTTTCTAAAGCCTTAGGTCAAGCCAGAAGTAATCTCTAGAGAACTCAGACAACTTGAAAAAAAAAAAAAAAAAAAAAGAATTGATAAAGAGATCTAATTACCCACGAAATGCAACCTAGGTCCTGAAATGTTCATAACCCTAGTGGAGTAACTTGTATTTTGTCAGCTCTCTCTAGAAAGGGTTAACAATAAGTAATATATAGAGGTTGCATATAGTACAACAATTAAATGTGGGGATTTATTAACCCTATGGAATTAATTATTGTGTATTTTTTATTATTACTCATAAACCTTAAGAAAATGCCAACAAAGGAAGAGACAATAATATGGTAACAGAACATGTAATAAACTCAAATTTAACCCAAGGAAAGATTTTATTATAACACATGTGGGGAGATCTAATTTTTATTAACTTTTTGTATCATACTAGAGTTGATAGCCTCTCAAGTTAGACTGAATCCAGAAATACATATGCAAATTGTGTTGACCCCCATTACACAAACCTTCTACACTCGCAAAAACATCCAACAATCAAAATCATCGGGTGAAGAGAAGAACAAAACCTAGTTACACTTCATAGACCAACAAACCAAGCATCCAACCTATTAAAAAAATACCACACAGAAGGAAAGAAACAAAGCATCCTTTTCAACCCTTGGATGATTCAAATTTTTAGTTAGGAAAGAGTTTCTAATGTTAAGGTAAACATCCTTTTCCTCTTCATCATCCTTGGTCTAGTTAACCAAAATAGGAAGAGGAGATTATCTTTCATCTTTGGAATATGAAATAAATCTAATTAATAAATGGAATTGGTTAAACCTAGATGGATTGATATCTTATAGGAGATTGACCTTGGAGCTTCCTTGGATGTTACTTACATAGACATATATTCCTCTTTCAAGATATCCTCCGTTTTTTAAGATGTTGGGGTCTTTTTTTCTAAGGAATACAGACAATTCTAATGAATTTCTAAGAAATAGAGAAAATTAACATAGATCTAAAATTCAAAAAACACACACTAAAGAGATAACATACAATTCCTTACTTTCATATTCAATATGTTGGAAATTTAAAGAATAAATAGATAAATCAATTGCATGTTCATTTTTAAAACTGTGAGCTAAGGTGAACCTAGATTTTGATGTATTTTGATAACTAGTAACAAGATTGAAATCACAATTTTGAATGTGATGTTAAATAACCAATGTCCTCCTCATCATAACTAGAATTTTAGTTTATAAATTGATTAAAACTCAAAATAATAATACATTATTAATAGTAGACTTCGAAACAGGGAATTTATCAACTAGGATGGAAAAGTCTCAATCAAAACATAAATAATAAAAAATTCAAAGTGGTAAAGAGATAAAATACATAATAATGAGCTTAATAATATCTACGAGGTTCC
This sequence comes from Pinus tabuliformis, assembly GCA_031772625.1. NCBI lineage: Eukaryota > Viridiplantae > Streptophyta > Pinopsida > Pinales > Pinaceae > Pinus > Pinus tabuliformis. The sequence goes on along the minus strand of CM062809.1, from coordinate 400,175,504 downwards.
TAAAACCAATTCATGAAGCACTAACTCAAAGTTGGTGCATGCAAAATGCATAATGCAAAAAACAAATGAATCTTACTTACCTCATGAATGTAAGGAAGAAATTGGGAGGGGAACCAAAGAGGTTAAATAAAAAATTGAATTAAATAAGTATGCAAAAATAATAGCTAACTTTCATGTCAATCATAAAAAAAAAATGAATTATGGAAAAAGCCCATCAAAATAACATCTAAATCACGATAAATTCAATCATGTTTCCCATCTTTTGATCATTTGATAATAATCGATAATTGGCCTTGTCAAATCAAAATACACCAATAGTTCCATTAATTTGTTTGGATGTTAAATGATTTGAAATATATAAAGATATCAAAAGATCACAAAATTTCAATTCTCAATTATCCCTTGCAATCATTAAACTAAGGTAGAAAATTAATGATTGAGTTACTTCTAATGGTAATGGAGCGAGAAGAAATGTTGACTTTGAAAGAGGATTTGATGATATGAATTCTGAGCTAGAAATCTGATGAGTCAAAAATTCTCACGGTGTTGGAGCATAGAAATATATGATTAGAGGATGATATTCGATAACATTAGAAGAAATCAAAAAATCAATTTGCATGAGTCCTTTTATAGTATGGGAATGAAGATAAAATAGGATCTTACATGAATTTTTGATAAATCAAAGGTTGATTTTATAAAAGTGAAACAAAAATTAAACTTCTAGAAACACTACGCAACACTATCGAAAAAACTTGGAAAATCAAAGAAGAATTTCGAATGCCATCAAATTGATTATTTAATAGGCTTTGATGATATCAAGAGAGGTGAAAATATATATCGTTAAAAGAACTCATGATATATTGAAATGAAATGAAATATAATTCTTTAAAATGATTTTATAGCATTAAGAGAATCAAAACATTAATGCTTGAAAATATTCTACTAGCTTCAGACAAACATGATATATTGAAACTTTTAACCACTCTAATAATATATCGAAGAGATTCAGAAAATTGATTTTAAAAAGCCAAAAGTTCCCAAAAGATAAAGGAAATATTTGAATATTGGTAAGGAAAAAATATTTTGAAAATATTAAAGCAATAAATAAAAAATCTAATTATACTGAAAAATGAAAATAGAAGCCCACGGGGTTTCGGATTGACAGTGAATGGGTGCGCTGATAGGGCACTCCTTGCGATAGGTCACCGGTTAAAATCCCTCGTGGATACTTAGGTTAGTCTTAACTAGAAAAAAAGAAAAAAGAATAATGAAAATAGAAAGGTGCTATAACAAATCATGTCTTAAGAAAAATCTATTTCATCAATCCAATGCATTAAAAGTAAGGTATTACATTATAGTTATTAGTTTGATAATTTTAAAGAGGCCCCTAAATTCAAAATATCTAGGGGAACATTGATGCCTTAGCATGATGGTGAAAAGCATAATTTTGATGTGGGATAGTGTTTCAAAGGAATTTAAACACAAGCGCAAAATATAGTTTTGATAGAAAACTACACTAGCAATTCGAAGACAAAAAATAGAGAATAAAAGATCACTCTTTAGACTGAGGTTGAAATACCAATTCAAAGTCATTTGTCTTACATCTCTGATTCAAGTACAATTAAATAGTGCTCTCATAAGAGAGGAACCATGCATAGTAGGTTGGGGTTCCTTAGTGCATGCACATGTAATGAAAAATAAATTCCCCTTTAGTTTTAGTTAGCTAGCCCAATAATGGAGTTAGCTAGTAAAAAATGGATTTAGAGCCATACCTAAGGTCGATATCCCAAAATAGAGTGGGAACTCAAGTAATCATAACAAGCAAGTGATGTGTGCTTTTACTCATAGAAATTGTGTTCTAAGCCCTCCTCAAAAGCACACTTATTCCTAGAAAATAGGAATTTACTACTAGTGGCTTATGAGCTCATGGTTTTGGAGACCCATGGTATTAATATTATTCTCATGAGGGAAAGTTATGCATGTAACTCTAAACTCTAGAAATGAAATTAGTGTCAATAAGTAAGACTAAATTCTAATGGATAAGGTGTATCCAAGAGTAAATGGATATGTGGATAAGGAAAACTCCAAGAATAGTAATGATCCTTAAGGGTAATTTTACACTTATATAGGAAGAGGATAAGGATAACGATAAGGAAATGGATAACGTTAATAGATAATTCCAATGGATTAGGCCATGGTATTGCATTATGATGTCATGTCATGATTTCCTTGTTGCTACCCATGCACTACCACAGGTTGTCCTACATGGTAGCACTTGCTAAAAATACAAATTACTATGAATAGTAGTTCTTCTAAAAGTTAGGCAATGTGCATGTATTCCAACACTCCCTTAACCAAAAAATTTTAGCCATGTTAAGTACTCAATTACAAAACAACTATATGAGTCCCAAAAATTTATAGCCATGTTAGGTACTCATGTACTAAACAAATTATGAAAAAAAATATAACAAAGGTCAAGTAAAGAGTGAAATCCTAGTGGGAAGAAAACTCACCTGAAAATATAACGCATACTATGTTTGCTACATAATTGTTATGAAGAAACATGGTATTTTTTATCAATAATGTCATCATGAATTTATACTTGAATATTTCATCACCCATCATGAGAATCCATTGGTTGTTTGTTGATCCTTGCACTTTTTTATAATACTAGTGAGTGCTCGTGGAGTACTAAAAATCTAAGATCTAGTTCTTTATATATTTCTACTATAACCCACTAGCTTACTAGCTACATGCGAAGTATGTTATGCCCTTTGTGGCTTTTTATCTGGATCCATAATATATTTCTCATGGACTTCTAAATCCCATTTTGAAATATGATCTAAGGAGTGTAAAAAAATATCAAAATATGCCTTAGGAAGAGATAAAAAAAATTGTAGTGGGTTCCTCTTGGAGCGGATGTAAGGGGCATTATTCATAAGTATTAGCTGGTTTTTATGTACTTTATTCATGTGAATGGATAAGAAGATAAACATAATATGATCTAGGAATGGAAAGAGAGAAGGAATACATCTTGGAATAGTGATCCATATTACCAACTATAACTCTAGAATCATCTATCATCTCAAAAATTATCACTAAATCTAGAGTAAACTTAACTCACTTGTCTATACCTTAGTGTGTAACTTGGTAGATAGAGAGGATATTGTGGAGATATTTAAAACATGTAACACATTTTTAAAGCTTCCAAAATCAAGGTTTTCTCTCCCTTTTTCACTCACTCTCATAGGTGTTTTGTCTTTCATCAACATAGGTCCAAGTCTCGTGCCATGTAACAAGGAAGAAAAGGAATATTTTTATCAATTCATACGGTTAGAGGCACTTGAATTTACTATCCATCAATTAAAGTATGAAGTAATAACAGCCAAAACATGACCCTTACCACGATCCTTTGGTATCTTATGTTTTAACTTCTTCTAAACATTGTTTGGTGTGCAATTTGCAAGGTTGTGTTGCTGAAATACTTTTTTATAAGATCAATGGTCTTGACCATACAATAACTCTTTGGATGAAATCCTATATTACAATAGATATACTTATTTTACTCCTTATTATAGTTTCCTACCTTGTGTTTCAAACTTCTCTTAGTGGATTCACTATTTTATCCATCTATGTGATCATGATCCCTATATTTTTGTTTATTCATTTTGCTACCATCCTAAACTACAAGCACTTGGGTCTTTAATACCCCCCATCTCAACGAGTTTATTATGCTAAGAAAAGAGTGAATCTATGAATTCGTCCATAGAGGGAATATTCCAATATTTTCCCATACCTTGTAGTGTATAAAGAAGAAAAAAACATAGAATAATCACGTCCTAGCTTTGAAAAAACTAAGAGGATAAGCTACTCGTCTTTTCTATCAATGCAAGTTGCTTTAACTTATTGCAGAAAAGTATTCAACTTGGAATAGAAGTCCTATATGGTCTCAAATTTTATTGGGCTCAAATATATGATTTCATTCTCTAACTAATGTCCTCCTAGTTCATTAATATCTCCAAATAGTCCCTCTACCTTAATCCATGTATCATTGGGATTTCAATAAGATTAGAAATGAAAGAGAAACTCTAGAGAAATGTATAGGTAAAGAATCTTGTAGGCCTCATCCATTATATCAAATTAATTTGAATTCTCTATAACTACATTGGGCTTTACTTCCAAATTTGTGATAATTCTATAAAGTCCCTTGCTTCACAATACAAGCATGATATTAGCTTCGACTCAAAGTAGTTGAATGGAGTGATAATCATAGAGATGGGAAGATCCATCCTATTTAGCATATTCACTCATATGTAACCTACAATAAAATATCTTTTTCCTCACAAACTCATCCTATGCTCTAATACCATGTATGGCTTTAAGTACAAGCACAAAATCTAGTTGTGACAAAATCTACACTAGCAATTTTAAGACAAAAAGAGTATAAAGAATAAAATATAAACCCTTAGATTAAGAGACTAAAATATCAATTAAAATTCAATTTTCTTGTCTTGCATTTTTTTAAAATTAAATAAAACTATCTTGAGAAAGGACAATTCACACTAGGTTTGGGTCCTTAGTGCATGCACATGTAAGCAAACATAAACTTCCCCTTAGTTTCAATTAACTAACCCAGGAATGGTGTTAGCTACTAAAATTTGGTGTTAGACCCATAAATAATTTAGATATCCCAAAATCGAGTGAGAAATAAATTAACCATAACAAGCCAAGTGAAGTGTGCTTTCTCTCCTAAAAGGTAGGGCCTAACCCCTCCTCCAAGGTGCACTTATTCCTAGAAAAAAATAATTTACCAATGGTGGTTTATGAGCTCCTACTTGTGGAAACCAATGGTATTTTCCCATGATACTACATATTATGCATGTTGATGAGCTTTGATATTGTAACAAGAATGGTGCAACTCCTGAGGGTACTAACTTAATAGCAACCCAGGGTTCGTACAAACTTAAGAGGGGCCAGCATTGTATGTGCAACAGACGCCTTCCTCTTCCTAGTCTGACTCCCTTTGATGCAAGTGAAAGAAGGCAATGAAACATCCTCAAAAAATCAAAGATCTAGGTAAGCCACCAATCCTAAGTTGCAAAAGGTAAATAACAATAAGAAAATATATTCTGCTTAGAAAGTAAATGGTGGGAAGGGAATCGATTCTATTTGCAAAAATGTAAAGAATAATGACAACTAAGGAAATATAATCTATCTTGTTGGAAAGGAAATAGCATTAAATAAAATCTATTCTATTTTGCGGGAAAGGAAATTCCTAGAATACTTTTGCAAAAAGGAAATCACACTTTGCATAAAGTAAATTGCGGAAAGGAAATCTAGACTAATTGTAGAAATCAACATCCAAGAAGAAAGAACTATAAGAGCTAAATGACAACCTAACCAAGCCTTAGCTCAGACAAAGTGGCCATAGAGCATTCATAGGCTATAAATATACTTGTACCATGAATTTGGAGTGAATCTAGGCAAGGAAGATCTCAAAAACAAATTGCTCTAGGATTGCTACAGGATTGTTATTTCTCAAGTTAACTTACCGAATGCCCAAGAAAATCAAATGAACATGGGAGAGGAATTTTTTATTATTATTTAGGATGTCTTATGACACCAAAACAAGTGGAATCAATCAAAAATACCCATGTTACCATATGCTAAAAAATAGCCAAATATTACTACTCTAAAAACCAGAAATTCAAGAATTAGTGATCTAGTTAACCTATCAAATGCCTAACCTGATCAAGTGAAAATGTTATGGAGCATTTTTTTTTATTATTAATTAGAATATTTTTATGACTCAATACAAGTGAAATGAACTGAAAATAGCCTCATTAACACGTGCTAAAATAGCAGAAAATTACTACTAGAAACCAGAAATTTCATAGCAATGAACTAGTGCATTGATCTAAGTACCCAAATTCCTAAGCTAATCAAGTGAAAACGTTGTGGGGTAAATTTTATTGTTAATTTTTTTTTTTTAGACTCAATAAAAGTGGAATCAACTCGAAATAATCTTATTAAAATGTACTAAAAATTAGCAGAAAATTACTACTATTTTTCTACAGGATACTTCCAAAAATTCCAAAATTGTGAACTAGTAAACCAATCCAGGTACCTCAATGGTGAATATGAATTTGAAAGGTTTCTATAAAGATGCATCATGCTTGTGACTTCATAAATAACCTTCAAAAAAACTCACTTCAATCATTTAACCAATATAACCTACAACAATTGAAACATGAATACTAAATGCAGAAATAGGAAAAACAAGAGTAGAAGATGCAAGTGAAAACATTCAAAGAACATAAAGAAATTTTACAGTAGGGATCCGAGTCTCCTGGGATGGCCAAGCCCAAGGATACTCAGATTCCTATGAAGGAAACCAAGCTTTAGAAGCTAAAAATGGCACAAAACTTCATTATTTGAATCAATAACAAGTTTTATTCACAAAAAGACTAAGAAAATCATTCCCCTAGACATAAATTAGAATTGGAACTTATACAAATAGATGGGAAAGCATCCTCCTTGAAAGGAGGAAACTTTCCCCTCCAAACTCCCTCAAAAAGTGGATCTAGTTCCCAACACTAGGAATCTTCATTAAATAACAGAGATCACATTCCTAGATTTTCTCAATCACTAGACCTCCAAAATTTGTGCAATAATTTCATAATATCTTGTTAATTTATTATCCAATCTTGGTCCATCCTGTAGCAGGGAGAAAGTCCCTAGATTATCTCAGCCTCCAAATCTTCATAATCTGCCCAATATTCTCACAATATTCTACAAAAATAAATAATATTAAACACATAATATGCAATCATCTCTAAACCTTCCTAATGAACATATTAAAGCTAAAAATATGTCATCCAATGCAAAAAGAGAGGTTTAATGTGTTGAAGGATGGTCATATGGGCCTTAATTTGTATCTAATTTGGAGGCCCATCTCATGTAATTATAAACTCTATATACAATTAGTTTCCAATAATAGACTAAAGCATAATGGAGAAGGTGTATCCTATAATAGAAGATGAGTGGATAAGGTGAACTCCAAGAATAGGAAGGCTACTTAAGGATAATTTCCCACCTATCTAAGGGGAGGATAAGGATAATACATAAGGCCAATGGATAAGACCATGCTAGTGCACTATGATGCCATGTCGTTTCCTTGTCACTACCCAATCACTGCCAGATGTCAACATGGCAACACCTACCAAAAATACAAACTATTATAAATAGAAATCCTCATAAATGGTAGGTAATGTGCATGTAATCCAACACCCTTTATGCCATTATATGTGCGCATAAGTTTTATGATAAACAAAAATGAAAATGAATCTAGTGTTGAAAATATAAATGTGAGAAGTAAATGGGCTAGAAAGTGTAAATAGAATAAATGGATTCTTCGGCTAACTAAATATTAAAGTTACTCTTAACTTATACATAGTTAAATTAGGTAAGAAACATGTCTAGATTATCTTATAAGTAGTGTAAAAGTTGAATATTCCTAGAAAGCTTCACAAATTAGTTGGATATTGAATAAATAATCATTTTCAATGTAATATTGTGAGTCCTATAACTAATAGGAAGACTATTCTCATAACCGTTTGAATAATTAGAGAATGGTTTCCTCATTAGAAAATATCCCTAGAAACATTTAGGAGTGTGATTTAATGCTTCAAACTCCCCAGTATGGTCAACGTTTTCAATATGGTATTTTTGTTCGAAATACTGAGAGGGGGTGAATCAGTGTTCCTTAGAAATTAGCACTTTTAAATATTTTTAGAGCATTAGTTAATCTCCAATTGTTATTAATGTTTATGAAGTAATAATATTAAATAAAAGAGCACAGTAGGCACAAGAATTTTAGGTGGAAAACCCCCTCTGGGTCAAAAACCATTGAACTCTTTTCTAATAAATTATTTAATCTTCAACCCCAACTGAAATGAAAGCAACAACTCTCTAAAATTCTAGAAAAACATTCTTCGCCAACTCCCACTGGAAGGACACCCCAACACCCTGGTTTCTTCAGTAATCAACTGAATGGATGCCCCAACAACCTAGTGAGCCAGAACTCGCCCTAGCACCACCCTACCACCCTGAAGTGTCCACAGGCTCCAACCTATAGGCGACTTCATGCACCTCCCTAACACCTCCCTGCCACCCTATAATGACTTAAATAAGACAAGATTGTGGATTCCCAAATCAGGGACAACAATCCATGATACAATAATATGTACAATGATTTTCGTGTACTTGATCAAATACCCAATCACTCTATGACCTGTAACTCAACCATGACATCATCCCAACAATGACTCATATACCTCCCAACACTGCCTCTTCAACTCTATGCAGAATGACTCTTTCACAAATGACTCTTTACAATATTTACAATGATGAATCTTTTACAAATGACTCTTTTACAACTTTACAATGATGACTCTCATCCATAAGAATACTTCAAAATATCTGGACGGTTGTCATGTCTTCAAGGATGTCCTGCTACAATTATTTCTTTGATTTGATACTTCTGCTCTTGAATTCTTACTTGATGTTGTACTTGAATCTTCTTCTACCTGCATGCAAAATTTGTCCAGCGAAACCAATCCCAAAACAAAACAAAATACCCTTCAACTTACCTCTGCCTACAAAACACATGTAAGTGCATAATAATGAATAAATACAAATTAAAATTACAATGTGTACCTGAAGTGTTCTTGTCACTTTTTTTATTGACTTGTTGTAGTAGTAGACAAAGGCTCCCACTCTTGATATAGGCCTGGACTCTATGCAAGACTATATCCAAAACAGACCTAAATATATATACAATAAAAATTGATGACAAAACCTAGACTTGTGATGGACTAAGTTCTAAGTACAACAACAAAGACCATTTTATCAACTATGACAAGACAAGTAACATGAACTTACAACATCATATAGATTTAGTAGACTTGGTGTAGCATCAAGAATATGTAGTATCAAGAATAGGACATCCGAGAAACTAACTGTGACATATAGAGACATAGGGATATAACCAAGACACTGTATATACTTACATTGTCCTACAAAAATTTATGTGAGAGATGATACTCAAAATTCAAATGTAAACATTAACCAAACATACCTTGTTGTAGGAAACTTACCCTTGACTGTTGATGCATGGTTCTCACTGCATTGATCCTGGAATGTATGCTTTTTCTTGCCTTCTAGGAGCTCGATATTGAATCTTTTATATCTATGTAATTTCAGGTCTCTAGGGTATGAAATTCCATCCTCAGGTAGCCCTCTGAGTCTTATTTTCAAGCCCACAGGTCTGATGAATATTGGATTCTTCAAGAAAACGTTATGCCCAATCTCCCATGATCACCTAATTATAGATAGGTTCAGTAGAGAAAACTTGTACGAAGTGCCATGTGTCGCTATTGCGATCTTCAGCCCTGAAAATGATACCCAACAAACTGCAATCTAGAATCTTTCTGTAACTATTTATAAAATTTGAATCCAATGCTCGGAGAGAAATTTATGACGATTTTCCCAACGTCACTTGTTTCACATGGAATTCGGGAGCCTACAAAAAACATACCTTCCTCAGATCATATCTCTGACAATATAGTGAACCAAGATATGAAATTCGGTTACGCAGTTCATCAATATTTCGGATCAAATGGGTTTTAATTTTAGCTTCTGAAGCTTTGTAGCAAAAAAGTTATAGTGAAAATTCCACAATGACCTGTCTGAAGCCACAAACTCCCTACTAGAGGGGGATATGATGGTCACTATTTATATGAATGTCTTGAGTTGAGAGGGTCCTCAACAAGTGAACATTGGAGGGACTTTAGGAGCAAAAAAACATTATTAATTATTGACTATTTAACGACCACAACCAATTATGAGTGCCATGACACAACCCCATAGGGTTTTAGCCCACTAACTGGGGTTACTAACTTCAAACACGGATATCTCTCAAACCGTGAAGAATTATGTGGTGTGTCATATATCAATAGAAACATCTTGATGATTAGAATTCATTTAGAATATCCTTGACTCAAAATAGAGTAATTTGTCAAGTCAAAATTCCCATGCAAGATCAAGGTAGCCCTTGGTGCTGCCTAGGTTGACATCAATGACAACCACTGATCAACAATTTTTGTGCATGAGAGTACCTAAAACTTATACTACGACTTGGAATTTGAACTAAAATGAAACAAAAAGGATTAATGAACAAATAATGGAAATAACCTATTTATCACTTAAAATGAATAACCACTATTAAAGCATCAATTTAATGTATCTTAATGATTAAAAAAGAGTTCAAATAATAATGTTGAAGGGAAAATAGAAGAATATATTTATTATTCAATCGTAAGATAAAAGTAAAATAAAATGAAATATATCGCTCAGGGATAATCTTGCAACATGTAGACTTTAATGTTTTTTTGGGAGTGTCCTTTAATTCTCCAATCGGCTCTCTTATATTTGAATATCGAAAAGTAATAATTCATATGGTTTGTAGACACTTTATAGGGGGAATGATTAGTATGAGAGTATGACAGTGTTAGATTAAGTGAGAGGAAGAAATTCTCTTTCTACTCTTTCACCTCGTTCCCCCAACCTAACCTTTGATTTTTAGAAGTCATTTTAAATACATGGAAATGGATTGTATTTATAGACTATGATTGTGTTGGAAGTGAACTAGGTCAAGTGGGAATGCCCAAGCTTAAGGCATGGGATCCCATGTGCTTGAATTAATATAAAGAGGGTTATTTACCCAATATTGGTGAAGAAGGGATACTTTAGTAGGCATGTGTTCAATTTCTACCCATTCTGGGGATCATTTAGCATTTTGGACCATTCCATTCCTTGATCCATATATTTTTCACATATTGTACAAGTATTATAGGATATTTAACACCATTATGCAGGTTCATGGGAAAATATTGTGAGTACCTTTATCTGTTCAATGACAAATTTGATTGGGATAAATTGTATCACATTTGACTATATCATTTTTTTTAAGATCATACTTGCATTCATAAGTAAATTTCTCCTTGTTCTATAGAATATTGGTTAAGAAGGTTTGACAAGTCACGATCAAATATATCAATCATTTGGAGGGAAGTTCTCAATTCTTTTGATATCATTGGAAGCAATCTAGCCTAGTAGGTTTGTAGAAGTGACAGGGTTAGACTTGGGCTCTATCCATGGCCCAGTAGTGGCATGAGTCACCTACTACCCTCACCTTTAACAAACATGTGTAGAAATAGAGGTTACAACAAACTTGCACATATTCCTAATCATGATCTTACATCTATATGGTGATAAGGATGGCTATCAACCGAGGATCTTGGTATAAAGGGGGAGTATCGAGTTTCATGGTAGGAGTACATACAATATTTATCTAATGGTCACATTAGATTGACTTATAGGCTTGTTAAAGCCCCGAAAATTGGGTCTACAACAAGGGAGATACCCACACGATCCGGACCTTGGTTAGCAGCTCCTTTTTCGTTTGGTATAGTGGGTCCGACTGGGGATATGGGACCAGTTTCCGAATTTATGTGTGTGTGTGTGATAGACTGATATTTCTCTTTCTAACAGTTTCTAAATGGAATACTTTTACTCTAACTCTAATCTAATAATATAGAAATTGTATTCTAATAAGCAGAAATATCTAAATCTACACTTAACCCGGGGTGTAATATTTCTATTATGCAATCTAAAATGATTTCAAATAACAACTGGTAATAAATATCATTCAACTGTTATGAGAAAAGAATTCAATAAGGCTGAACCACTTCGTATAAAAAGTTAGACGAAACAGTTGTGAGAAACATATCGCATAATAAGATACTCATACATAAAGCATAAATAAATAGCTATCACTGTACAAAAGTGCCAAATGATAACTCAGGCATTCATACATCAATATATAAATAACTGAACATGAAAATCACTTTAACACAAGGGCAGAAATAGTTAAGAGATAGAAATACCATTTATAACTAGTCCTACTCATGAGCTTCAAGTGATAATGATTTATCCCTTCTTGATCTAACATCCACCAAGAGTACAAAAGTGCAACATCAGTAGCAGATATCAAATGCAAACATCAATAAATCCTATTCCATTCATTCATCAAAACCTCCTCAGAGGGTACAGAAGTGCATGTTCTAGGGATAAGTTTTTGATAAATTTCAGGACCCTTCTCTAAATGCATAAGGGTTTAAATACTACTAACTAAATCTAAAAATAAATTATAACAAAACTGTAGGATGCGGTTTAAATGACCGTCCTCATTTCAGGAAAATAAAACAAAATTAAAACTAAAATTGAATCTAAAATTAAAAGTACTTTTGTATTTGGTCCTTGAAATCGCACGCATGCAGCATTTTTTGAGAAGAGTTGGGTGGCCGACTTCCGATTTTAGCTGAGCTGAGAAAACCGAATCGACAAGAGCTGGCACCATCTTTTCGGCCGAATTGATGATACACTTAAGAGTCATCCACTGGCTATGTGGCTTTACCAAGTATGCCCAGTAATAATCCCAGTTCAACTTGGTTAACCCTTGGATTGCTTCTGCCTTTTCTTGAGCTTTCTGCTTCCAATCCATCTCTATCATTGCTTTCTTGCAATTTTCGGGGCTTACAGGTGACTGGGTAATTAGCAGCTTTCCTTCCCGAGAAATTATTCTCAGCGATGCGCGATTAAATTGCCTTCGTTTCTTGATCTGGGTTTCCTTGATGCATTTTTCTCCTTTTGCGCTTTTTTCTTCTAGCGGATATAAAGTTCAAAATTTGTAAAAATAATAATTCCGTAAGCTCTTGACCCTGAGTCTTAAACTCTCTATTTCTGATATCAACGTTGTCCAGTATCCACTTAACCATGTCCGTGTATGGGAGAATTTTGGGTCTTGCTGCTATCCGGTGTAAGAATGAGCAAGCTAGCTCTGTGATGGATGCCTCAGAAGAACTATTTGAGCCCGCAGTAGCAGTAACTTCCATCACTCTGAGATTCTCCTCTTCAAGTAGATTATACATGCCTTCCCACGTAGCAATTCCTGCGTCTCTGTTACAAGCCATGTCTGTATACAAGGGCGCCATTTCTTTTTCTTCAGAGCTCAGAGCTTTGATTTTCTTTCCCATTTTATCCTTCGTATTTCTTTCTATCGTTCTTTGTTCTCCGTTCCTGCAATTCACAAGTGAAGTGAAAATAATGACAAGGAAGGGTGATGGGAAATTTTTAAATGCCGAAGATAGATAAAGCATACCACCTTACATGAGATGATTTTTCTGTAACCACGAAACCATATTCCATTAATAACTGGCAACTAACTCATTTATTAGCATTAAAGTGCATAACCAGGTGTCAGTTTATGGAAAATACTTTTTTGAACCACGCGCCCGAAAGATTTGCAATGAAGTGATTTTGCGATTTGCTTCGCAATATTGCAGATCGCAACATCGTGAAATGATAACGTCACAGAATCGCAACATCGCATAGTTGATTGCTCATGACATCGCATTACCGCATTGTCGCTGATATCGCGAAATCACAATATCACAATATCGCAGATCACAAGAATGTGATATATGACAATCTTTGTTATTTTGTTCCCTGCGAAATGCGATTTGCGATCTGCGTCATCGCATATCGGCAAATTAAAGTGTTTCATTGTAAGTTGTGTTTGATGTATGCGATGTGATACTTTATTATCGCGTATCGCGATCTCGCAATGTCGGAATTCAGTTTGAAAGGTAATATCCTGTCATCTTTTTGCGATGCGATATTTCCTAAGGAAATATTTTGTCTTACCTTATCATAAAACTTAGATTTTTTTAGATTTTGCAAGGGGGTTTCCTAAGCTTATGATGGTAATTTTATTCGAAAAGGAAATTTAAGCACTACTTGATTTTTTAAATTTTTAACTAAGGGTCCCCACTTATTTAGTATTAGGAATAACACTAAATAAGGAGGGGGGTTGTTGCTGGCCACAACAATTGGCGATTCACTTGGAAGAACCAGTTATCTCTGCTGTTCTTTTGAATTTTCAAAACTTCCAAAACAGAAATTTTTCCAGAAAATTAAACTTTACTATAGAAAGACTAAGTACATTATGCTTTTGCCTATCAATGATATTTTGTTTCTTCTTTTTCCCAACTTTGATTATTTACTTTCTCAAGCTAGTCCTTGTATCTACATCAGTCATTACTTGGTTTATAAAGATAAAAACAAAGTCTTCTCTGTAAATCAGTTTTAAATATGCTCATTTGTCGTAGGTAGAGCCTCTGTTGCCAGCAAGCGTTTATAGCTTCGACAGGGTTACCTATTATCCAGCAATGATCCTGTATCCTACTTAGAGAAATTTACAACTTTTCAAAGAAAAATCCATTTCCACACTTTTTGCTTTCATTTTCTTTTTATTCTTACAGAGCAATGTCTTGGTTTGGTAGCCAATTCATGACACAGTCATTCACTGATTTATAACTTTGCTGAACAAGCTGGCTCGTGATGAGACCCCTTGTCTTTTGATTACAACAATCTCGAGTCATTGCCCTATTGTGGTATGCAGTATTGGCAAAGTCAACAAGCTATAGATCTATGATCATGATAAGTCGTCTCGTGATGAGACCTCTTACTCTTTAAGTTAAAGTGTATCTTTGGTTCATTCTCTAAATATTGTAGTTTCCTAGGTGGGGAGGAAGTCATTGTTTCCTTAAGACAGCTCTGGACGACAATGATAGAGTTTTTTGAAAAGAGCCTTTCTATAGGGAATCTTCATTTTGTTATTGATACCTTTCATTTGACTGAAATAAAACAATTTCTAACTCAAGATGGATTTTCATCAAAATTTATACAGTTGAACCTAATATCATTTCTAGGCGTATAGTCTTTAACTGTATCTTTCAATAGTAATGATCAATTTTCTAGAAAGAATTCTATTTATATGAGTGAAAAAACAAAATCTAGAAGAGAATTTGTGTCTTTTTTGTGAATCTCAAATGTAACCATTTACAACCGATTTTATTATGGAAAGAAAAAAAACTACTCTACAAAAATAGAAGAATGGTCTTCTATGGAAAATATTTTTTAAGGATTTGACCATTAACAAGTAAAGAATCTCTTCTCCCTGTTAAATCTTCTAACATGAAGGTAGACAGACCTATAACTTCTATGATTTGAAAAGGACCAAGCCACATTCTTTGAAATTTTGTATGTTTTCCCTTTTCCTCATGAGCCTTGTTCCATTTTAAAACTAGATCTCCCATCTGAAAATCTTTTCTGGATATCATATTGGAATCAAAAGAGGCTTTCACCAATGCTTGATGATGAGCATGAGTAATCATAGCCCGTTCTCGTTGTTCTTCTAATTTAATTAATTCCAGATGCCTAAGTTGTAAAGAACAAGTTGGCGCTTCATCAATATATTGAACCAAGGCTAAGGAGGGAATTGCCAAATGTGTTGGAAGAACTACTTCTTTCCCATAAACTAAATTAAAGGGAGAAGTGCCGATAGAGGCTTTCTGCGCTATTTGATCTGCCCATAAAGCATATATTAAAAGAATTATGCCAATTCTTATGATTTTGGTCAATGGTTCGCTTAATGATTCTAATTAAGTTCTTATTTGTAGATTCAGCTAACCCATTCCCTTGTGGGTAATAATTGGCCGAATATTTAAGCTTGAAACCCCTTTTGAGTGCAAATTCAATCATTGCATTACCAAAAAAATATGATGCATTATCAAACATTAAAGCGGAAGGCAATCCAAACCTGGTGATTATGAACTGATCTATGAACTCGGTGATATTTTCAGCGTTAGCTGTCTTGAGTGGGACTGCTTCTACCCATTTAGTAAAGTAATCAGTTGTTGTAAGGATGTATCTATGCTGTTTAGAAGAGTGAGGAACGATCTCAACTATTATGTCTAATCCCAATTGATCAAAAGGTTGTTCAATGGTAACTAGTTGCAGTGGCAAGGATGGCTTCTTTTGTCTTCCAGCAGCAGTTTGATAGACTTGACATTTCCTCACGTAGTTATGTGCGTATTTGAATAATGTGGGCCAGTAATAGCCTACGCGTAAAATTTTGTGAGCAGTGGCATCTCCAGCATAGCGTCTGCCTGCTGGCCCATCGTGGAGTTCCTGCAAGACTTTTTCAGCTTCAGATTTCTCAAGACATATAAGGAGAACAAAATCATAATTTATTCTAAAAAGAACGTCATTCACGAGTTGATATTGTTTGGCTTTTAACCTTAGGGCTCTTTTCTTGGTATGATCGAGGTTTGAAGGTGCATATCCATTCTTTAGATAATAAATAATATCAGTGTATAATGACTCAACATCGTTTAGGCTTACCTCGTACACTTGTACCTCTGCAGATGGATTTTCAGACATTAGCGATGCTCCTGCTAACATTTTGCAAAAGCCTTGACCTTTTACAATACTTGTTGGTTTGATTTCTATGTCATATTCCTGCAAGGCAGTAACCCAATTGGCCCTTTTCTCACCCACATCCTTCTGTACTAGAAGATTTCTTACCACTAGAAACGGTACTATGATTTTGGTATGTGTTTTGAGTAAAAAGGTCTGAAATATTTAATTGCTTTGAAAACAGCATAAGCTTGTTTCTCCACATCTGAATAATTCAACTCAACTCCTTGTAAATTAGAAATGAAAAAAGCAATTGGGGCTTTCACCTTTTCTTGATTTGCAGCATATGACTTATCTGAGGCAAATGTATACAAAATAAAAGGATCGGAAAAATTTGGAGTTGCTAAAGATGGAGCATTAATAATTGCTTGTTTGATCAGATTGAATGCCTCATGTTCGTCTTGGCCCCATTTAAAGTTTGTGTTCTTTTTAATCATGGCTTGTAAAGGACACACGATTCTTGAAAAATTTGGAACGAATCTCTTTACAAAGTTAATCAGGCCAAGGAAAGACTGCATGGCTTTCTTGTTGTGAGGTAGCGGTACTGTATAAATTTCCCTGATTCTGTCAGGATCAATGTGAATTCCAGATTTTGACACTATGAATCCTAGAAGTTTCCCTTCACTTAATGCGAAAAAATATTTTTTCGGATTAAGAGAAATCCCATACCTTAAACAACATTGGAATATTTTTTTTAAATCTCTGAGATGGTTATTTCGTTTCTTGGAATAAACAGTTATATCATCCAAATAGATTACCACCGATTTATTAACTAACCCCTTGAATGCGATGTCCATGGCTCTCTGAAATGTGGCACCCGTGTTAATCAAACCAAATGGCATCTTTTGATATGCGTATGTGCCCCACTTAGTTCTGAATGTAGTTTTTAATTAATCATCGGGATGTACCAGCACTTGGTTGTATCCTAAGAATCCATCCAAGAATGACATTAATTCTGAGCTCGCAACTGCCTCCAGTATTTGTTCCATGGGGGGCAAAGGAAAATTATCCTTTTGGCAGGCCTTGTTAAGGTTTCGAAAGTCAATATAGATTCTAATATCTCCGTTTTTCTTTCTAACAGGTACCATATTGGAGACCCATTTAGAATGTCTAACAGGAAATATTATTTTGGTTTTTAATAACTTATTGAGTTCATTTTTAATCTGATTTTCTAAATTTGGATGGATCTTCTCAACTTTTGTTGGACAGGTTTTTCATTATCGATCATTGGGATAGTATGTTGGATGATGGAGGTGTCGTATGTTTTGAGTTCGTCGTAATTCCAAGAAAAGACACTTTTGTATTGTTTCAAGAGACGGATATATGCTAATTTTTCTTCAGGGGCTAGGCCAAGGCCTAGGTTGATATTCTGCAGTTTGGCATCAGTTCCTAGATTTACTAATTCATAATTCAAATTTGAACTTTGGAGTTTTGAATCGGTAGATCTTTTGAATCGATCTTTCAAATCATAAAGGTCTTCTAATTTGACTACTGATTTAGGTATAACATTGTTAGTACTATCCTGTTGTAGCTATTGGTCATGTTTGTCTTCGTCAATTATTTGATTGGTGTAGGATCCTTTAGATGTGAGGAAACTCACAATATCAGGATCATCGTTGAAAATCCTCCAATTGGTAATGTTATCAGGAATAGACGGTCTAAAAATTAACTCAATTGAAAATCGATTAGGGCTAAAATCTTCTGAAGGAATGAGCTTGGAAGCTACGTTGGCTAAGAGGTCTGCGCTAGCATTCTGGAGTCTGGGAATTGATGAAATATTAAATGCTATTAAATGTTCAGTCAGATCTTGAACTAAAGATTGGTAATTCTTTAAATGACCTGATAAACAGTGTATAGTATTACGTACCTATCTAATTACAATTTCAAAATCTCCAAAAACTTGAAGGTATTTGACATTTAGTCTGATTGCTTTGTATAACCCTTGGATTAGAGCCTCGTATTCTACGGTATTGTTGGTGCATTCAAATTTGAGTCTGCCAGTTAGCATGGTGTTATCTCCCTCTAGGCTTACTAACACGCATCATGCTCCTGCTCCTTCATTAGACTTAGAACCATCAAAAAATAGTTTCCAAAACAAAGATTTATTTACAGGACTATCTATAAAATTAATGCGTTTAGAACTATCTGTTTGAGAGAAACTTTCTACTTGAGATAAAACAGAATGTTGTAAGGTGAAGTATGAGCATTAAAATTTCCTAGGAAAGAATCTACTGAATAGTTGCCTATGACGTTAGAATTATATGCTACTGGTTCATTTTCTCCCTCGAGTTCTGTTACTATGTATTTCTGATGTCGTTCATGCTCAACTTTTATTTGGTTTGGTTTACCATAATAAGGCACCCACATGTGAGACCAATCAATTGCAAAATATCCATGAAGTTTTTCTGACCAATCTCTGCTAAGAATTAAGCCATAAAATTCCGGAATATCAGCAACTAAAATTTGGATAACCTGACATACCTTTGGGTTAGATGATAGCCTTATGGTAACCTGATTTTATTCGCCAATCACTTCGACTTGCGATCGATCTAGCTGAACTATGTGCACAGCGGATTTCTATGGTTGAACATTCAATTTTGCACATATTGATCTTGGTAAAATATTTGATGAGGCTCCAGAATCGACTAAGCAGTTATGCATGTTTCTATTGAAAATTTCATAAGGAGAAATCTTCCTCCTATTAAGGCAATATCATTTGGATCAACCTTATTCATCGTATTAGTTGGAGGTCTTCCCATATCATGGGAAGCTTGAGAGATTATAGCAGCTGGTAAAGGTGCAACTGGTACAACATGTAATTCTTTCAAAAGTACTTTTTGCTAGTGTTTTAACTTGTTCAATTCAAAAAGAATAATATTGGCCCTAGCCTTTTTCATATATTCTATGATATTATACTCCATTTCATCCGAAATGATTAGCGTTTTAGATGGAGTTGATGTGTTTGTTTGGACTCGGCTGGTTTGAGTCACTTTAGGTGATGTTTTCTTGGCTGCGACTTTATCCTTAGTAATCGAGCTTGCACTCTTTGGCTTAGGTGTAGGTTGACGAGGATCAAGTTTATTTCTGCTACGAGTACTAACCAGGAATGCCTCTTGATCCTCTTCATCTGGGAGGATGAAATCCCACATACCTTGTAACTCTACAACTTCTTCTTCATCGGTATGTTCTTTGGTAGCGTTTTCCTCTTCTTCTTCTTCTGATTCAGCATTTGTAATAGCATTAGGGGGTTTGGAATTAGTTGAAGGATTTCTTTTAAAAGGCCTGTGTGGCTTTTTAGAATAAGTTTCTACTACTTGTTTCTTAATGTCGACCATTTCGTTAAACATGGTCTTCAAAACTTTTTGTAATCCTTCTAAATCGAATGGATCTTTCGGTTGTTTTTTCTTGGGATCTTCTTTGAAAGACACCTTCTTAGATATTCGTTCTTCTATCGCATTTTTCTTTTCTAGGGTCATAATACGTTTTTCTACTACTATTGCTTCTTTCATATTTTCAACTAAGGTTGTTTTGTTAGCCCTATCAACAAAGATTACTAAGTTTTATGGTAAAGCAGTAATGTACCATTCACTTCGCACTTCTTCACTAGGCTGCAAACCAGTAGGAATTTTTTTAAAGATTTTATTGAAACGTAAATTGAAATCTTTGATAGGTTCTCTTGATTTGGCCTTAAGGTTAGACAAGTCATTGATTAGTGTCGCTGTAGACCTATCATCACCAAACTTGGTCAGGATTTGTTCTTGGAAGATGTTCCAACTAGTAATAGATCCATATGGTAATGAGAAATACCATGATCTGGATGTTCCTTGTAGAGTATAAGGAAAAAGTCGAGCAACAACATCTTCATTAACAATTCCATTGAGATTTATGGATAGCATAAAGTTATTTATATGTTCTTCTGCTAGCATGCCTGCCTCAGGATTAAACTTAGGCAGCCATTTTTTCAGGACAGGCCGGTAACTGAATCAAGGGTGGAGGCATGAAGACTGCCCCTAGGTTATTCCATGGTGATTGGGCCATCGCTGAACTACTAACAGAGGAAAGTGCAGAAGATGATCCCTATGTTTGAGAGGATGAGGATATTACGACTCCAGATGGTTGACAAGGAGTTGCGGAAATTCCAGTAGGCTGATGGACAATGATCTGAAGTGGGGGAGTGGATGGTTGACTTCATGGTGAAGAGGTTGAGATGGATGATGATGATGAAAGAGTCTCGCTATCGGATACTTTAGGAGACTTCCTTGCTCTCTTCCTAGTAGGTAGAGGTAATTCGGTTGGTTGAACACCAAATCTTTCGCTTTTTAACCTCGTAAGAGGATGAGCAGGGTTATATTACGAAGTCATGCTTCCTTGAGATTTATCAGATTTTTGAGGAGATATAGAAAATCGCTGAAGTTTGTGAATCAAAGATTCAACTTCAGGAGATTCAATAGTAGATTGTTTTGAAATGTTAGGGTTTGTAGCAGCGACTGCTGCTCCAGCAACTTCTAACTCTGGATTTAAAGATTCTAAATGCAATGGAGAAGTCAGAGGAGATGGTGAGGGAGATTTACTCTTAGAATGGCATTTAGATTTAGATTTGCTTGCCATTCACAGTTCGTGGCCCTCCTTCTAGCACCAAATATCTTGAAGCCCCGAAAATTGCGTCTACAACAAGGGGAATACCCACCCGGTCCGAACCTTTGTTAGCAGCTCCTTTTCCGTTTGGTATAGTGGGTCCGACTAGGGATATGGGACCAGTTTCCCAATTTATGTGTGTGTGTGTGTGACAGACTAACATTTCTCTTTCTAACAGTTTCTAAATGGAACACTTTTACTCTAACTCTAATCTAATAATATAGAAATTGTATTCTAATAAGCAGAAATATCTAAATCTACACTTAACTCGGGGTGTAATATTTCTGTTATGCGATCTAAAATGATTTCAAATAACAACTGGTAATTAAGATCATTCAACTGTTATGAGAAAATAATTCAATAAATATGAACCACTTCGTATAAGAAGTTAGACGAAACAGTTGTGAGAAACATATTGCATAATAAGCTACTCATACATAAAGCAAAAATAAATAGCTATCACCATACAAAAGTGCCAAATGATAACTCAAGCATTCATACATCAATATATAAATAATTGAACATGAAAATCACTTTAACACAAGGGCAAAAATAGTTAAGAGATAGAAATACCATTTATAACTAGTCCTACTCATGAGCTTCAAGCGATAATGATTTATCTCTTCTTGATATAACATCCACTAAGAGTACAAAAGTGCAACATCAGTAGCAAAAAAACAAATGCAAACATCAATAAATCCTATTCCATTCATTCATCAAAACCTCCTCAGAGGGTACAGAAGTGCATGTTCTAGGGATAATTTTTTGATAAATTTCAGGACCCTTCTCTAAATGCATGAGAAGGGTTTAAATACTACTAACTAAATCTAAAAATAAATTATTACAAAACTGTAGGATGCGGTTTAAATGACCATCCTCATTTTAGGAAAATAAAACAAAATTAAAACTAAAATTGAATCTAAAATTAAAACTACTTCTGTATTTGGTCCTTGAAATCACACGCATGCAGCATTTGTTTGAGAAGAGTCGGGTGGCTGACTTCTGATTTTAGCTGAGCTGAGAAAACCGAATCGACAAGAGCTGGCACCATCTTTTCAAACGAATTGATGATACACTTAAGAGTCATCCACTAGCTATGTGGCTTTACCAAGTATGCCCAGTAATAATCCCAGTTCAACTTGGTTAACCCTTGGATTGCTTCTGCCTTTTCTTGGGATTTCTGCTTCCAATCTGTCTCTGTCGTTGCTTTCTTGCAATTTTCAGGGCTTACAGGTGACTGGGTAATTAGCAGATTTCCTTCTCGAGAAATTTTTCTCAGCAATGCGTGATTGAACTGCCTCTGTTTCTTGATTCGGGTTTCCTTGATGTGTTTTTCTCCTTTTGCGCTTTTTTCTTCTAGCAGATATAAAGTTCAAAATTTGTAAAAATAATAATTCCGTAAGCTCTTGACCCTGAGTCTTAAACTGTCTATTTCTGATATCAACGCTTTCCAGTATCCACTTAACCATGTCTGTGTACGGGAGAATTTTGGGTCTTTCTGCTATATGGTGTAAGAATGAGCAATCTAGCTCTGTGATGGATGCCTCAGAAGAACTATTTGAGCCCATAGTAGCAATAACTTACATTACTCTGGGATTCTCCTCTTCAAGCAGATTATACATGCCCTCCCACGTAGCAATTCCTGCGTCTCTGTTACAGGCCGTGTCTGTATACAAGGGCACCATTTCTTTTTCTTCAGAGCTCGAAGCTTTGCTTTTCTTTCCCATTTTATCTTGGGTATTGCTTTGTATCGTTCTCTGTTCTCTGTTCCTGCAATTCACAAGTGAAGTGAAAATAATGACAAGGAAGGGTGATGGGAAAGTTTTAAATGCCAAAGATAGATAAAGTATACCACCTTACGTGAGATGATTTTTCGATAAGAAAGAAACCATATTCCATTAATGTTGATGGGAAAAGTGTCTATTCAGAACGACCCTATCCCACTAAGGTGTGACAGTGCCTTAGCAACAAACAGAGAAAACTACTTTTGTATTCTTCTTTATGAACTATAAACGAAAAGGAATAGGATGAACCAACCTGTGTCTTGTGCTAGTCCTTTGATCCGCTCTCTCTCCTCTTTGACAGCTTCCAGCTACCTGCTCCCTTACTTGCCCAGCTTCACCAAGTTCCTGCAAGATCACAGAAGAGGAAAACTATGCAAAGACATGGATTTACATTCATAAATAGCTTAGGATCAGATTTAAGCTAAACATGCAAATATAACAAAACATCATTGATACACAAGCATGTAGGAGAAACTCAAATAGTTTTATTGATATAACAAGAAGATCCAGGAGGAGATACAACCAAGTGAGTCTTGATCCAGCATCAACCTCCCAGCAAAGGAATCCCTTCTTCACCTCCAACAAAGCATAAATCACCCAATGCATTGATCTCAATCTCAAAACCA
The DNA here is from genome assembly GCA_031772625.1 of Pinus tabuliformis. Lineage (NCBI taxonomy): Eukaryota > Viridiplantae > Streptophyta > Pinopsida > Pinales > Pinaceae > Pinus > Pinus tabuliformis. The sequence goes on along the minus strand of CM062809.1, from coordinate 400,152,016 downwards.
ACAGCAATTCTCTGCAATGTACAAAATTCCAGCCTCTGGATCTCTGGGATGAGGGATCCATATATAGATGTATGCAAAGAGGATGAGTCAGCTTATGATTTGACTAGTGGCTTCTTTCTGTCAGTTCTTGCTTCCACTTGGAGACTGAGAGCCTCTTACTCATCCTTGGTCGAACTCAGTGAGGCAAGTGTCATTGGGGAAGATTCTGGAAGCTTCCATTGTCTGTCCACCTCGCGGAATGACACTGCCATTTGTCATTTCCCGCTCAGCACACCCTGGTAATGCATTTAGGTGCGTTGCAACGCACCTAGCTAGTGTATTGGGGTGCTATGCAACGCAGCTAGCTAGTGGAGCAGCTGAAATGATCCTGATTTGACTGATTTTGAGCAGTTTCTGGTGGAGAACTTCTGGGAGAAGCTGTAATTGGTTGACCTTGTTCCTCTAGGGGTAGGAACAACACTTTTAGGGACTTAGGATCCCTTGGTTTATGGACATTTCATGCTTAGAGCTGTAAGGCACAAAAATGTCTATAACAGTTGCCCCCTAAAGTATGAGGCCGTTTATCGGGTGAAATGCTTTATTAGGAGGATCCGAAGTTCTTTTAATGCTGGGAGGAGACCTGTAATAAGATACAATACAATACATTATCTTCATACTGTTTTCATGATCTAGCTGAGGCGGGCATTCCCATGCTCAGCTTTATAAACTCATTTTTATGTACAGAGGACAGACAATCGTCTGATGGTAGACTGATGATTCTGATGAAGTCATCATCCTCTTGGTAGGATGATTATCTGTGCTGCAATGCTGTACATGTCAATATTTTTATTTTTCCTGAATATATATCGCAGCCCAGATGGATGAAACTAGATCCGGGGTCTTCAATCTCGTCCGATCTTCACTCGAAGTACAAGTCGATCCATGTGAGAAATGTTTTGAAGTCGAACATGGAAAGACATCGCTTGATTACCAGTCGATGATGTAAACTGTTAACAAGCGCGAGAGGAATCACCGATAATGATGATGACCCTCAAGGTACTGTAGTACAATTCACGTGGTGTGAATAAAGGACTTCGCGTCGAACACCACGCAAAATCTTTCGGTCGAAGGTCATTGATGTATACCTGTCGCCGGAAGTGAGAAACTTGCCATTGAGGCATGCAAGCTTCAAAGTACTAAATGGGGTGTTCCTACATCAACTTCTTGGATAATGAGCTGATGTCGACAAGAAGCGATCCATCAAAGGAGGGCCTTGATGAGTCCCACATCAATGACATGGAACGGAGCAAATGATTTTGACAGAGGTGAAAAGGATCTGATGATATATGGTTCAGGGTGGTGGTCATGAAAGAATGAAGTGTAATGTATGGTAGTGGATGGGACACGGATGACTTCTCTGGATGACTTCTCTTGAACATGTCGGCGACACTTATGTGATGGACTGGTAGCATTTACCCCAAATGTGGATGGTATGGCGTGACCATGGCGATGTGACCAGTGAATGAAACAACCCAACCCGACTTAGGCACGGAATGGAAGTGTCATGTTCAAGAGCGACTTGCTACCAATAAAGATTCTTTGAGTTTCTTCCCAATTTTTCCCCAGTCATTGCTGACTAGTACCTCTTTATTTTTGTCAAGCTTGAGGAGGATAACATATGCTTGTTCTATAATTTGCCCTTCGGGAAAACCCATCGCTATGTTTTAACGAGCCTAGCGATAGTGAAACTCGTTCTCGTCTAAAGACAAGTTTGTCGCTATTAATCTTTTTAACGAGTTTAACGACAAAGATAACTCGGTCCTTTTCATTTTTAGAGAGTCTGAAAAGGTACGTAAAGGTAACTCCGAAATTCCTTTTTCGTCATCTAATCCCTTAAGTCCGAAAAAGTATAAAACAATACAGAAGGGATGAATTTTCGATAGTTTTAACGAGCCGAACAAAACAAGCGCTCAATCTTTTTGTGCAATAATCCCTCAGGTCCAAAAAGATTAAAATCTAGAGGAGGGATAGCACTTCCGGTCGCTTTAACGAGCTGGAGGGCCAAAACTCGGCAATCCTTTCATATTTTACGAGTCAGTTGAAAAGAGCTTAAAGAAGACTCGTCTTTTGAGGAACGAGTGATAAAATGGGTAGCAGCTGATTCCAAGTAAGGGTTGGAATTTTCCAATCACGGCAGTGTCACAAGGATGGCTAGTGAAATCACTCTTCGCAGCTGTTCCTCAAAATGGGTAAACAATCAAATGGAGGTGAATGATCAGCCAATGAAAAGTGGAGGTGATGGTGCAAACATGACCAAGGCTTTAATGGCTGAAATGCTACATTCACGGTGGTTATTTACCGGGGAATAGTTCATTTTTTAACGAGCTTAAACGTGGGTGGAAACATTTGCTCGGTCCGGGTTTATTTTTTAAAGAGCTTGAACCTCGCGGTAAACACTTCTCGAGGCGGGTTTATTTTTTAACGAGCTTGAACCCTACGGTAACACTGCTCATGGCGAGTTTGCATGCCCCCAGCATAATAACGCAAATCAAGGTGCATGCCCCCCAAGCTTCATTGCATTCAACTTGGTGGTTGGAATGAAGGTTTACCTTTGAGAAAGGGGATTTGTTTCATTTTTTAATGAGGTTGACACAATAAAAGAACCATCCTCAAGACTCCTTGTTTCATTTTTTAACGAGGTTGACACGAGATAAGAACCGTCCTCAGAGTCCAAATCCATTAGATATAGAAGGTTTCATATTCCACTGTGGCCACTTCCGCCAGATTATTCGGAGGCGGGAGGGAAAAATTACCCATTAAGGCAGGGTCTTTTAGGAGACCTACTCCGATATTTTGGAGCGAATGATTGCTTCCATGGATCATTGGAATGCTTCCCGTAACTTGCGAACTATTGGGGAGAAATGTTTGTTGGTCGACGATTGTAATTCCTCCTTGGAAGGGAAATGCAATCTTCCTGAAGTAGGTCGACACAACTGCGGCCATGGCATATATCCAGGGTCTTCCCAATAGGATGTTGTAATCAAGGTTTCCGTCGATTACTTCAACATCAATTTCTACTGTTTTCCCTCCTAGTTCAACTTTCAAGTTACTTAGGATACCATATGGTGTATATGTCCTTCCACTGAATGATTTTAATGTCGTCGAAGATCGCGACAAGGTTGGAGATCCTAAAGTTTTCCAGCAACTCATCGACATAATGCATGTAGATGCCCCCTCATAAATAATTGTTCGATGAACAGTTTTTTTGAGGGCTTTCACTTGAATAAGGAAAGCTAGTTGAGCTGGTAACTGAGGGTAATATCCTTTATGATTAAAGGCCACAAGATTGGAATCCATTGGGTCAATCCCACCTATTGCTGATAATAAAGCTTGCTCTTGGGAGAGGCAATTTTGCGGTACCTCAAGTGTCGACATAGCGGACGGCGATTGGGCGAGGTCCTCTATTATATTATAATCCTGTGCTATTTTTGCACGAGGATTAAATGTCGATTTGTGCGCTACTCCCTTTGGCGACTTTATCATTTGTTCAGGAATGATGGGTGGCACAACTTTGGTCAAAGTTGTTGTCAACTACTAGGTTGTTCATTAGCCTTGTTATTCGACACCTGTGGATTCCCGTAATCTTTATTCCTTGCCAAAGCATCATTTTGCTGCTTTGAGATAGACAACATAAGCACTTGGGATCGGGAAGCATTTTGATTAGCAACCAGTTTGGTTCCCGGGCTTGGAAACGGATCAGTCAATACTGCTGAGGTTTTTGAACTCTTAAAGAGTTTCTTAACTTCAGCTTTATGTGGACAATCTCTCGTCCGATGATCCTCATCGCATATATGACACCCCACAGGGGGTTTCCTTTGCCTAGAAGGTTTTTCAGGAGATGACTCATCCTGCTTCCTTTTTCTCCCTTTCTTTTTCTTCTTGCCCCCTGGTTTCTTCAGTTGTTTTCCCTTGTCAGTCGACACGACATTTACTTCCGAGGCAAGAAGTTCCTCATTTGCATTTTGACTTGAAATCTTACGGGCCTTCTTGGATGTATCCTTTGTCGATTTTGTGTCTTTTGTGCCAATCACGCCATCGCCGGCGTGAGAGTCATTGTTCGATTTAGGAGGAGGAGGAATTGAGAATTCCGGTCTAGGGGCGTCAGGTATTTTTTCGTAGAGCGTGCCAGACTAAGTATAGATCAAGTCCAGATATTGTGCACGAGAAATTACTTGCTCTTCTATTACGACTCCCCCCTTTGCCACATCTTCCGTGATGGAAGGTAGTAATGACTTGATAAACCATTCAGCTAATAGCTGATCGGGGACGTACGTTTTTACCATCCTACAACGACGTCGCCACTCATGTATATGATCAGATATGTGAGTGGCCGTTGTCTGTTTGAAGTTGGTAAGGAGTTCTGTTCCCGTTTCATACCTTATCGGTAATTGAAAATGGGTTAAAAAGGTTGTGGCTAGGGTACTGAAGTTGTTGAATGAAGCTCTAGGCAATTCGATATACCATTTTGCTGCCGGACCAGTTAACATCCTCTGAAAAAGGCAGAGCCTAATCGAATCATCGTTTAGGGTGTTTGATGAACACCACAGATGAAATGTCATCACATGATTCGACGGGTCTTCACCCTGATTTCCATTAAATTTAGGAATATCTGACGGAAGTTTATGCGGAATCGCTGGCCACCAAGGGGCATAAGCAATTGGATCATTTGTCAGCTGGTTTAGATCTGGTAATTCTAGAGTTGCTACAAAGGGCAACTGTTGATTCAGGTTAGGCGAAGTATACCCAGAATAAGATGGAATCGCCTGAGCAGTGGGTCTTTCCATACCAGCATAATGTATTTGATGCTGGAAAATTTGACAAGGTTGATGGGCATAACCATTATAGTATGGTTGTTGATAACCGCTTTGGAAATGCAGTTGCCCATTACTTACAAAGACTTGTTGCTCAGGTCCTTGATATGATTGCTGGAATTGCGGTTGTTGAGATTGAACCAGCCCTGGTTGTTGGACCATTTGCTATTGTCCAATACTGGATGATTGACCAAGATGAGGAGTCATAGTACTTGTTTGAGCCTGAGTCACTCCAGATAAGGAGTCACTAACCTGAGGTTGTGATTGAGTCGTTGAGACAAGAGGCTGTTGTATTGCAACCTGAGAAACTTGGGGTTGACATACAACAGGTAGCGCTTGTACTTGCGATGCAGTCACCATAGCAGGTATAGTGGGAATATTCGACACAGGGTGGACTGGTTGCATTGAATATACAACCCTTGGTTGTTGAGGCAGTATTGGTACCCAACCACTGGATGTAATTCCAGTTTGACCTGAACTTTGTTGTAAACTCCCATATGGTTGTTCTCTAGGAGGGAACAATGAAAAGGCATACTGCCCTCCATATGGTGGCAATCCAGTACTTAAAGGGTAGATTGGCCTTTGAAGACACATTGGATCAATTTGTTGAGTTTCAACATAAGAAATACCAGATGATAATCTGGATGAAGAAATAGGAACTAACCATGTCATCGAAGCAGTCCTTGATTGGACTCCGGCTTGTTGTTGATAACTTGCCGGGACAGATGGTATACCGGCGAACATCGTTGGAGTAGCAGCAGGAGACTCAGCCGCTGCTGTGTCAGACGACACAGTCCTGGATGTCGATGGTTGTTCAGACATATCTAGTCTATCCAAAAGATTTCCTAGCGATTCTACAAGAACTTGCGATGGAGGGAGAATAACTTATAAGACCAACAAGGGAACAATGATGTTATTCCGATTAAAATAAACTTTAGACACTTTGACACAACTTGTTTTTTCAGTTTTTAAGAGTCGAGAAAAAACAAAAGATGACTCTAGTCTCCTTCGATTTTTAATGAGCCTGAAGTGACAAGTGCTCAAATGGACCTTTTCCGTTAAGGAGTCTGAAAAGGAACGAAAGGGACTGCTCTGGAGATCTAGGTAGAGGGAGTACCAAACCAATCGCAAAACTGTAGAATACTTTTTACGGTACGGCAGTCAATCTTCCCGAATGCTGTGTTCGGTGCATTGCGATCAGTACGGCGGCCGACACGGCTTCCTATGGATAAAAGGTTTTAAGCCTATAGGGGTCTCCCAATATATACTCGACGGTACGTGGGAGCACAAGTCCGTACTGGCACTTATCGTCTCAAAGTGGAGGAATCACCCAACCATCGATGAGGACAACAGTTACCAGGCTTTACGACGCCGGAATAAGTCTCTAGCCTAGACCTCTAAATGTTGTGCGTTAAGTTCCAAAGCGTTGTTAGATTCATTCAATTTATTTTAAGTTGATCATTCTTAGAAGTTTTCCTTTTGGGATCACCACGAGATGTAGATGAAATTCCTAAAATGCAATCTAAAGATGATAAGCAAGCTTTTATCTCTTTTCAGCAATGAAAATCCTAGCTACAAGGGGAAAAGGAAGACACAATCTTTTCTCAAAGAGCAAAGAGCACACTGTAGATGCACTTTTCCTAAATCAAGCCAAACAAACTATCAATATGCAAATGCACATATGCATGTATTTGTTTTCACTTTCTTAATATTGATGCCTGAAAAGAAAGTTGATGTACAAATCTGAATTTGCTTTCAAGTGAAAAACACAAACAAGCTTTTTTTTTCGAAATCAAAAGGTAGAGAAGATTACGACACTTTATGATTTTGAAATAAACACTCGTTTTGACACTAGAAAGTGACAAATTCAAACCAAAGACAAAAGTAAAAGCATAATCGACTGTCAACAGCAAATAAACTTTCTCCTAAGATCAAAATCGACTCTTACGACAGATCTAAATCCAAGGACGACAGTATGACTATTTTACTCTTTCAATGGAAAACTGTAAATGATGTAACAAACACACAAAGAACATCTACAGTCTTTTTGTACAAAGGAGGCGGAATTAAGGCAAAGAAAAGGAGTTTTCAGACAGGTACACACACTGATCACAGGCTGCAAAAATCAGAGACAAAACTGGACAAAATGAAGCAAAGAACCTCAGCTGCACAGGGCAAAGGTTGATCAGCGCACCTGTTGTACAGAGAAACTGAATTGCAGCGCAGGTAGCCCTCTTGGGACCTGCGTTGAAATGCAGAACCTCTTCACAGAGCCTGCGCTGGGGCAGAAACGAGACTTCTATCCAGGTTCTGGGTCACGGTTTGCAGTTTAATCTATGGTTTTTGGCCAAGTAAAAGAAATCAGTAAGGTACAATCAGAGGGATGATTTAAAGGAGGACTAAGAGCTATCACAAAGGGCAATCAGATCATTTGTGGATCAGCTGTTCAAATCATAAACAAATCCAGTGAGTGGATTGAAGTAGCAGCTACTTTGCATTTGATAATGGCAAATGCAGTTCGATCGCTACTTCTGTGTTTATGAAACAAACAACAAGAGAAACACACAAACTAACTAGACACGATCCCCAGCGGAGTCACCATTTTGTTGATGGGAAAAGTGTCTATTCATAACAACCCTATCCCACTAAGGTGTGACAGTGCCTTAGCAACAAACAGAGAAAACTACTTTTGTATTCTTCTTTATGAACTATAAACGAAGAGGAATAGGATGAACCAACCTGTGTCTTGCGCTAGTCCTTTGATCTGCTCTCTCTCCTCTTTGACAGCTTCCAGCTACCTGCTCCCTTACTTGCCCAGCTTCACCAAGTTCCTACAAGATCACAGAAGAGGAAAACTACGCAAAGACATGGATTTACATTCATAAATAGCTTAGGATCAGATTTAAGCTAAACATGCAAATATAACAAAACATCATTGATACACAAGCATGTAGGAGAAACTCAAATAGTTTTATTGATATAACAAGAAGATCCAGGAGGAGATACAACCAAGTGAGTCCCGATCCAGCATCAACCTCCCAACAAAGGAATCCCTTCTTCACCTCCAACAAAGCATAAATCACCCAATGCACTGATCTCAATCTCAAAACCAACAACAATTCTCTGCAATGTACAAAATTCCAGCCTCTGGATCTCTGGGATGAGGGATCCATATATAGATGTATGCAAAGAGGATGAGTCAGCTTATGATTTGACTAGTGGCTTCTTTCTGTCAGTTCTTGCTTCCACTTGGAGACTGAGAGCCTCTTACTCATCCTTGGTCGAACTCAGTGAGGCAAGTGTCATTGGGGAAGATTCTGGAAGCTTCCATTGTCTGTCCACCTCACGGAATGACACTACCATTTGTCATTTCCCGCTCAGCGCACCCTGGTAGTGCATTTAGGTGCATTGCAACGCACCTAGCTAGTGTACTGGGGTGCTATGCAACGCAGCTAGCTAGTGGAGCAGCTAAAATGATCCTGATTTGACTGATTCTGAGCAGTTTCTGGGAGAAGTTGTAATTGGTTGACCTTGTTCCTCTAGGGGTAGGAACAATACTTTTAGGGACTTAGGATCCCTTGGTTTATGGAAATTTCATGCTTAGAGCTGTAAGGCACAAAAATGTCTATAACAATTAATAACTAGCAACTAACTCATTTATTAGTATTAAAGCGCATAACCAGGTGTCAGTTTATGAAAATAATTTTTTGAACCACACACCCAAAAGATCTGCGATGAAGTGATTTTGTGATTTGCTTCACAATATCGCAGATCGCAACATCGCGAAATGATAACATCGCAAAATCGCAACATCGCATAGTTGATTGCTCGTGACATCGCATTACCGCATTGTGGCTGATATCGCGAAATCGCAATATCGCAATATCATAGATCGCAGGAATGTGATATATGACAATCTTTGTTATTTAGTTCCCTGCAAAATGCAATTTTCGATCAACGTCATCGCATATCGGAAAATTAAATTGTTTCATTGTAAGTTGTGTTTGATGTATGTGATGTGATACTTTGTTATCGCGTATCGCGATCTCGCAATGTTGGAATTCGGTTTGAAAGGTAATATCTTGTCATCTTTTTTGCAATGTGATATTTCCCAAGGAAATATTTTGTCTTACCTTATCATAAAACTTAGATTTTTTTTAGATTTTGCAAGGGGGTTTCCTAAGCTTATGATGGTAATTTTATTCGAAAAGGAAATTTAAGCACTACTTGATTTTTTTATTTTTTTTCTAAGGGACCCCACTTATTTAGTATTAGGAATAACACTAAATAAAGAGGGGGTTTGTTGCTTGCCACAACAAGGCCTAATGAACTTATTTGTTGTATTCCCCTTCTGGATCCTACACTCCAAAAATGGGATTCATTTTTCTTATGGACGATAGAATGGAAGTGGAGAAAAAATGGTGGTGGAAGGTGGTGTGGACAACAAAACTTCCCCCAAAATAAAAATTATTCATATGTTGTCTTATGATGAAGAAGGTTTCCACCTAGGATGTTCTCTAGAGAAGGTTCATGTGTGTGCTCGGTTGGTGTTCATTACGTTAAAAAAACAAGGTTTATTCATATATTTATGGCTTACCCTTTCTATCAACAGGTATGGAAGGTCTATAGCACTACTCTTAGACACTTTATTCCTTGGGAATGGATGGTTCTAGATTCTTCGTGCTAACCTGGTGTGCCAACCCTAGTTGTCATCCATTCAAATATCTACCCCTCATTCTTTCTTTGAGGTATAGATGGCTAGGTATAGAGTAATTTTCCAGGACAATATTTCTATTCGTGCACACTGTAGATGAGTTGTTGTCCATTTTATGTCACTACCCTTAGGAAAAAGGTATCAGATCCCCTAGAGTGATTTATTCCTAAAAGCATTGATACTTCTAAGTTGTAGGACTTTTTTTTATGGCGCCTCTATCAGCAATGGTCATAACATTGGAGGACGATTTATTTTATTCCTTTCTCTAGATCATAGTTTTAAAGTCAAAATTGGGTTGGGACTTGGGAAAAATAATAAAGCGGAACTTTTGGCCTGCAAATCTTACTTTTGTTTTCCAAAGAGAAGGGTTGCACACAGCTACACATATTTGGGGAATGAATCTTATCTATTAACTGGCTCAATAACACTAATGTTTGTAGTAACATCTATCTATTTCCTATTTTAGAGATCAAGTGTATATTTGATACCTTCATATTTTTTTCATGCTCACATATTTATAGGGAAAGGAATCATGCAATAGACATTTTTTCAAAATATGGTCTCCTTTTGGAAAAGAATATTTGGGTTGTAATCGAATAGGTTAACAACTAGTCATATAAATACTTTCATCATTGTTTCAGGGATCCAATCTGGGCACCAACTGCAGACTGAGATTGTTTACACATGGATCAACACATATTTATTTTATATCCCTTTTGGCTTTGTTTACAACTCTTGTTTTAGCTGTGATTTTTTGTTTATGTTCATGGATAGTCCTACTATTTTATATGCATATGGACAATTATGTATTTATTTGATATTTATTGTTATTACTTTCTCTCAACAATGTAGTAATCTACTCGATTGGGATGGCTACATAATTTTTGATACTCTTCTAGTCCCATTTTTTATCACTCATGGACATATTAGCTTTTATGCTTGATTTCTAAATTTTCCAACAATTTTGGGTGGTATAGTATTCCTTTTTTATAGGTTTTTGTGGAATGACAAAATGTACAATCTTTTTTTATATGTTTCATCCTTAGGTGAGATCTTAATGTAAATATGCTTGATTGGGGTAATACATGAATACACTATTGAAGTGTATATGCAAAATGTAAATTCATCATTTTAATATGAATGAAATTATGGGTTACTTTCTTTGAGAAAACAAACTAGTCATTTTCTTAACTGCATTGAGTGGCAATAGTGTAGAATTTTGGTGTTTCTAGTTAGAATCACTTAAACATCAAATATGAGAGAAATTGGAGTGATAGAAAAAATATATAGGAAACAAATTGAACCTATGAACATGTTATTTGTTCTACTTTGTTTACGTATAAAAATTAAAATAAAAAGGCAAGAAAAAACAATTGTAAACAAGCTATGTGACATAGGGTAGGTGTAAGATTTCAGTTAGAAGCATATTATGTAACAAGGGATGTGTTGGGATGTATTTGTTCCAAAGGATGCTACAATCTTTATATTAAAAATTAACAGTGAAGAGAAGTTGACTAGGATACATATTTCCTAAGAATAAGAAGATCCTTTATCATTTTTTTAAGTTATGTGATCTTCCACTTTCCAGGCACTCTATAACCACATTGAACGAAACTTAATGAAAGGATTAGATGAAATGAAGAAGAATACTAGGATTTAATCTCACTTTAACCTGGATCCTGCTTAATTACAAACTCTATACATGTTAAAATGTTTTGAAGGGAATGTGTCTATTAGGATTGGATCAAATCCATTAATATTATATAGCAATTATTAATTATGTAAAAAGTATTATTAAAATTCTGTTGTGGTTCAAGATGTTATGAAGACTTTCAGTAAAAAAGATAAGGTGTTGAAATATACTTCTCTAAATTAATTTTAGGAATGTATGTTAAAAATAAAACTAAAGATCGATTTTCAATCAATTGGATTAAAATACGTAAAGTTGTGATTGAAGTCCAACAAATATGTTGTTCACCGAAACTAATTATTTTTTGTTTTTAAAAAAGATCCTGAATTAATATACCAATAAAGGTGGATAATCATGTCAAATTAATGATGTTTTTCCTTTCCATGTAACCTAGCACCCCACTTTCTATCCCATGGGCAAGGGTGAGATATTATTTTGGTTGAAGGTCATACAATAATAAGGAACAAAGCCATCAAAATAATATACTCAATATGAGTTCAACATGTAACTTTTGAAAATCAAACCTTGGGTGGGGAGGATAAAAATCATTCCTCCCTAGCACCCCACTTTCCATCCCATGGGAAAGGGTGAGATATTATTTATGGTTGAAGGTCATACAATAATAAGGATCAAAACCATTTAAATAATATGCTCAATATGGGTTCAACATGTCACTTGTGAGAATCAAACATTGGGTGGGGAGGATAAAAATCATTCCTCCCAACCACCCAAGATAAACCCAATGGACATCAAATGGTTGAGTTTTACTGCAACTATCAAAATATAAGTACATAGACAAGCTCCTAAAAATCCAAATTTTTTATCTCAAACAGTGAAAACAATAAACATGTCTTTCATACAATTATGTCAACTTTAAACCTAATGTTAATCAATTACAATTGACACAATATCCCCTTTACTTAGTGACTTCAACAAAAGGAACCTAATGTTTTTTTTTTTAAGAATATTTCAGAACCTAAAATTTTCACCTATACATAATTTAATGCTTCAAGATTACATTTTGTTTGTAGAAAAAAATTCTTGCTAGGAATAAAAATGCACAACAAAATTAAAAGAACAAGTAAAAACAAAGACCAAATATAATTAACAATGAAAGAAAATATTTTAGTGAAGGAAACCCACTCTTGTTTAGATTTGTAATTGTGTCTTGTTATAGTGTACCAAATTTTTTTAATACAATATACATTTTTTTGTGTTTATTTATTACATGATTTTTCTTCTTAAATATACATGTTAATTTGCTACATGGTTTATCACAACATTTTACTCCAAAGCATAGTTTAGTTGAACAATAAACCATTCAAGGTTTTAAACAATGTACAAGTCACTCAAAGCATAACTATGTTCTAACAAACTATGGTTATATATATATATATATATATATATATATATATATATATATATATATATGATAGATATATAGAATTTTGTGATCCATGTTGATATGAGGTTGTGTTTTGTATTAATCTGAAAGACAATCTTATATATATATATATATATATATATATATATATATATATATATATATATATATATATATATATATATATATATATATATATATATATATATATATATATATATATATATATATATATATATATATATATGTATGTATGTATATATATATATATGTATATATATATATATATATATATATAGGTTATCAGCTAAATGAAACTTTAAATGGAGGGTCAAACCTAAAATTTCATAAAGGGATTTCTCAAAAGGAAACTCTATGTACACTTATTCCATTAAAATTATAATGGACAACACGAAACTAAAAACATAAATGACAACAATTCAACTTCTAAAAATAGTTAATTTCCCATGAAACTTGAAAACTAATCCCTAACAGACTACATAGCCAATATAAACAAGTAGATTTTAGGCATAAAACTCTTTTTTTATAGCATTTTTTTTATCCACGTCAACTTTACTTATTTGAATTATTTAATTGGTCCTCAATCCCCCACTTCTCTAAACATTTTATTCCCAAATTTATCTTTGGAAATTTTCCCAACATAGATTACCTTTTAGTTCTCTAATGGGCATTGTTAACTCTTCATAATCTCTACACTAAACATGGATGATTCACATTGCCCCAAATATACCTCAATTATTCCAAACCATACATTATTCATTTAACTTTGAATTATCATGGTTATTGCAACTCAAACTCAAGACTTAATTATCTACAGGATCAATAGAATTTATAGATAAATTCATAAATAATTATGGCAAATGAGATCAATTTGGATGCACTACCTTGATGTCTACCTCTTGTTTGGTTGAGTGAGGCTTGCACACTTTGACCTTTGAAGAAGACATGGGAACATAATTTATATCCAAAATATTACATGAAGACAAAGAGAAGACATGTCAATGCCTAAAGTGACAAGTCAAGGGATGTTTTAATATAATCCTTCTAGTTGGACTTATTCTCAAACAAGTGCACAAATAGGTGTTATGCGTTGCAAATGAAAGTATGGGGGTGAATAAATATTTGTGCACTTTAGATGATTTCTATTATGAAGCTATTTTTTTTGTTTCTATTAAGCAAACCATACCACCTAAGCAACCTAGTTTCTTTGTGCACTAGGATTGCTATAGGTCATTTTGTCGCATCTGGTCAATAGGCTTGCAAACTACATGAGTCGACATCTGTGAACACCTTATCATCATCCCTACATAAATCCATAATCATGACTCTTCCAAATCCCCGAGTTTATGGGTTTGACTGCCCCAAATTAGTGATTTCAAGACCCAGTGCACCCTGACACTTTAGGGACATGCGTTCAGCAATAGGTTGCTCAGTTTTGTACCAGTGTTGATCAGAAACAAGTTGTCCCTTGTTGTGGGTGCGTTGATTCTAGTTATTTGGGGAAAATAAAAAGAATCTTGAAGCTTCCTCTTCTAGAAGCTTCTAGGAGTTATTTCAACCATTTACCTTGGATAAGAACTTTGAATCCTATATGATCCTACTTTAGAGATTTCACCTCTTATCCCTTGAGCTCATCCTCCCATCAAGAGTGGATCTCAAGCCTAGATTGGTAAATGGGATAAGAATTCATAAACTACCACACTCCACTATAAATATACAGTCATTTACAACATCAGGGTTGCCTTTTGGAGACTAATCATACCCTTATGTTATTGCCTTGAACCTAAGAGAGTTATCATGCATTAGGGTGACATTGAGGTGTGCTTTGTCACAAGCAAGGACAAGTAAACTTGGGGAGACCTCTACAATATCATCTTTTATTCTTGGTTGTAAACTCTCTCCTTTTCATATTAATATAGAGAGTATACCATTTTCCTATATGCGTTATGTTATGTTTACATTCATGCATTTCAATGCTTTGTTGATCCATTGAATAGAGTACTTGGATAATGTTGCATATATTTCATAGATATTTGGCTTATTTTGATTGTATGTGTAGGTTCTAATTATATAAATCAAAGCTATGATTGGAGCTTACAAGCCAATAAGAGAGGAGCTTGTGACAGATTCCAAGTAAGCCTCTTTCCCTTCTCCAATTTCTATAAGGGGAAATTTATATTCTTTTCTTTCTGTTGTTCTATACCAGTCCACTAGGTCTAGGGAATATAATTTTATTCGTGGTCATAAATTATGAATAACAAATTGGAAACTTCACTAGATATCGATTCATTCCCTTAGTGGTTTCCTTGATCTTAGCCCTTGTTACACCTCCTGAACATACCTCTAGTGCCTCACTCAGTCTAAATTGACCCTAGGAAGACATTTCATTAAGTTTCATTTAATTTTTTATTTCAGAAGTTGGCTTTCCCTTGATAAGCGCTCCCCTGGTCTGTTGATAGAACATTGTAGCACTCTTTGGCTTTCTCTACACTTGCGTTGTAGAGCACTGGTAGCCTATTTAAACCTGCATTGACCCCTCTTTCATGCAAAAAAAAAACATTTTTATGCTTTTCTCTCTAATTAAATTGGCTCCATTTGTTCCTCTTTGTGTTCTTGAGTGTGTCTTGGTCTCTCAGAAGCTCTCATATTGTTTTCTTTTGGTTTAGAGTGCCATTGATAAGAATTTATTTATATTTTTCTTTGTTCCTGGCAATAGGTCATTAGAACATTGATTGCTTGATCATTAGATTTCCTGAAGGAATTTATGTTTCAGTCATCGTTCTGAATAGTTTCTTTTATTAGTGATTAGGAAAATATCTTAGTTTTCATATGAAGATTAAGTGAATTTGAAAAGAAAAATCTTATGCATCATGGATTGCATCTAGGTTTTGTATGTGAAATTCGAATTAGGAATAGTTGCATTAGGGGAATTGATTAATAATTTTTTTTCTTACATCTTGTATGTTGCATATTCTTTGTTCTCAAATATCATTTTCCCTTATATTTAATTTTTGAAAGTCCTCAATGTGCTCTACCATTGAACACTTTTGTTTGAGATTTATCAATTGGCTAAAGAAGGTGTTTCTCTTTGTATCCTCATAATGTGTTATCATTTCCTCCGTGAAAATTGACCACGTAACAAGTGGTTTACGAGAACAAAGCCCTTTATACCATAAAAATTGATCTGGTTCTAAATATGAAGATGCAATACGTACCTTTTGTAACAGTTTCACTTCATGTAGGTCAAAATATTACTCCATCTGTAGTATCCAATTTACCGGATCCTTGCTATCAAACTTCCTCATATCGCCTTTTCTTGATTTTAGGAGCTCGATCTTGAAACGACTGTAACTCTAAAATTTCATATCTCCAAGTTCTAAAATTGCATCCTGCAATAACCCTCTGCGTTCTCTTTCTAACCCCGCAATTCTCATCAATATTGGATTTTGCAAGGAAGAGTTATGTCAAATCTCCCACGATGACCTGATTATAGACTGGTTCAGTAGAGCGCACGTGTACAAAGTGCCACGTGTCAATGTTTCAACCTTAGGATCTGAAAAATATACACAGAAAACTTTAGTTCATCCTCTTTCTATAACTTCTGACGAAATGTCAATCTGATGCTCACAGAGAAAGTTAGGATGTTTTTCCCAAGGTCACCTGTCTACAATATAATTCGAGAGTCTAAAAAAACCATAACTTCCTCATATTATATCTCCTAAAATATAGCGAGACAAGATCTGAAATTCAGACCCGAGCTTCACCAAGATTTTAGTTCAAATGCGTTTTAATTTAAGATTCTGAAGATTCTTAGAAAAAATATTACAACAAAAATTCCACGATGACCTGTTTGAGATGAAATTCTGGAGCTTGCAAAAAACCTAACTTCCTCAGATCATATTTCCGAAAATATCACGAGACAAACTTTGAAATTAGAGCCCGGAGTTTAGAATGATTTTGGCTCAAATGGGTTTTTTTTAGCTTCTCAAACGTCGCAAAAGCAAAGTTATAACGAAAATTCCAAGATTACCTATTTGAAGCAGTGAAACCCTAGAATCCAAAGCTCTGATACCAAATGTTATGAAACCAGCACACAAAAAGATAAAAAAACAAAGATAAATGCCTTAGAATTCAGCCTCTTCGAGGGGGTAACCTCCTTTAAATTACACAAATGAATAATTCTTGGATGACACAAATGACAAGACCTCTTTCTATATATAGGAGTCTAAGGGGTCATAATATAATCAGAGCCAACATGACAATAATAATGTAAGGGCACAACAATAACAATAGTGGGCTTCTATGGGGCACAATAATAACAGTATGGGTACTACATGGGCACAACAATATAATAAGGGGGTTGCACTAATAATAATAATGGGTTACACTAGTAGTATAGGGACCTAACATTCTTTTCCCTCCCATACATAGATTTTCATTGAAAATAAAAGTTTCATTTCATCATGCTAGCTTGCATTTTAGGATATTCAGGTGAAATTCATGGTGAGCCTTGAAAACTAAAACTTAATTCAAGATAAACTTTAAAATTTATTAAATCAATCTTAAGGAGAATTTGTAACATTAACGGAAACATATAGAGGTCTAGGCTAGCTATGTGTTTTGGCATCTATAAACATAGGAGTTGTCATTTTTTCCAGCATTGCATTCGAGGGGTGATATCTCGTTCCACATACGTGTAGAAATTCCCACTGTAGATCACCTGATAATGCAATATAGTAAAGCAAAATACTTTATCTACTTCTACAACCAATTTAGCGGAAGCTTAATCGAACATGAGCAACATCAATAAGAACACATATAACTAATATGGAGAAATCAATCACACATAACACAGAAGATATAACTAGGGGAAAGCCTCATCCTAAAACCCCAACTCTGTATTATCATACAAGTGGAAATATAACCAGTATTACAAAAAGAATCAACTCAAAAGCTATCCTTCTCTCTCTGCAATACCTCTGCTGCTCATAGATAGTCAAAGGCCTCTATCTAACTTCTGGTCTACCCTCCAAGCCTCCTATTTCTTTGCACAATTTTGATTGGGGTCCAGTGCAGCCACTTGTGTGAATTGGCCTCTTCACACACTCACTAACCTCTGATCCAACTACGTAGTCCTGAAGGAGATAAATCCTTCTCCATGGATGAGTTTTCTTTATAGTAAAAATTCATCCAACCGATAGTACATTGTCCCTCCTCTGATCTCAACTGGGTCACTATTTGAAATGACATGCATGAGTTATTCATGACAGAATATTCAGTTATGCGAAGAACAACAGTTACATGCATGCAAGCATTAGCTAACTGAACTCACATTAATTTAAACAAACTGTTTAAATCAATCTAACTGGACTTGACTCAATTAACTGAACCAACTAATTACAACTCAAATTAGAACTCATCCTTATCTCTTTAACTGATGGATAAATTCTTCAATTAATAGAGAAACTGTT
This sequence comes from Pinus tabuliformis, assembly GCA_031772625.1. Taxonomy (NCBI): domain Eukaryota; kingdom Viridiplantae; phylum Streptophyta; class Pinopsida; order Pinales; family Pinaceae; genus Pinus; species Pinus tabuliformis. The sequence continues at coordinate 400,133,886 of CM062809.1, read as the reverse complement.
GCATGTCCTCACATAGACTTCATGTTTGATTTTTCACAACTAATTAACTCATGGTGAATTAATTAATTTATTTTCAAACAGCTGTTAAGTTCAAATTCGAAATTTACTTCATATTTTAGTCCAGGAACTGACTAAAAATAGGAATCCATCCTGAACTGCTAAAAATAGAATGCTATTTTTAGCACTTCCATTTTTCATTCCCTGTTGCTCAATCCAGCACTGGTACCCAAAATCTATTTATAGTAGTGCTATTTTTAGCACTTCTATTTTTAGCATTTCTTGTTGCCATTTTTAACACTCCCTCTCAACAATAAAGGCTTCAACTCAAACCTGATCATGTACCTTTGGAATGTTCTGCATGCAACACTTCTACCAAGTGTTGTTGCTCCAGCAACTCTAGAAACAAAAAAACTCCCAAATGACCTTTGTTGGGCTAGAAAAATACTCTGATGTTGAAGCTCTAGTTGCTGCGGACAAGTGCTCCCTCTATGACCTCTGAGCTGCTACAACACTCCATGCATCTTGCACTGTTGCACACCTCTCTGTGCCATCTTGCACTGGTGCAACACTCCTGTGCGTCTCGCATTGTTGTAGCCTACTAGCTCTGCACTGTCTTGGGATTCCCACACTGTAGCTCTCTCTGCCGCTCCATCCGCATCTATCTCTACCCACTTAGCCAGTCCTTCTACTCCTTTTCAGGGCTCCCATAGCAAAGTTGAATCAAAGAGGTTAGGTACCTCAAGGATCCTGTCCCTATTCCAGCCTTCTTAGGACGATCACTCCACATCGCCCTACCTCCAACGTGGAGGTATGGATGCATGTGATCCCTCTACCCACTTGGCTCGAAATTTCCCCCTACTTGAGGTCTCTGCATGAGTGGATGCCTCCACTCTGTCTCCTCTCGGCTTCCCTAGTTGCGGCTGCTCCACAACCTCTTGAAGTTGCTTCACCAATTGTGGCTCCTCCACAATCGTCTGAGACTTCTCTTGTGGCTGCATGTTGAGAGGTAATGTACTCTCCCTCTCAACCACCAAGTTTCCAACCTTTGCCTTGCTCCTCAAGGCTTTGCATGCATCTTGTACCTCAAGTGCATACAAGTTCTTGGCTAGCACACCAATCTGTTTCAACTTTCCTATCGTCACGAAATTTTTTGGAAAAAGCGTTGATTTTAAAGCAGCAATATCTCCCTCATCCGAACTCCGATTCAGCTAATTTTTTTTTGAATTTGGGTATTTTTTCGCAAGGAATCCAGATATGCTATTTGTTTCTGAAAATTTTGCACAAAAATTTTCAGATCTTCTCTGCAAACTTGCGGCCCAATTTTTTTTCTTTCACTTTGATTTCTCTTCTTCGTATACTATTCACAACTCTGATCACCTTTGCTCTGATACCATGTATAACTTTTTCTACAAAACCTCGCTTTGATACCATGTATAAATTCACACTATATATCACCTGATAATTCAATATACTAAAGCAAAATACTTGATCTACGTCTACAGCCAATTTAGTGGAAGCTTAATCAAACATAAGCAAAATCAATAAGAACACATATAACTGATATGGAGAAGTCAATCACACATAACACAGAATATATAACCAGGGGAAAGCCTCAGCCTAAAACTGTAGAAATTTTGAATAATATGACACTTATTCACAGAGATTATCCCGATTATACACTATTGCGGAATACATGCATAATACATAACCTCCTCTACGTTGATCATCAATTTAGTAGCATTAAAACCAATGAAACATCAATCGCATGCGTACATTAACACAGTATGTAACCCAGGGAAAGCTTACAACTGAAAACCCCACACTATCTATATATTATAATGATTGAGAACATGTAACAAAACATAGTACAATACTCCTCACAAGTACTCAGTACTATCTCCACCTGTTACACACAAAACTAGCTCAGATCTGATCAATCACAGCTCAAATCTCCTCCACTGTTTCGCCTACCTCCACTACACAATCCTGCAAGAGAAATCACGTGAGCACAAGCTACAATTGCCTTGATATTGGCCCACACTGTGCATTCCTCATTGGCATTACCCAATTCATGCATGTGCAAAATCTCATGCACAACTGAATAGTCACAACTCACCCTTTCACTTACCTCTAACACCTGTCTCTATTGAACTGTCCATGCACTGAGTTAACTGATGTATTCTTTAGTTTCTTTATGAGTTAATAATTAGTGAATTAATTAACAATCAATTCACACAACTCATCACTAGTGTATTCTTTAGTTAGACTAAATACAACTAGTTCAACCAAGTCAAACTAAACACAACTCCATCAACTCCACATCCAACTCCACAGAACTCACATGCATGAGTTCTAACTGAAGTCCTCCATGTAATAGCTCAACTAACAAATAAGAAACCACATGATTCATTTTTTCAGTTGTATGTGCCACATTCATAGCTCGAACTGAAGTGCTCCAAGATAATAAGATAATGTTTAGAATCCAAATATTACTAAGGGCTAATAATATTTGACTGTTTCTATTTTTAGCCTAGTAGTCTAAAAATAGACTCTAATCACTCTGTTTTGAACCAGAAATAGAAGTCCATCTATTTTTCCCAACATGACCAATCATCCATAAACAACATCCTGCAACTCATAGACCATGATCCATATGTCTAAAAATAGACTACGCGCCAAAAATAGCCTGCGGGCCCACTTAGTGAAGGCGACTCCTTTTCACTAAGCTCCATCATCTTGTTGCATTTTCAACACTCCCTCTCAACAAGATATGGATTATCAGCAACCCCTATCCTGCAACTGTAATGTTCTGCATCCAACACATTTTCCTGGTCCACTTTGCTCCAACAACACTTGGAACAAAAACACTCCCAACTGACCACTCTATTGGGCTAGGAACATACTCTGATGCTGAAGCTCTACCTGCTGCTAACAAGTGCTCCCTCTCTAACATCTGCTCTACTGAAACATCTCCATGCATCTTGCACCATTGCACACCTCTCTGTGCCACCTAGCACTATGCAAAACACTTGTGCCTCTCGCATTGCTGCAGCCTGCTAGCTATGCGTTGTCCTGGGATTCCCTACACAGTCGCTCTCTCTGCTGCTCCATCCACATCTATCTCTACCCAATCAGTTAGTTCCTGCTACTCCACATCAGGGCTCCCGTAGCAAGGTCTCATCCAAGAGGTTGGGTACCTCAAGGATCCTGTCCCTCCTCCTTGGGACGATCAATCCACATCACCCCACCTCCTACCTAGAGGTATGGTTGCATGCAATCCCTCTGCCCACCTGGCTCGAAGTTTCCCCCTACTAGAGGTCTCTGCATTGTCTCTACTCAATCTCCTCTTAGCTTCCCTTGTTGTGGATGCTCCACAACCTCCTGAAACTATTGCACCAATCGTGGCTCCTCCATAATCGCCTCAGACTTCTGCTGGCTCTACATGTTAAGAGGTAATATACGCTCCCTCTCAACCACCAAGTGTCCATTAGTTGCCTCGCTGCTTAAGGCTTTGCATTCATATTGAACCTTAAGAGCATACAGGTTCTTGACCCGTGAACCAATCTGCTTCACCTGTCTAGTGATGATGTGTCTAAGGAAAACCTTTCCCTCACTAAAGACTACATCATAGCCTCTATCTTCCAGCATCGCGATCAACACAAGTTTCTCTTCAGTCCTGGTACATACTTGACATCGGTCAAGGTAAGGCAAGCTCCATGCTCCCTCTGAAAAATAACCATGCCTACACCTGAGACACTATACTTCTCATCATTACCCATCGCTATCAGTATCTAGAGATCTTTCTCCTCCAAAGTATTGAACAAACTCTTGTCACCTGTCATGTGGAAAGAAGCTCCACTGTCAAGAAACCAACCACTTCCCACCATGGATGAAACCATGCCTGCGAAGAGTGTGAAATCCAACTCAAACTATGAAGCAAGTGCCTCACCTTCAAATCCTTCCCTAGATCCCTTCCTGGATTTCTTCTTTGGGCAATTAGTAGCATAATGGCCCAACTCATGACAATGAAAGCATCTCACCTTTGACTTGTCAACCTTCTTCCCATCATTGGAAGAACTGGATTCGGAAAGAGAACCCTTCTCCTTCCCCTTCTTCACTTTACTCGCTAAGGCACAGTTCTCCTCATCATACATGGATGAAGAACTATCTCTGGTGCTCCATCTAATCTCCTCTTGCACAAGATCCGACCAAAGTCTCTCCCATCCTGGCAATTTCTCCTGACCATTGATAGAGTCCTGATAGGAATGCCAACTCTTCGGAACACCAAGGAGAGCCAAGCTCACCAAGTCTTCGTCATCGACAGTCACCCCCACACTTCCCAGCTCATCCAGATCAGAAAACAAATCTCGATCTCCTGTCATGTGAGAAGACGCACCACTCTCCAAGAACCATACCAATCCCATCACACTTGATACCAAGCATGCAATCAGCGAAAAATCCAGCTCAACCAGTGAGGCTAAGGCCTCTCCCACTGTAGATCCAACAACTTGCTTATTTTTCTTCTTCTGTGGACAATATATGGCATCTCCATTCTCGGTTTTGATGTTTCTGAATTTATCCTTCAGTGCCATTCCACCAGCTCAAAACTCAACTGCTTCTGCTCTAAAATTCGTGAGAACAAAGTATTTCTTGTACAAAGATTGACTGTATGGGCATTCACCAGATACCTCACCTTCCAAAAGAAGGATGAATCCAGAAGCTACCTGGCCCGATTACAGACTCTGCCTGAAGAAATAAAATGTAAACACTTTCTGAATAATAGATCTGATGATCAATCCCACTTTGATATCCTGTACAACTTTTTCTACAAATCAACCTGCTCACTTTGATATCCTGTAGAACTTTTTCTACAAATCAACCAGCTCAGATACCATGTAGAAACTTTTTCTACAAATCATCTTGCTTTAATACCATGTAGAAATTTTAAATAATATGACACTTATTCACAGAGATTATCTTGATTATACACTATTGCAGAATACATGCATAATACATAACCTCCTCTACATTGATCATCAATTTAGTAGCATTAAAAACAATGAAACATCAATCGCATGCGCACATGAACACAGTATGTAACCTAGGGAAAGCTTATAGCTGAAAACCCCACACTATCTATATATTATAATGATTGAGAACATGTAAGAATACATAGTACAATACTCCTCACAAATACTCAGTACTATCTCCACCTGTTACACACAAAACTAGCTCAAATCTGATCAATCACAACTCAAATCTCCTCCACTGCTTTGCCTGCCTCCACTGCACAATCCTGCAAGAGAAATCACGTGAGCACAAGCTACAATTGCCTTGATATTGACCCACACTGTGCATTCCTCATTGGAATTACTCAATCCATGCATGTGCAAAATCTCATGCACAACTGATAGTCACAACTCACCCTTTCACTTACCTCTAACACCTGTCTCTGTTGAACTGTCCATGCACTGAGTTAACTGATGTATACTTTAGTTTCTTTATGAGTTAATAATTAGTGAATTAATTAAAAATCAATTCACACAACTCATCATTAGTGTATTCTTTAGTTAGACTAAATACAACTAGTTCAACCAAGTCAAACTAAACACAACTCCATCAGCTCCACATCCAACTCCACAGAACTCACATGCATGAGTTCTAACTGAAGTCCTCCGTGCAATAGCTCAACTAACACATAAGAAACCACGTGATTCCTTTTTTCAACTGCATGTGCCACATCCATAGCTCGAACTGAAGTGCTCCAAGAGAATACGATAATGTTTAGAGTCCAAATATTACTAAGGGCTAATAATATTTCACTATTTCTATTTTTAGCCTGGCAGTCTAAAAATAGACTCTGATCACTCTGCTGTGAACCAAAAATAGAATTCCATATATTTTTCCCAACATGACCAATCATCCATAAACAGCATCCTGCAACTCATAGACCATGATCCATATGTCTAAAAATAGACATATACTAAAAATAGACTGTGCGCCAAAAATAGCCTGCGGACCCACTTAGTGAAGCCGACTCCTTTTCAATAAGCTCCATCATCTTGTTGCATTTTCAAAAAAAACCCAACTCTATATTATCATACAAGTGGAAATATAAGCAGTGTTACAAAAAGAATCATCTCAAAAGCTATCATGCTCTCTCTACAATACCTTTGTTGCTCATAGACAGTCAAAAGCCTCTATCCAACCTCTGGCCTTCCCTCCAAGCCTCCTATTTCTTTACACAAGTTTGATTGGGGTCCAGTGCAGCCACTTGTGTGAATTGGCCTCTTCACACACTCACTAACCTCTGATCCAACTACGTAGTCCTAAAGGAGATAAATCCTTCTCCATGGATGAGTTTCCTTTATAGGAAAAATTCATCCAACTAATAGTACACTGTCCCTCCTCTGATCTCAACTGGGTCTCTATCTGAACTGACATAAATGAGTTATTCATGAGAGGATATTCAGTTATCTAAAGAACAGCAGTTACATGCATCCAAGCATTAACTAACTGAACTCACATTAATTTAAACAAACTGTTTAAATCAATCTAACTGGACTTGACTCAGTGAACTGAGCCAAGTAATTACAACACAAATTAGAACTCATCCTTATCTCTTTAACTGATGGATAAATTCCTTAACTAACAGAGAAACTGTTGCATGACCTCACATAGACTTCATGTTTGATCTTTCACAACTAATTAACTCATAGTGAATTAATTAATTTATTTTCAAATATCTATTAAGTTCAAATTCGAATTTTACTTCATATTTTAGTCCAGGGACTGACTAAACATAGGAATCCATCCCAAACTGCTAAAAATAGAATGCTATTTTTAGAACTTCCATTTTTCATTCCCTGTTTCTTAATCTAGCATTGGTACCCAAACTACTATTTATAGCAGTGCTATTTTTAGCACTTCTATTTTTAGCATTTCTTGTTTCCATTTTCAATAGTACGTAAGTGTATTAGACCATTCTCCACGTACTTTTGGGTATATTGGATGGCGCTCCCCTCATGAAAATTATATGGGAACTCTCTCATTAGAAAACACTAACACGAATTGCACTTCCATGTACCATCGAGTGTATTTTGGAAGTCCCCACTAGGTTGCTATCCTCTCCATAGGTAACTAAGTCAGTTGCCTTATTGGTATATTCCATTTCACAGTTTCTTGGTAAACCCATTTTCCTATTTACTCCACTTTTGAACTATATTGGTTGTTAATTTCTAAAATTAATTGACCGCAAAACAACATCCTCATCGTGCAACAACTCCTTAGTGGATCTTAGGTTGAGACTAATAGTGACAATTCCTGAGTCTACCAATCAAGGAAACCCCTCTGACAGGAATAGTAGTCCTTTTCCTCCTTTTGGAAATATTCTTGCTCCTTATATTACAAGGTTGTCCCTTCCTAGATTTTCCATTGGTTTGTAATTTTGGTTGTTTTCAACCCCTATGATTCTGCATGTCCAAACTACTTCTCAACCAAGTTCTCCTCCACCTGAACAACATCAACCCCAGGTTTATCCTAACATTAACCCTTTTCCTTCTTCACTTGTTCATTCTTCCTCCTCTTCTTCCTCTTCATTTGTTGAAATCGTCAAAATTAGTAACCAGGTGGATAATAAGAAGAAGAAACGAAAGATTAAGAAGAAGCAAAATAAGCAGGGGAGCAACCAAGCAGCCATTGCTACCCATGAAACTAGTATGGAGGAACCTCCCAATTAGTCCTACATAGTTAAAGTCCCTTGAAGTTTATGTAAGGGTGACCACCTTCTTAGACATTCTCCTATTATTCCGAAGTTATTAGAAGTGTGTTCCACATGCTCACATTAGCCTTTGTCATCAACTTCTAGAGATCATTCTGGTGAAAAACCTTCAACTAATGATAGTACGATGCATGGAAAAAAGGGTAAAGTTAAGTTTCCTTGTAGGTTATGTGAAGGAAATCATCCTATTAACCTTTTTCTTTATATGGATAAAGCCTCAAAAGTGTTGGAAAACCTTACATCTTCTCAGACATGACTCCTGGTTAGTTACTGGAAGATTTCCCCTAATTTTCCACTAGTTGATGAAGTCATTGATCAGAATGCATATCCAGTCAATCCCACTCTCTTTGAATGTGAATCCCATGAGTTTGTTCCTGACCAACCATTTGTTGATAGAATGGTTGACTTGAATCCACCTTCAGTCAATCGTACCCTTCCCATAGAGAGTGAACTTGATACCGCTCAGGCTCTTTTCGTTTCATCAAATTCCAATGAAATTTGGGGCAATCCTCTCATTCCAACAACATAGGGAGATAATCTTCCCATTCCCATGGCACAGGGGGATGACCTTCCCATTCCCATAGCACAAGGGAGTAGTTCTCCCATTCCCATAGGACAGCGGGGTAGTTCTCTCATTCCCACATCACCCCCTCCAAGTAGTATGGTCACTTCATATTAAAGATCAAGCATAATATTACTTCTCAGTGTTCTTTATGTTGAAAATTGGCAACAAGAAATTGCTAAAAATAGAAGTACTAAAAATAGCATTGCTAAAAATAATAGTTTAGGCATCAGTGCTGGATTGGGCAACAGGGAATGAAAAATGGAAGTGCTAAAAATAGAAGTTATATTTTTATCAGTTCAAGTTGGATTCCTATTTTTAGACAGTCCCTGGTCTAAAATAGGAAGTAAAATTCAAATTTGGTCTTACCAGCAGTTTGAATATTAATTATTTAATTCTCCATGAGTTAATTAGTTAAGGAGAATCAAACTTGATGTCTTTGTGAGTACATGCAATAATTTCTCCATTGATTGAGGAATTAAGCATGAGTTCTATATTGAGAGGATCAGTTCACTTAGTTTAACTTAGTCAAGTTTAGTTAGGTTAATTTAACAAGTTGTTAAATTAATGAGATACGGTTTGTTAATGCTTGCATGCATGTGACAACTGTTATTTTAAGATAACTAAGTATTCTCTCATGGATAACTGATGCATGGCAATTCAGACAGAGACCCACTTGAGATCAGAGAAGGTACAGTGTACTATCAGTTGGATGAATATTTTTCCTATAAAGGAAGCTCATCCATGATGAGGATTTATCTCCTTCAGGTTTGTGCAGTTATTTCAGAGGTCAGTGTTGTGTGTGAGGTGAGAATCACACAGGTTGTAGCGGGAGGACCCAGGAAAAATTGTGCATAGAAATAGGAGGCTTGGAGGGTAGAGGAGAAGGTTTGTGAGAAGCCTTTGACTGTCTATGAGCAGCAGAGGGATTCTACTGAGAGATGGATAGCTTCCGAGCTAAGGCTTTGTGTAATCTGGACTATATTTCCACTTGTATGATAATACAGAGATGGGGTTTTAGGCAGGTGCTTTCCCTGGGTAAATTCTTCTGTGTTATGTGTGTTTGATTTCTCCATATCAGTTATATGTGTTCTTATTGATGTTGCTCATGTTCGATTAATCTTCTGCTAAATTGGTTGTAGAAGTAGATCTAGTATTATGCTTTAGTACATTGCATATATCAGTTTGATCTACAGGTGGTGAAATTTCTACATGGTATCAGAGCTAGCTGATGTGTAGAAAAGTTCTACAAAGTTCTACACGTTAAAGATACTCAAAGGGATTCATCTGAAGGATGAACTTATAGATCAAGCATATTTTATCCTCCTCAATCTTATTAAAAAATAAAGAGGCACTGATAAAAAATGGTTCAGGAAAATTGAGAAAATGGGATACTCTACCTATTATGGTAGTGAGTCACTCTTGGACATGACACTCTTCCACTTAATCTCCATGGTTGTTAGGTTGGGAAATCTACTTATCTTTTGGTTCACCACACCATTTCAAAGCCTCTATTTTCAGTTTTGGGTCAATGTTGCCAACTCCATTCAGTGTTACCAATGTGTTCAAGAGAATTCATTCAGTTGATATCTACTATGATACTCTTATTCCTTCATTCTGTGTTTGTCATTCCTAAACCAGTTCCACATCAGCATCATTCTATCTCAAATCATGATACTTGTTTCATATCATTGATGGGGGATACATCAAGGCCCTCTTGCAACAAGTCACTTCCTATGGACATCAAGTCATTATCCAGGAAGTTGACTTAGAAACTCTTCCTTTAGTACCTTGGGGCTTACATACATCAATGGAAATTTTCCTCACTCTTATTGGCTTGAGGGGACCTAACCCAGGTTCAGAGTTAATTAGCCAAACAAATCCCTACACTACTGGCCCTTTTGGCAATAGCCTGTGGAGTGAAGATTGAGGTCACACCCGGACAAATATAGGGGGATGCTGGAACCAAGTTTCCACACCCTTGAGATGTCTGAGGGGTTGGTTTAGTCCAACTATGAATGCTTTTGTGCAGGTTACTTCACACACTATCCTGACCTACAAGGACTTTGTGATCTGTTATAATCGCCTTCGTGCAGCCCTAACCAGGGGTTGAGGTGCTTTCACACTACTATGGCAGCGTTCTGCACTATTTCCCCAAGTTACACCACATATCTTACTTATCTCCTTATAACTGTTAGTTAACTTCGTGTAAATAAATACTTTATCTTATATTCACTTTATCAACACATTCATGTAAGTTCACGCATCATATAACCACTAGAAATGAAATTTATATCTAATACATTCAATGCACAAAACAGGAAAAAGATATACAAAAATGATGTAAAACTTCTCTTTATTACTTCTCCAAAGGTTACAGACTCGACTCGGAACTCCTGGATACAAGACTTTAGGATGAATTGATCCAAGAGCTTTGATACCAAATGATACCCTAAAGAGTGCACGAAATTCATAATGACTTTTTTGGCTTAGGTAGGGAGGTAAAAGAGCTGAGAGGTAGAGGGAAAACTGATATCATTAGGGGTATAAGCTACAATTGAGGAATGGGGGTAGGGGAGCCTACCCTACCCTAGAGCTATGCAGAGCTAGGCTATACCAGTACTAGAGTGTCAAAGCATACATCGTAAGTGAGAGAAGGAAGAAGGGTGCAGGTAGGGTTTACAGAGGTAGGGCAGGGTGCTTAGAGAGTGAGGCAGGGCAGTGAGAGCACAGAGGCAGGAAGGATAGAGAGTTAGGGCAGGCATAAATATGGCCCTGCACACTCAGCAATAGGGATCTGTGCACTTAACTACGGACTACTAGGCCTCTGCACACTCAAATGCAGAGGCTTCTCCTACTCTATGACCCAAAGACTTGACTCTACACTTAGATAAGACTCAATTCTTCTATTTTCTCCATTGATTCTCTCCTTTACAACTTAGAGCCTCACTCTATTTATACAATCCCATGGTCCACGGACCATGGGTAGATTTCTAAAGCCGACATTACATTACAAAAATGAGGGCAGACAACCCTATGACTCATTTACAATCTTCGCGCTCCACGCCCACAAAACGCAGAGTCTTTACATCAGATTTGGTCAAAATCTGGGCTTTAAGCCCCAAAACTTGCCTTAGGGGATCCCGCACCCAACAGGCCCCCAACACAAACATCGTGACTCGCCCTCAAGTCACTATGTCGGTGCAGATATCTTCTCGTGGAGACCTCCCAATTCTATCTGAACTGTTGCAAGATCGACAGCGCACTAAGCAGGTGCTTGCTATATCTCTTGCATGCATTGTTTAGATATTGTTGTATCTGAACTGCTTCCTTGTATCTTCTCTTGCATTCCCTGCATCTGTTTATAGTCCATCACTTCCTTTCAGCTACCTGGAGTGCTAAGACTATGCTTCCCTGGGCTAGTCAAATAGTCGGGCCACCTGTGTATGGCTTCAACTAATTTCCATTCACTCTTCCTAGGAAAGGTTCTCCATTTAACTTTACCAACTGCACCACGCCACCATCTGTGATCCCATTAGTAACATACAGTCCAATCCAAGGCATCAAACTGATCAACTCTCGGCGGTAGTCCCCAAATTTTTCAACGTAATCATGTGTATCTTGTTTTATCACCATAGTTTTCTTATCAAGAAAGTCCTTCTTTATTCCTTCCTCAAGCTTCTTAACTTCTTCTTCCGCCATGGCACTTTTCGCCCTCAACCTAACTCTTTTATTAGTGAGTGCTTGGAGCCTAAGATCACCCTGTTGAATCTCCTCATCAGGTCCCAAGCGTTCTTCTTCAAGTTCATCCAACTCCTTCTTTCAAGGCTCCACGATCCGTCATATCCACGGACACTACTATGCATGGAATAGGCATGATATACTCTATCGGCATTACAGTTTTTGCTCCATAGGCCAGCCTAGAAGGCACCTATCCTGTCAGTTTCTTTCATGTTGTCCTATAAGCCCATAAAATTGCTGGTACGTGCAGGTCCCAATCGCTTCACTGTGCACTATATACCTTGTTTAGTGCTTCACACATCTCATTAAATTCTTCCACGTGGATAACCTTCCACATGATCATTCTCTCAACATTCTATCATTCCAACTTGAGGAGACGTTTGCACAATTTCCCCCCCAACACATGCTTATTTACTGTATCTCCCAATGTGAAGTTCATGTGCATCCGTGTAAGTTGTTTTCCATATGTCAGCATCCACGTGGATAGATGTGCACGCAGTTTATCCTGCCCATTGCATTTATCTGTCACTTGCACTCTAGGCTTCCCAAACCACATCATTCTTCTACATTCGAGCCAATCCTCAAGGCTTCCTTTGTGTGTATCCCACCACCTCATGGGTGTAGCGCATAGTACCCAATTCATCGAAACGTTGCTTTTCCGACACCTCCCTTTCAAACTTATCTAGGAAAGTATCTACCTCATTTAACCCATCATAAGTAGGTAGATCCCTCACTTCTGTCGATACGCAATGTAGCGATCTTGTCATCATATTACAGTTCAGCGTGGTTACCTCGTGTAACAGATTCTGCCATTGCTTTATCTCCTCAACAGAATCCAATGTACAGGAGCTTTCGTGCTCCCATGAGATGCCTCCGTCCGTGGTGGGATTTACCCAGTCTTGTTGTCGCACAGTTATCTTGTAGATGAATTCCAAATCATCGTCACTTTCATAGTCGCGCACCAGCTCTGTGTAGCGCGATCCCTCAGTAGGGTATACGGGTATAACTATGCGCAGATACTTCTTCTCAAAAATCATCTAGCGCTTCTTCATATTAATCAACCCGTTCATGTCAATGGCCCAATCAATTCCTAAGAGTGTGGGGTAGGGATTGCTATCATCAGCAATCTCTATCACTTCAAAGTCTGCTAGCACACTCACTCCCTCAATATCATGGTGATTCCCTGCAATCTCCCCATAGGTATTATCTTTTGTTGGTTCACCATTCACAGCTGGATAGGAGACCATTGCATCATAGGCCTCCCCATGCACTACCATGTCTGCATTGGTAGAACGTTCGCATCCGATCCTAAGTCCAAAATTACTTGGTCCATCTCATATCCTCCAATCTACGCGATTGGCCTCATTTCTCTCCCTATCCTAGTCTTGTGTTTTCCAATCTTCCATACTATGCACAGTTCTCCTAGCGCGGTCCCAGCGCATCTATTAATGAGTTCATGCAATCCTTTTACAGCCTTACTGTCGCATAGTAGCTTCATGCATGTATCCAGGAACATCATAAGCATATATGGGTCCATTTTTGGCTCTAGTCTATCTTTGCTTTCTGAAGAGGAGGCATCAGGGAAACTCTTCTTAGCTTCTATGAAGGTTTCCTTAGCGTGCCCCAAATCAAACTCGGCTTCTTTTTCTAGAGCTTTGCAAAACCAAGTACTATCTTCAAGATGTTTTCCTTTATCATCTCCCATCTCGATTCCACTTCGAAGCACAAATGTTCACATTTGGATCTTCCTCGCGTGGCTCAAACCTCATCATTTGCAGGTTATGAGTCAAAGGAGGCGGTAGCACTCCCTTGTCACGTATCCTAGTTATCAGTGTAGGACAATCTTTTGTCTCATGATAAAACAAGGTACAATACAGACATGATGGACGCGTTGGGTTCATACAATCATGGGCATAATGTCCTGGACCTATACTATTGTACCATATCAACTGTCTGCAACCTCTTCCGGGTCTTCCTCCACCTCGGCCTCGTCCACACCCCTGAAATCCGGTTCGTGCCACTCCTGCATTCGGGTCTAGGGGTCGGGTTTCGACTTAAACTCTATAGGTGTGAGTTCTATCCATCATCATATCATAGCTTCTACATGTGTGCTCATCGTGTTCAACCGATCTACAAAAATTACAGAACAACTGTTGCGAATTATGCATGTACTTTTGTAACAAATGACAGTTGTCTGTAGCATGATTTCCTCCTATTTGACAAATCGCGCACCACAAAGTAGGTGCCACGCTAGGTCCAGCTTGTGCTTCCATCCTTAATGGCATCGATCCTCCTCCTGCGAGGTAATTCATGAACACAGGGCAGTGGTCCTTATCATGACCCTGACCCTTGCATTTTACGCACCACACCTCTTCACGCACTTCTGATCGGGTTGTCGTATCCTGTTTCAGACTCTGCATCTCAAGGAATAAGTTTTTCAACTGTGCGTGGTGTTGAACTCCCAAGTTAGGATCCTTCATCGATGTTTCATGCATCCTCATCACAATCTCCAAGGCCTCTAGCTAAGTCGTTAACCTTTGTTGCGACAACATATTCCTCAAATACAGTGTTAGCGATGCTGCAAACCATTTGCGGTGCTGTCCATCTGTCAAAGTCATATTAGCTTTGCGAATTGTACACTTTAGTCTCTAATCCAGCTCCCAAGGAGTCTCACCTGGTACCATTGTGATCTCTTTGAATCCAATGATCGACTATGCTTCTGACTTCAGCCTACTAAATTCTCTGTTTAGCACAATTTGGATATCCATGATTCCCGCATTCGGATTGTCATTAAAATTCTTAATATACCAGGTCAGCGCGCAGTCCTGCAGAGTGCTGACTAGCATCACTTTCTTTATATTATCATCTATAACTCCTGCGCTTCCCATATGGCTCTTATCATGAACCAAAACTCGTCTGGATCTTCATTTCCTACTCCCTTGAACATAAGCAACTTTATCGTGCTTTCCATATTGACTTGCGGTGGTGGCAGAGGTGGTACGGGCGAAGATAGAGGTGAAGGCAGTGAAACTGGTGGTGGTGTGGGTGGGAGTGGTATGCATGGAATCCTTTACCTTATCAAATGGATCACACTTCATGGCAAGACCTTCGCGATGTCTTCCTCGTCCCCTCATGGAGATGAAATCAAAGGGCTATTCTCTGGTCCCTTACTTCCTTCGAATCTGTAGGATTTTCCACTTCCCATAGCTCTAGACATCAAGGTAATTGCATAACCCTCTTTTCACACAGTAGAATTTTAATCCAAGTATTTAGAGACTTTACGTACTTACCTCGTGGTCCTTTGAGAAAGTGTCGCTCTGCCTTGCTATAGCTGACTGAAGTATCTACAGCGAACTGAGTAATGAATCCTCCTATAATCCGATTGAGCCAGTGATCAAGAGCGCACATTATATTATCCTCTGATGCTTCTAATCTGCGCACCAACTCTAGGGTCCACACAATAGGATTGTCGAGTTTCCACCTTCCTTGGCTATCTTCTAGCTTCGTGCTTCACTCATACAACTCAGTAGGAAAATATGCGAAGAAGATTTCATGGATCTTTGTGTACAAGTAGCAATCTAACCACTCCTCTTTTGTCGGTCACGTTTTCCTATTTTCCTATGCCGCGAACTTGTGAATCCTTTTGTCCAACCAACCTTCAATTTCCTTCTTAGTTGGATTCCAATGATACGACATCAGACATCTCTATGCAGCTTCCAGTCCCAGCAATGAAACCATTTGTTGGCTTGAGGGGGCCTGACCTAGGTTTGGAGTTAACTAGCCAAACAAATCCCTACACTACTGGCCCTTTCGGCAACAGCCGGCGGAGCGCGGACTGAGGTCTCACCCGAAGCAGTATGGGGGGATGCTAAAACCAAGTTTCCACACCCTTGAGATGTCTGAGTGGTCGGTTTAGTCCAACTGTGAATTCCTTCACGTAGGTTACTTTGCGCACTATACTAACATGTGAGGCCTTCACAATTTGTTATAATTGCCTTCGTGTAGCCCTAACCAAGGGCTGAGGTACTTTCGCACTACTAGGGCAGCGTTCTAAGCTATTTCCCCAAGTTACACCATTCATCTTACTTATCTCCTTATAACTGTTAGTTAACTTCGCGTAAACAGATACATTATCTTATATTCACTTTATCAACACATTCATGTAAGTTCACAGATCATATAACCAGTAGAAATGCAATTTATATCCGATACATTCACTGCACAAAATAGGAAAAAGATACACAGACATGATGTAAAAATTCTCTTTATTACTTCTCCAAAGGTTGCAGACTCGACTCTCCCTGAGCACTCAGTTGTAGGGGTCCGTGCACTCAGCTGCAAACTACTAGGCCTTTGCGCACTCAGCTGCAGAGCCTTTTCCTACTCTACGACCCAAAGACTCAACTCTACAGTTAGATAAGACTCAATTATTCTATTTTCTCCATTGATTCTCTCCTTTACAACTTAGAGCCTCACTCTATTTATAAAATCGTATGGTCTGCAGACCATGGATAGATTTCTAAAGCCGACATTACATTACAAAAATGAGGGTAGACAACCCTATGACTCATTTACAATCTTTGCACTCCACGCCCACAAAATGTGGAGTCTTTCCATTGGATTTGGTCAAAATCTATGCTTTAAGCCACAAAACTTGACTTGGGGGATCCTACACCCAACAACTTTGAGTGATAGATTTTCATCACTCGCCTTCGACCAAAATATTCAATGTGGTGTTCGACTTCAACTCATTCATTCACACCATCCAGATTGTACTGTAGTAACTTAAGAGCCATTAAATTTCTCTCATGTTTGCTAACAACTTACATCATTGGCGGTTAATCATATGGTATCTATCATGTTTGACTCTAACTCCTTCATTCACATGGTTAGAATCATACATTAAACGATAGAGAGAACAAGACAGAAGACCCTAGATCTAATTCCATCCATCTAGGCTGCGATTTCGAGATTATTACAAGATTACAAATCATGATGGCTATGATCATAGAGACAATCATCCAGTCATTGACCCAGATGTTTTCATTAGTGGACATGACTTCTTGATCATCGTACATGTAGTGTTACCTTATTTGTTAAGCATGGGTATGCCTCCCTCAGCAGAGATATAAAGATGAAAATGTATTGGAACAGATGATGATCTTGAATAGTTGTTATTGATCCAAACATGTCACAAGGTAAAGAACTTCAGTCATCAGCCACTATTTCTGAATTTTCACTTTAGGGGGAAATATTTTATAGATAATTTAGTCGCATATGGTCAATATGCCTAAAAATCGGATCAATCAACATCTGTGAACACCTTATCAGCAGCCCCACACAAATCCCTAATCATGACTCTTCCAAATCCCTAAGTGTCTGGGCCTGACTACCTCAAATCAGTGGTTTGAAGACACAGTGCACCCTAGGCCTTTAGAGAGCTACATTTAGCATTAGGTTTCTCAGTTCTGCACCAGCGCTAATCAGCATCATCTTGTCCCTTATTGGGGATGTGTTGATTCTAGAAATTCTCGAAAATTAAAAATAATCCTGAAGCTTCTTCCAAGAGTTGTTTCAACCATTTACCTTGGATAAGAACTTTGAATCCTATCTGATCCTAAATTGTATATTTCACCTCTTGTCCCTTGATATCATCCTCGCATCAAGAGTGGATCTCAAGCCTAGATTGTTAAATGGATAAGAATTCCTAAACTACCACACTCTCCTATAAATCTATAGCCATCTACAACATCAAGGTCGGATTTTGGAGACTAATCATACCCTTATGTTGTTTCCTTGAACCTAAGAGAGTTATCATCTTCATGCATTAGTGTGACATTGAGGTGTGCTTTGTGACAAGGAAGGACAAATCAACTTGGGGAAACCTCTACAAGATCATCTTCTATTATTGGTTGTAAACTCTCTCCTTTTCATATTAATACAAAGAGTATATCATTTTCCTATATGTGTTATGTTATGTTTACATTCATATATTTCAATGATTTGCTGATCCATTGAATAGAGTAATTGAATAATGCTACATAGATGTCATATATATTTGGCTTTTGTTGATTGTATGTGCAAGTTATAACTATATAAATCGAAGCTATGATTGCAGCTTACAAGCTGAGAAGAGAGAAGAGCTTGCGACATATTCAAAGTAATCCTCTTTCCATTCTCTAATTTCTCTAAGGGGGACTTTATATTCTTTTACTTTTTTTGTTCTAGACTAGTCCACTAAGTCTAGGGAAGATACTTCTGTCTGCAACTGTAAATTCCGCATAACAAAGATATTTCACCATAGGTGATTTTGTATCATCACCATTAAACCATAGGAAACCTAAAGTCATCTATCATGAACCAAGCATATTTAAACAATCAATCCATCATCCATCTAGAAATTTGATGAAGACCATGTCCCTACTGATGAGCCCCAAAAATGGGCAATTATTTGGGCTCATTCAACCTCCTAATTTGGCTTAGTCCACCATTCTCATTTGTTTATTGCATGTTTTTGATTATTTTTATGTTAATAGAGTGAATTTGGTTAGTCATTATGCCAACAAGTCTAATGGGTGCTTTGTGTAGCCTTTTTGGTCAACTTGGAGACAAAATTGAAGGTCTTAATGAGCACTTGGCAGCCAAATTCGTGGGAGAACAAGCTAGAGTATTTGTAGGAAGGTGTCCCCCTCATTTATGGGCCCTTACCTCGAATTCTCCACCATCAGCTCGGAGTTCAAAGGCCACCAAATCAATGAGCACAAGGGCAGCCAAGCAAGTCAAGTAGGACTGTTGTTAACTACAAGTCTTGGGCAGCCAAGTCCCTAAATTTTAGGAGGACTGTTGGGTCCTCAAATTGTATAAATAAGAAGGCTTAGGGCCTCAATTGGGTTAGCTAGTTAGTCATTTTGTTTTAGCCATTAGTTAGCTAGTTTGTAGTTCGATTTTTATGCAATAGATTAGCTTTGCTTTCAGCTCATGTTCAAGCTCTCCTTGTGGATAGTTTTGATGTAACTCTTCATTCTTGTTTAATAAAGATGAATCCAGCTTTGCACCAGCTCTAAATCTCTCTTGGGAGGCTGTAGCTCTTGGGGTTAGGCCCATCTCAAGCGCTCAGTACCTCCCTTGTTTATCTTTATGTGTTTGTTGCGTTCTTAAAATGAAATCTGCTCTTTAGATCTTGCTTTGTTATTTTGGTTGTTTTTGATGGTTAAGTTAGCTTTTTATGGTTAGAATCGATTGGTAGGAGTTTTTCATGCATTTATATCTTTTTGAATGTTCTTACTCACGTGATGTACATGGTTCTCTTTCCAAACAAAGCTGTTGTTTATTCATTTCATTGACAGTTGGATTAAGTTAGCTAGGACTTGGTTTGTTTGCAAGGATTCATTGATTCGTTTGAATGAGCATTGTGCAGGGCATCCCTATCACCTTCATCACCTCCTCGTGCATCTGAGCCTTGTCCAGATCAGCTCCTCCATCACCAAGTCTGTTTCCTCATCTCTCATCTGCTCTTTTGCCACGTAACCCTACCTTCTTGCTTTTCCATTGCCTACACCTTCGTTGATGCAAGTCAGCCTTCCACATCATCTCACCACTCCATCCATCAGTTCCTGGGTCACTTCAGACCCCCATCCTACCTCCATAACCATCCATGCATCTTCCATCAACCATCCATCCTCAACCATCCCATTTCGAAACATCATGTAGAAGAATTGCAGAACATCCTGTAGAAACCCCTGCAGACTTCCTGTAGAAGTTCATAAACACGGTTGCATGTCATCCAGACTTTGTGAAACTCTCAGAAAGAATGTTACGGATCCCTTAGACCCTCTCTGTACCATCCCAACCTTTCCCAAAGCATTTCATCCCTTGATCCATCCCTGCACAGTGGAAAACTAGTTAGAAGCACATGCATGATAATTTCAACAACTTAAGCAAAAATCCAAAAATATGTTTTCTTCAGATAGTAATAACTTAGACACATGCATTTTACCTTCTTAGAAGTAATGGCATCTCTTTCAGTAGTTTGCATGCTCTCCTTTGCATCAGTAGGACTAGCTGGTAGAATTAGAGTTTGCTAGGGTTTGTGTTTCTTTTTGGCTTTCAGTTTCTTTCCGCAAGTAGATTAGCTTCCTTTGAGTTAGCTTTCATCCATCGGTTAAAAAGCTTCTTCTAAGAGCTCATAGAAGTTGGCTTGAGGCCCTAGCGGACTTGTGCCAGCTGACCAAGTGACAGCTGCGGCAAGAGCTAGTACTTGTGCATACAGCACCGTCGCTTCCAAGTTTGTTACGAACTACTGGGTTGATAAAATTAAAGAAGGGAGTTCCCAGGAGTTGTAGCATTATTGCTACAATATCGGGGCCCACCATCTTTTTGGCGCCGCTGCCGGGGAAGCGGCAGAGTATTGGTGATTGTTGCTATTCTTCTATTTTCTACTACAACCTTCTGCTAAGTAGTTTATTTCATTTCCATTATGCAATTTCATTTATGCAAAAGTAGATTAGCATTTCTTGCTTTCATAGATTAGCATTTCAATTCCGCAATTTCATTTCTGCAAGCGTAGATTAGCATTTCAATTCCGCAATTTCATTTCTGCAAGCGTAGATTAGCATTTCAATTCCGCAAGAGTAGACTAGCATTTCATTCCTGCAATTTCATTTGAGCAAAATAGATTAGGCCTTTCCTGCTTTCATTTAAATTCCGCATTTTCATTTTAGCGAGATAGTTAGTTGCAGTTCAATCTATTTCAGTTTTGCAAGTAGAAGTAGAAAAAAAAAAGCAAAAATCAACCAAAAAGATTTCATTTCATGCCTTGTAGGAGTAGAGATAAGTTAGAAAAATGATTGCACAACACCCCCACTGCTTCACACAGCCAAGATTCTCTCTTCTTCGATGGCTGTGATTGAAGAACCCCTGGGTGGACATCAAGACATATCTGAAGAACCTCTAGGGGAGAAGAAGAAGAAAACATTCCTCTGGAGAAAATGGCTACAAGCAGAAATGTTGGGAGCAACATCTTGTCCAAAGATGAATTTGAAAATCAGATCAAAGATTTCAAGAGTGATATGAGGCAGTTTCTTGCCATGCAACTGGATACCTTGTGGATCCAAAAGAAGCAAGAAGAAGCCAAGAGGGCTTTGGCCATTTTTTGTCCTAGGTGCACTAGAAAGCATCCTAGGAATGAATGTCCATTGTACTCCATAGAAGTGTGTTTTGTCTATGAAGAATACCATCCTACAGATCAGTGCCCTTCCTTACCCAGATTCAAAGCTGCATATCAGAGAGCCAAAGGAGCCACTGAATCACTCTATTACATGAACCAAAGTTGGCCGCATGGACCTAGATCTTACCAGCATGAGCTGCAAGGGATACCCGAGACCTATTATGACCCCTATCAAGCCACTTTCATGCCTTCTTAGGGTCCCCCTGCTCATCCTTCCTGGTCTACACCTCCTCCTTGGTCATATTCTCCTTGTTCCTTCACAGATCCATATTATGCCCTACCAGTTGCCCATTCATTTCACTCTTATGCTCAGCCACAGCCTCAGTGGAATGCACCTTATCAGGAGTGGAGGCCCCAGTACAACTCTCATCCTGCTCATTTTCCTCCACCACCTGCTCATCCACAACCATTGCGTCCTCCTCCACCAAGGCAACCCCAAATGCCTACCCAACCATAATGCCATCCACCTCCATCTCAATTTCACACCTCCACTCAACTACCCGTACCATTTCCATAGCCATACAATGGAGCAGCTCAACCCCATTTCAAATCTGAGGCACAACATATGCAAATGACTCCTTTTGAGCTCAATTATGTTCACCAAAGCTCAGGAAGAGTGTTGCAAAAGAGAGAATCTATTGACAACATTGAAGGACCAAAGGAAAAAGAAGGTTCCAAAGAGGAGATCAAAGAACCATGGGCTGCACTTGATGAAGAGAAGAGATCTAAATCAGAGATCGAGAGAGTTCCCTCATGGTTATCATCAAATCCTCCATGTACTCAAGAGAAAGATCAACAAAAAGAGGAAGATCAAAAGGTCATGATAGAAGGTGACATGAAGAATGATCCAATCAGCAAGAGGACCAAGGATATCAAAGCTATATTGAGACATGGTTCCAAACAGTCACTAAGTTGCAGCAGTACTCTCTTCCTCAGCTATGTTTGATCCATTCAAAGTCAGATCATTTTGTCTCTGAAATCTGGATCGTTGTCAAAGCATGTATTTCGAGCCTTCACATCATCTTGTCTCTAATCTTGATGTGCACATGGTTCCATTGGAAGTATTCTTATACTTGAAAATGATTTTGTTCTTCAAGTAGGGTAGGGTAGAAAAAAAGAAAAAAGAAAAAAAAAGAGAAAAAAGAAAAAGAAAAAAATGAAAATAAAATGAAAATAAAAATATAAGGTGAAAACCTCCTCGGAGGCGCCTTAGATTGGCTCATTGATTGAAAACCTCCATGAGGCGGTCAATGGGTTGAAAAAAAAGCAGAAAAGAGAATAAGATCTTTGGGTGAAAACCTCCCTTGGAGGCGCCCAAGGCAGGCAATTAGGGTGAAAACCTCCATGAGGCACCCTAGTTGTTTTTCAAAAAAAAAAAGAGAAAAAGAAAAAGAAAAATAAAGCTAATCTCCATTGAATAATTTCATGTTGCAGCAATGACATTGCAAGTTGCAAGAAGGATGTTTCATGACAGGAGGAGCACTCAAATCAAGGTCAAAGGAATTTTTTGTGCCTTCTACAGGAAGCTCTGTATTTCTACAGGAAACATCCTGTAGAACCTTTGGACGAGCCAAATCCAATTTCAAAAGTGAATCTAATGGTGGGAATCTGTTGATTAGGACTACAAGCACTTGTGTGTCCATCCCTTGCCTTAATCCATCATTTTTTCCACCTCTTTGTGCTTCTCATTGTGCTTCTACAAGAACTTCCTGTAGAAATTGTGGGAAACTAGACATGGATTTCAAAAAGTGGTTTGGCGAGCATTGTAGCTTCCTCAAGGGTTCAGAAGTCCTCATGCAATCTTCCAACTCCTCCTCCATCATCTCCATACCTGCATCACAGCCCAAGCTCAGTTTTTCCTTCCATGCAAACATTTGCAAAAAGCCTTGAGGCAAAAATCCATAGAACAAAATTTGTTTTTGCCATAACTTGAAAACCATGCATCCATTTGACAAACCGATTTATGGGGAATTGTACAAGGTTGATGACAACATGCCTGAGAAGTTTCATGCAATTCCGATGCACGGTTTCCGAGAAATCAAGCTCTGAAATCTTCAGCCATTTTCCATTTTTCTCGAAATCTGTGCATCCATTG
The DNA here is from genome assembly GCA_031772625.1 of Pinus tabuliformis. Classification (NCBI taxonomy): domain Eukaryota; kingdom Viridiplantae; phylum Streptophyta; class Pinopsida; order Pinales; family Pinaceae; genus Pinus; species Pinus tabuliformis. The sequence continues at coordinate 400,110,482 of CM062809.1, read as the reverse complement.
ATCACGATTTTGCTATGGGAGATGCATAATGATGGTAGGAACATGCTCACCGAGTTTCAGATCAATCCGATCTACCGTTTGGGAGAAATGGCAAAAAGAAGTTCTAGTTTTGTGACCATGCAGCAGCAGCAGCTTGAACGGGCAGAGTTGAACGTGGAAACGATTGCATGCAGCTCAGATCTCGCCAGAGGACACCTGCACAAGGAAAAGCAATCAAAAATCATTAGCCAAGCCTCATGCAATCAAAGGATCCAAGCATGCAGCAGCAGAATCAGAGCATGCAGCAGCAAGAAGCTTCACAAGTAGCCGTTTGGCTTCAGGTACGTGACAAAACCTATTCCTCTATTGCATGAATCTAATTCAAGAACTGCATGAATGAATGGAGAGATGGAATTAAGCCATGAATTTAGGAAGGTTCACTTGATGTCCAGTTCTCTAGCAAGTCACGCAGCATGCATGGGTCAGCCATGCATGTGAAAGTAAAAAAACGGACAGTATGGGCAGTCTAACTCCAGTGCAACTGAATCGATGAGATTTCAAGCAGAGAACAAATAGTGACCACTGCAGTTCATGATTGCAAAATAGTCGCATAAGCCAGCACACGTATTTGCCACCTCACCACCAATCACGCAGTAATTTAAGGGACGCTCGGCTGAAACTCTCACCACTCTTTGTTCAACTGCGGTCAACTGAAGCGCATGTCCACCATTTCCAGATTAGTTAACCAATGGTGCTCTACCAATTTCTGCCTTTTATTCTCGAGATCTCTTCAGTTCCTTAAAAAATTCCCGCCTGTCGCACTCTACAGGTGTTTCTACAGGATGGCGTCTACAGGAAAGGCAGAGAACAGCTCTGTGGAAGGAAAACCCAGAATTTTCGTCGAATTTGGAGCTCCATATGAGATACTGTGATTGTCTGCATGAAAGCTTGGGTTGCAGAACCTTGATACAATTGGAGGATGACCTTGAGAAAGGGGTCTATCACCATATTGTTGGCTTGTTTTAGATGTTGTGACTAATTTCAGCAGGACCAACAAATACAAATGGCCTATTAACATTTTGGGAACTTTATCACTTCCTTTTCAAGAAAAATATCACAAGTTCAATTCCTTTACTTCCTATTTCATAAGAAGGCATTCTTGCACCTTTGATGCTGAAAATTCGAGGATATCCAGTGTTTTGTCTTCTTTAAGTTCTTCGATGTTTCAAGTTTGAAGTGAAAAATCGGTTATCAAGCATCCAAAGTACTAGAAAGATGACGGTTGATGATGAAAATTTAGTATATGTTGGTGACCTTCCATATGATTCTACTGAAGATTCCATTCAAAGGGCCTTTGAGATTTATGGCACTGTTATTGCAGTAAAGGCTCTATCCAGATATTCATATTCCAGATTTTCCTCATCATGCATCCTTATCCGAGATAGTTGGGCTTCTACACATGTGAATTTCACATCAATACACATCTCTTCTCAAAACGATTATTGCTTATCAACGGGAGTTTTTTGCTCTAATATCGCTTTTAGTCCGGCAACATATGGCTTATCTTTATTTGAAACGTGGTACTTCTGGGCTTTCATCGATATATGTATACTTCATTACTGTTGTAATTGTGCATTATTGGGACTCTATTCTCGGCTTGAAGAGTGCAGTGGTGTTATTATTGGACCTAATCAGATATTGTTCAGGTCCACTAGTGGTCCCTGGTGCCAGACCTAATATCAGAGGCATCATACACTGCATTATAAGAAATTATCAAGGTGCCAATGTTTCAGGAAAACTTGGGCAGCACACCTAATTGTCAAGCTTTATTGTTTATGATCATTACTATCTGGATTGTGATAAATTCTATGCGGAGAGCCTGATGATTGTGAATGACCGAGAGTTTGGGGGTAAATGGTATGGATTTGTCACTTTTACTAATCCCAGAACTGCAGTTAATGCAATCAATGAAATGGATGGAAAGGCAATTGGTGGGAGGACTGTAAGAGTGAATGAAGAAAAGAGTAAGTCATCAAGGGCCACATTTGCTCGAGAAAATCACTTTAGGGACAGGATCAGAGATAGAGACAGAGACAAAGTACAGGAGGAGAATGAGTTGCTGAAACAGTAGTTACAGCTATAGGGAAGTCATAACGAAGATAGGCCCTCCATTTTGGGAGAACAACAGCAGCAAGAAGGGCCTCCAGCAGACAAGGAAACATCTGATGAACAGTAGAGAGAGGACAAGCAGGCTAAGACAGTGCCGACTGTTTCTACAGGAAGACAGAGAACAGTTAGCAGACTGTTTCTACACGAAGCCAGCGAACTGTTTCTACAGGAAGTTTGAAAATAGGGAAGCCAAAGGAGGAATCGGCCGAGATGTTAGCCAAAGGAGGCCACCAGGGCCATCAAAGACAAGGAGAGAGATTGGTTGCTCAGAGGATGAGCAACACTTTCAGTAGGGGGGTGATGATGAGCCCCAAAAATGGGCAATTATTTGGGCTCATTCAACCTCCTAATTTGGCTTAGTCCACCATTCTCATTTGTTTATTACATGTTTTTGATTATTTTTATGTTAATAGAGTGAATTTGGTTAGTCATTATGCCAACAAGTCTAATGGGTGCTTTGTGTAGCCTTTTTGGTCAACTTGGAGACAAAATTGAAGGTCTTAATGAGCACTTGGCAGCCAAATTCGTGGGAGAACAAGCTAGAGGATTTGTAGGAAGGTGTCCCCCTCATTTATGGGCCCTTACCTCGAATTCTCCACCATCAGCTCAGAGTTCAAAGGCCACCAAATCAATGAGCACAAGGGCAGCCAAGCAAGTCAAGTAGGACTGTTGTTAACTACAAGTCTTGGGCAGCCAAGTCCCTAAATTTTAGGAGGACTGTTGGGTCCTCAAATTGTATAAATAAGAAGGCTTAGGGCCTCAATTGGGTTAGCTAGTTAGTCATTTTGTTTTAGCCATTAGTTAGCTAGTTTGTAGTTTGATTTTTATGCAATAGATTAGCTTTGCTTTCAGCTCATGTTCAAGCTCTCCTTGTGGACAGTTTTGATGTAACTCTTCATTCTTGTTTAATAAAGATGAATCCAGCTTTGCACCAGCTCTAAATCTCTCTTGGGAGGCTGTAGCTCTTGGGGTTGGGCCCATCTCAAGCACTCAGTACCTCCCTTGTTTATCTTTATGTGTTTGCTGCGTTCTTAAAATGAAATCTACTCTTTAGATCTTGCTTTGTTATTTTGCTTGTTTTTTATGGTTAAAGTAGCTTTTTATGGTTAGAATCGATTGGTAGGAGTTTGTCATGCATTTAGATCTTTTTGAATGTTCTTACTCACGTGATGTACATGGTTCTCTTTCCAAACAAAGTTGTTGTTTATTCATTTCATTGACAGTTGGATTAAGTTAGCTAGGACTTGGTTTGTTTGCAAGGATTCATTGATTCGTTTGAATGAGCATTGTGCAGGGCATCCCTATCACCTTCATCACCTCCGCGTTCATCTGAGCCTCGTCCAGATCAGCTCCTCCATCACCAAGTCTGTTTCCTCATCTCCCATCTGCTCTTTTGCCACGTAACCCTACCTTCTTGCTTTTCCATTTCCTACACCTTCGTTGATGCAAGTCAGCCTTCCACATCATCTCACCACTCCATCCATCAGTTCCTGGGTCACTTCAGACCCCCATCCTACCTCCATAACCATCCATGCATCTTCCATCAACCATCCATCCTCAACCATCCCATTTCGAAACATCCTGTAGAAGAATTGCAGAACATCCTGTAGAAACCCCTGCAGACTTCCTGTAGAAGTTCATAAACACGGTTGCATGTCATCCAGACTTTGTGAAACTCTCAGAAAGAATGTTACGGATCCCTTAGACCCTCTCTATACCATCCCAACCTTTCCCAAAGCATTTCATCCCTTGATCCATCCCTGCACAGTGGAAAACTAGTTAGAAGCACATGCATGATAATTTCAACAACTTAAGCAAAAATCCAAAAATATGTTTTCTTCAGATAGTAATAACTTAGACACATGCATTTTACCTTCTTAGAAGTAATGGCATCTCTTTCAGTAGTTTGCATGCTCTCCTTTACATCAGTAGGACTAGCTGGTAGAATTAGGGTTTGCTAGGGTTTGTGTTTCTTTTTGGCTTTCAGTTTCTTTCCGCAAGTAGATTAGCTTCCTTTGAGTTAGCTTTCGTCCATCAGTTAAAAAGCTTCTTCTAAGAGCTCATAGAAGTTGGCTTGAGGCCCTAGCGGACTTGTGCCAGCTGACCAAGTGACAGCTGCGGCAAGAGCTAGTACTTGTGCATATAGTACCGTCGCTTCCAAGTTTTTACGAACTACCGGGTTGATAAAATTAAAGAAGGGAGTTCCCAGGAGTTGTAGCATTATTGCTACAATACTGGGGCCCACCACCTACTACATGGGAAATTCTTATATCTTTGATGCACTTATCAAGGTTATTCCCTTGTCAGAAACAGCACACACAATCCATCACATTTCTATGTCATGTCATTCTCCATCAAAGCTTGTTATTCAACACCTTGTTGGTCATCTACCGATACTAGGCATGACATCTTTGGTCCTCCTAGCCTATGTGCTAGTCCATCATCCTACCTATCTTGTGAATACCACCCACAAGTTGGCCACTAAGGCTACCAAATTGTATGAACTCATTGTGTACTATTAATCACATTTCCCCTCCATTATGCTATTACCAATGCCACCTTATGTCATGTCCCTAAAATACCCCATCTCAAATTTTTTACATCCTCATCAACACAATCCCCTTAGCTCTTCCAATGAAATGGGCGTTGGTGTGAAGAGACTTTTACACCATTTTTACATTTAAATATAGTTCTCATAAAAAAAATCATGGGGCTAGTATTTTTGTTCCACTTGAGTGTCCCATACCACTCAAGAAGCCTAGTTTTCATGTGGCACAATCATGGATTTACTAGTTGGGCATGACCATCAATTCCTTGTGTCACTTGTATTATGCCTCATTGACACTTCTTAACTAAAACCAAGATAGGAACCATTAATTGCATGGAATGTTAGAGTGTTTATTTCACTGTAGAATATGTCAGATCATCACTACCCAACCATAGGAAAACTATTGTCAACTCACCTTAGCCAAGCATACTTGAAAAATTAACAATCCCATGTGAGGCCATGCTATCATCCAAGTAGTAGAAAACACATGATATTCCATGAAGATAGCATACGGATATTGTGAAGTGATAGACCACATATTCTTCTAAATCTTCTCACCATGTCACATCTCGATCTTGGTTTTCAGTCAGCACTCCATTTCTCTGGAACCTATTATCACTCCAGGAAACTCTCCTAGGTTGCAGCTCGGAGATGTCTGGTAACATACAATCTTCAATATTGTTCTCTGAACTATTGGAATGAATGATGGTTTCGATCAAGCCAGATAACCATTTCAACTATGTTTTTACTCAAGACATGCATGAACACCCTCAGCTTACAAGGCTTTAGACCACTAAAGCTCAATAGTTTGTAGATTCAATGAATAGATGGAGAATACTGACTATACTGACAGATGCATATATAAACACATATGAATGGCTAGCTACAGGCAGTAAAAGAAGATTTCAAATCTAATTTATCAACGCAAAGATAAGATGACAGTTATCTGGCATTAGATACAGAAGAAACATGAACAACTTGTTCAAGTGCAAGCTTAGAACAGAAGAGAAAATGGACATTGAACATATAACAGCAAAAGAAGCTTGTATTGCTAATGAATGAAAATGAGAAGCTTGAGTAGAAAACTCTCAATAATATCCAGAAGTTGAACCCTTGTTACATCTTTCTTTCAGCCATTTATAGCTCTTTACAATGCTCTCGAGCCTTCTGAGGCTCGAGAGGTCTTAATCTATCCTTGTGTCTCTTCAACAACTTTGATTCCCTGACTAGGCAAGCTTGGCTCGGAGGTTCCTTCTTCTGACAGAAGAGTAACCACACTCAGGTAGTTTGATGCACTGTCTGGGAGCTCTCTCATGCCAGAGATGCCCCACAATCGGTTCTATTGTTTTTGGCTAAGAGTCATATGCTCCATGATGTTTCTGTTTGTTTTGGATAAACTATGTGTGTTGTGGCCCTTGTTATTCCCTTTCTGGTCTCTATCTCTGTCTCTCGACCTCTATTAGGTAATGGAATGGGTCTATGTGCCTCTGTGATCCCTTTGAAAGGCTTAACAATTATTCTTTTCTGTTTTATACAGAAAACGTTGTAATACTATGAATCTCGCCCATCTCTATCCTTTTGGACTTCAAAAGTCTTCAGATATGTCCTATTGATCTATCGGGTCCGCCCTTTGGGTCACTGTCACCTATCGTGAGTGGCCTGGTCCCTTTGTTCCCTTTGTATTTTGAAATACTTGAAAAACACAAGAAATACATTAAAATATGGCTCCCTCCGGACCTCAAATATTATATATTTCATTCCCAAACCCTTTTGGGTCTGGGAGTTATCACATTGGCGCTGCCCAAGGCTCCCTTTGTATTTCGTTATATAACAAAAATACACAAAAAATCATTAAAAACGACCTTCCCACGAACTTGAAAAATTATGAAGTATTACTTATAATATCATCGGGTCTGGGTCTTATCGCATCGGCACCGCTCCTTAATCTTTCCCCGACTGTGATCCATTGATGGAATGTGGGTCATCGATCTGCGCGCTTGATCGACGGTCCATGTTTAATCACCGATCACAGTGACAACTTCCATACTGTCTGCACCGATACTGCCGACTTGCAATCGCGAATTGCAATCACTGATTGCAACCGCCGATTGCAACCGCCGATCAGATCCACTGATGCAATCCGCCGATCAGATCTAGACTGTTGATCAGCCAGATCAGACGACTACTGTGTTTTCTCATTTCAAGCCTGCGATACGCTGTTTTTCATGGTTTTTTCAGTGTTTTATCCTCCCGAATGTGTTTTTTCTCCCTTTTAAGGGTTTTCCTCCCGTGCTTGTTTCAATCTTTGGATGATCTTAAGCAAATATTGAAGACTTCAAGAGCATATTTGGATCCATTGGCATGATTTTAAGCAAATTTGGAGACTTTGGGGCATATTTGGATCTGTTTTTGGGCCATTTGCCAACAAGGCTAACACTGGCTCCTTCTGGGGATGAAATCCTCCCTATGAGGTTTCAAGAATTACAGAACAATGCCTTTCCTGTAAAACAAAAATCAAATCTTTCTTCTAGTGTTCCATTGGTCGTGGAGTCTATTTTGCAAAGAAATAAAAACTAGAAAAAACATATTTGCAATACCAAGGCTTTAAAGCCTTAAATGAAATAAAGTTTGAAGAACAACCCATTGACTAGGCTACCAAAAACACCTTCCCCCTCTAAATTGTGTAGAATGAAACTGGTTCTCATCTGAACTTGAGCAATGACAAGTTATCCTATCCATAAGGCATCATGGGTGCCCTTCTTTTCCTTCAATGCATCCCATTTAAGAACACAATCACCAAACTGAAAACTGACCCTTTTTGCCTTTCTATTAAATGTTTCTTTTTCTTGCTCAATGTGCATATCAATAAATTCATCAAATACTTGCAAAAGCCTATTAATTTGATCATCCTCTTCAAAAAATTTCCAGCATTTGACATTGTCACGCAGAGATGGTCTATATTTCACCTCATCTCTATATGCTTTCAGCCTTGGATGCTTTTCTTGGAAGATTTTGTTTACCTAAAAAGTTAATATAAAAGATGAATCAATGCATTCCTGTGTCGGGGATACAAGGAGTACACCTGCTCCTTTAGCTTCCTTAAAGCAAGCTCCATCAAAGAACATGTCCCAAATCTATGGGATTTCTTCCTCTATGATCTAGCAAACTGGTTTTTTAAGCTGCATGGAGGCCAACTGAGATTATTCAATATGAAGATAAAAAGGTCCAAAATCAGTGTCAACATCATATATGGGATGATTAGAGGGATTCTTTTCATCACTGATTATATAAGCCAACTGAGCCTCTCTGTACAATCTCCTATTTTCACCTCCAAAAACTAGGATAGTAGCATAGGACAGATCATTTTGCAATGTTCCACCTAATCTCCTGATCTAGCCTCTGGAAAGCAACATGCCAAACTTCGAGGGTACATCTGCTACTAGAATATCCATCATCATGTTCTTCATGGGCAACTGAGACAAATTGATGGCTAGGTCCTTGATTAATCCCAGACATTTCACTTTTCTAGAGTCAAAAGAAAACAGGTCATGATAAGGCTTGGTAATGTCAAGACCCAACTTATCCATGACAACCTTGGGCATTAGATTATGGTTGGCTCTAGTGTCCAGAAGGTAGTTGTGAAGGATTTTATCATGAATAGTCAAAGAAACATAGAATGATGGGGAGCTGTCTTCCCAATTTTCAATCATTGGGCTGAGAATAATAGTTGGTTGGTCATAGATTTACATAGTCAGTGGAGGCTTGGATGGCTTTAGGCTCAAGGGCCTCGAGGATGGATATTTTGAAGGACTTATTCTTCGCTAGTTCAATCATAGGCATAGGTATTCTTAGCTTCTGAATTTCTGATTGAAAACTGAAAGGAGAAGGAGACTTGTCAAGGCCTCTTACCTCATGAGCTGGAGCTTTGAGGATGATGGGATCAACCATCGATTGCTTCTGCTTATTATCTTGCTATATTGTAGGGACAACAACTCTTTGAATAGGACTTTCCTTGGCATTATTCATCTTTGACCTCAAATTATATCTGTGCTGATCTTCAGTTTGTAGAACAGCTTCACCATCCCACTCTTGGTTGATCTGGTCATTGAATAATGACTTTTCATAGGCAGCTAAGGTCAAAAAAGGGGCACTGCCTTTGTCTTCCATACAATGGATCTCATCATCTTCTTCAAATTGCTCTTCCTTCATGACTGCATTTTGAAAAGGGGTCTTCACCCTTTGGTCTTCATTGGAAACTTTACTTCTTTGCAAAATCTGCAACTGATCATTTTCCCTTCTATATGGATTTGGATTTGGAGGAGCAAAGGTATTAGGAACCCTTCCTTTCCCAAAGTGTTGCTCAACCTTTAATTGGAGATTTTAGAGACCAATGACTCAATCATCTTTGTCATTTTATCTATCTTGGGATCTGAAGATGACGAAGACTCGCGCCTCTGTCTCCTTCTATCAACATTACCTTTGAGCTTTTCTGCAGCCATGATGTTTGATTCTACTTCCAAGGCTGCATCCTGCATATCAGCGAAAGTATCACAATAGTAAACAGAATTCAGAATCAAAGGCATTGGCATAGATGAGTTTAGTAGAGGTAGTGGTGGGTTTTACTTCAGCTGTTATCTTGTTGTACATGCGGTTAAACCTCTTATTAAAATCAGACAGTAACTCACCATTTTCCCTCTTTAAGTTCCCAAACTCAGTGTGGTAGTAAGGGAGATCCTTCTTATCCCCCCAATGCTTTAGAAATGAATCATCTAAAGCCTCAATATCCACTATAGATCTTGGGGTTAGTTATCTGAACCATTTTCTAGCCTCTCCATCTAGGCTTTGGACAAAGACTCTCATCCAGACATCATCTTCACTAATGTCTAGGTTTTCAGCATAGCTATAGAATGATTCAAGATGTTCTTCAGCTGTGACACCTTCAGTCCCAGTGAACTTAGGCCTATATTTCTGATATTCTCCAGTAGGCATGGCATTCAAAGTAGTGGGCAATACTAGAGGTCCATACCTAGCAGCTATGATTCTTTCCATTTTGGTGGGTGCTTGTGGACCTGCCATAGCTGTGGTGGCTAAAAGAGTACTGGCAGTCTGAATGATAGAGGGCTGAGGAGTGACTGACAAGACTAAAGGATTATGATGGATAGGAGGTGAGGTTTCCTTTGGGCTTACAACAAAAGGAGAACCTAAAGAATAAGGAGCTTTATGAATCTCTGAGAGTTTTTCTTCACTGCTAGTATTAGATGCTATACTCTCAACATGTATTTGTTCTATTGCAGGATTTTCTTGAAGAGATATAGAAGATTTTTTAGGTTTACCTGAACCTGATGCTCCTTTCTGCAATACCTTTCTCTCTTTGATGATTTTTTCAGGGTCAGGTGTTGGGTTAGCTTGTGACTTCTGAGGATTTCTCCAAGTATGCCTCACAAAGTAAGCCAGAACTATGAAGTGGAGTCACCAAGAGGTTCATCCTTCAGTAGAGTCGCTAGATAGATGATTACAACCAAAAAAGTGCCTAAACTTTGTCTATAATCAAAGCTAGATCTCTGTCGTTTTCCAGGGAAGCTAAGCTTCAGTTTCCTCTCCTCGGTAATGGCGCCAATTATGTTATCACTCCGAGAAACTTTCCTAGGTTGCAGCTCGGAGATGCCTGGTAACATATAATCTTCAATATTGTTCTCTAAACTATTGGAATGAATGATGCTTTGGATCAAGCCAAATAACCATTTCAACTATGTTTTTACTCAAGACAGGCATGAACACCCTCAGCTTACAAGGCTTTAGACCACTAATGCTCAATAGTTTGTAGATTCAATGAATAGATGGAGAATACTGACTATACCGGCAGATGCATATATAAACACATATGAATGGCTAGCTATAGGCAGTAAAAGAATCTTTCAAATCTAATTTATCAATGCAAAGATAAGATGACAATTATCTGGCATTAGATACAGAAGAAACATGAATAACCTATTCAAGTGCAAGCTTAGAACAGAAGAGAAAATGGACATTGAAAATATAATAGTAAAAGAAGCTTGTATTGCTAATGAATGAAGATGAGAAGCTTGAGTAGCAAAGTCTCAATAATCTCCAGAAGTTGAACCCTTTTTACATTTTTCTTTCAGCCATTTATAACTCTTTACAATTCTCCTAAGCCTTCTAAGGCTCGAGAGGTCTTAATCTATCCCTGTGTCCCTTCAAAAACTTTGATGCCTTGACTAGGCAAGCATGGCTTGGAGGTTCCTTGTTAGGCCCCTATACTACTAGTGTAACCCCTTATTGTTATTAGTACAACCCACTTATTAAATTGGTGTACCCATGTAGTGCCCATATTGTTACTATTGTGCCCCATAAAAGCCCACTATTGTTATTATTGTGCCCTTACATTATTATTGTTATGTCGGCTCTGATTATGTTATGACCCCTTAGACTCCTATATATAGAAAGGAAGTCTTTTCATTTGTATAATTGAAGAATTGTTCATTTATGTAATGTAAAGGAGGTTTCCCCCTCGAAGAGGCTGAATTCTAAGGCGTTGATCTATATTTTCTATCCTTTCTTGAGCTGGTTTCATAACATTTGGAATCACAGCTTTGGATTCTAGGGTTTTGCTGCTCCAAATAGGTCATCATGGCATTTTCGCTATAAATTTTTTCTGCAAGGTTTCAGAAGCTAAAAAAAAAACCCATTTGAGAATAAATTTCACTGAACCTCGGGTCCTAATTTTATATTTTTTCGCACTATATTTGCAGATATATGATCTGAGGAAGTTGGTCTTTTTGCAGACTCCTGAATTACATTCCAAACAGGTGACCTGGGGAAAATCATCATAACTTTCTCTCTGAGCATCAGATTGAAATTTCGTAAGAAGGTACAGAAAGAGGACAGACTGTAGTTTCTTTTATATATTTTTTAGAGCCAAAGGTCAAAACAGTGAAATGTTGCACTTCATACAAGTTCGCTCTTCTGGAAAGGTCTATAATCAGGTCATCTTGGGAGATTGTGCATAAGTCTTTCTTGGAGAATCCAATTTGGATCAAACTAGTGGCATTGGAAAGAGGACACAGAGGGATACTACAGGTCACAATTTTAGAACTTAAAGATCTGAAAGTACAGAGTTACAGTCGTTTCAAGATCGAGCTTCTAAAATCAAGAAAAAGCAAGATGAGGAAGTTTGATGGCAAGGATCCGGTAAACTGGATACTTCAGATGAAGCAATATTTTGATCTACATAGTGTACCACTGTTACAAAAGGTATGTATTGCATCTTCATATTTAGAACCGGATCAATTTTTATGGTATGAAGGGCTTTGTTCTCGAAAACAACTTGTTACGTGGTCAATTTTCACCAAGGAAATGATAGCACATTATGAGGATACAAAGAGAAACACCTTATTTAGAGCAACACCACAACAATTGGAAAGAGTAAAAGGGCTTTGTGACATAGTGGAAACAAAAATTATGGAAACCAAGAAGCATACCCCTCACAACTATAAAGATGGAAGTGTTGTTTCTCCTAGCCTTCCACAACCTAAAAGGGTTACACCACAACAATTGGAAGAAAAAAGAGAAAAAGGGCTTTGTTACAATTGTGATAGCAAATGCACTAAAGGTCATAAGTGTGCTGAGAAGAAATTATTTTACATAGAATATGAATAGGAGGAAGAAAAGGATCAAGAAACATCAAAAGAAGAAGATATATGCTAGGACCCCACCCCAGAGAAAGAAGAAATGAATCAGACCATATCTTGTAAAGCATTGGCAAGAATTACCACTCCTCAAACTCTCAAGATAGAAGGACATATCAAGAAGAAAAAGGTGCAAGAAGTGAAAGATCACATCGAGAAAGAAGAAATGAATCCAATCATATCTTGTAATTCATTGGTCAAAATTACCACTCCTCAAACTATCAAGATAGAAGGACATATCAAGAATAAAAATGTTCAAGAAGTGAAAGATCACATCGAGCATCAAGAAATGAATCCGACCATATCTTGTAAAGGATTGAAAGAAATTACCACTCCTCAAACTCTAGAGATAGAAGGACATATCAAGAAAAAAAAGGTTTAAGTAGTGAAAGATCACATCAAGCATCAACAACAAGTTCTCCAACTTTTAAAGGATAACGCCACTTCGGTGCAAAATCAAACGAAACAACAGGGAGATCAACATCATAGTGAAAAAAAATTTGATGTAGGTGATTGGGTATTTTTACTACTACATCTCAAGCAAGCTATTTATGAGAAGGAAATGTTGGCAATACTACATGCACTTAAAAAATGGCGACCTTACCGAATGGGAAGACTCTTCAAGGATGAGGATGTGGAAGCATTGTTTTGTGCTATTTCTATTATCCAACCAAATTGGATAAACGAAGCAAGGGATGAATGGAAGAAGGATGAAGAAGTATGGCCACTTATTCAAAAGTTGCAAAAGATCCCAGTTCAAACAATATTGCCAGAAATTGAAGAGGAAGGAAAAATCATATTGGAACCTGGAGCAGTCACAGAAACAAGAACCCAACAGCTACGAAATCGATCAATTTCAGAGTATCTCATCAAGTGGAAGAACTTACCTGCTGAAGATTCCACATGGGAGGACAAGAATTTTATACAGAAGCATCAAGAACTACTCAAGCGTTGAGGAAAACGCTTTTTGAAGGAGAGGGGCATGTTAGGCCCCTATACTACTAGTGTAACCCCTTATTGTTATTAGTACAACCCACTTATTATATTGATGTACCCATGTAGTGCCCTTATTATTACTATTGTGCCCCATAGAAGCCCACTATTGTTATTATTGTGCCCTTACATTATTATTGTTATGCGGCTCTGATTATGTTATGACCCCTTAGACTCCTATATATAGAAAGGAGGTCTTTTCATTTGTATCATCGAAGAATTGTTCATTTATGTAATGTAAAGGAGGTTTCCCCCTTGAAGAGGCTGAATTCTAAGGCGTTGATCTATATTTTCTATCTTTTCTTGAGCTGGTTTCATAACATTCCTTCTTCTAACAGAAGAGTAACCACACTCAAGTAGTTTGATGCATTGTTTAGGAGCTCTCTTGTGTTAGAGATGCCCCACAATCGGTTATGTTGTTTTTGGCTGAGCGTTGTCTACTCCATGATGTTTCTGTTTGTTTTAGACAAGCTTCTCATAGTGTGGCCCTTGTTATTCCCTTTCCAGTCTCTGTCTCTATCTCCCGGCCTCTATTATGTGATGGAATGGGTCTGCGTGTCTCTGTGATCCCTTTAAAAGGCTTGAAAATGATTGTTTTTTGTTTTATACAGAAAACATTGTAATACTGTAAATCTTGCCCATCTCTATTCTTCTAGACTTCAAAAGTTAGATATGGCCTATTGATCTATCAGGTCCACCCTTTGGGTTGTTGTCGCCTATCGCAAGTGGCCTGGTCCCTTTGTTCCCTTTGTACTTTGAAATACTTGAAAAACACGAGAAATACATTAAAATATGGCTCCCTCTGGACATCAAATATTATATATTTCATTCCTGAACCCTTTTGGGTCCAGGACTTATTGCATCGACACTGTCCAAGGCTCCCTTTGTATTTCGTATATAATGAAAATACACAAAAAAATCATTAAAAATGGCCTTCCCGCGGACTTGAAAAATTATGAAGCATTACTTATAATATCGTCAGGTCCAGTTCTTATCGCGTCGGCACCACTCCTTAATGCTTCCCTGACTGCGATCCGCCGATGCGATGTGGGCCGTCAATTTGCACGCTTGATTGACGGTCCACATTTAATCACCGATTGCAGTCGCAACTTCCATACTGTCTATGCTGATACTGCCAACTTTCCTCTGCCGATTGCAACCACCGATTCGATCCACCGATCAAATCTGGACCATTGATAAGCCAGATTGGACGGCTGCTATGCTTTCTCATTTTAACCCTGCGATACGTGGTTTTTCATGGTTTTTTCAATGTTTTAGCCTCCCGATAGTGTTTTTTCTCCCTTTTAAGGGCTCTCCTCTCGTGCTTGTTTCGATCTTTGGATGATCTTAAGCAAATCTTGAAGACTTCAAGAGCATATTTGGATCCATTGGCATGATTTTAAGAAAATTTGGAGACTTTGGGCATATTTGGATCCATTTTTGGGCCATTTCCCAACAAGGCTACCAGAACCTATTATATATATTCAAATAAAAATGGTTGAAGAACATTTCATAGTTTATGTTTCATTTACTCATCTACAAGCTACAAGTGTTTTTTATTTTATTGTAAATATTTATTTTATTAAATTTTTGTTTAACTGAGAATTTTTTATAAGGGATATTTAGTTATAATTTATGATCAATGAAGAGTCCTAATGCTATCGAAAGTCTGATAAAAATGATCGCTTATTTAATCAACATCGATGGCCTGCTTGAGGAGCTTCAACATCTTTTGTTGCTGAAATTGTAGAGAAGGTTAACTAGAGGAGATATCATCTAGTGTAGATTTAACAATTTGCATTATTTTTTTGGGAAGGAAGAGTTGCTTGCATGTTTGTATTGAAAGGTGTATTTTATTAGAGGGAGGGAGATGTGTAATTTAATTGACAAGTATTTTTTCAAAATTAAAAATAAAATATTTAAATTATCATGATTATAATAAGATAAAAAAAATATAGATATTGTTTAATTTTAATTGAAAATATTATTCATTATAAGATAATAGGACATATGTAATTTTTTACATTCTTAACAAAGATTTGTTATAGTCAAAGTTGACAGTCATTGTTGTCATCTGAAAAAAGCATGGTAATGATGATCCCAAGCTTTCAGTGGCAGATTTGCTGGAAAATAGAAGAGTTTCTAAATTATATGCCAACACATGTATTTTTCGTTAAAAAAAAAACTTAAAAGAATTTTTGATCTAGCTTGTGCTACAAGAAGTGTTTCTTTGGGTTGTCGTTCCGCTCCTAACCGAAGTGTAGGATTATACATGGGTTTCATACTATGAAATATTTACCTGGTATTACAAAATTTTTATACATGTACTGCATATTCATACATATTTATCCTCACTTATCTACCCTCACCATTGATGAACATATTCATACATATTTACCCTCAATTATGTAGCCTCATTGGTGATGAATTACTACATATACATACATATTTACCCTTGCTTAGGGCACATTTCCTAAAAATAAGTGCCTCGGGTTTCATTATTGTAAAATATTGCATTTCTTGTCAAATCAACTGTACGTTGTGACAAATTCATTTGATTTTGTTGTGTCGTCAGAGCTAATATTCTTTTAATGTTCTGAAATCCAAATTCTTCATAAATTTCATCGCTTGGTTTTTGTTTGGCTTGTGGAGGTCCATTTAAGGACATTAGAGAATAAATCCACCCAAATTTGGTGATTATGACAACCATGTATTTGAAACTATATTAAAGTTGTTTCTTCTACACTCAAAAGGATACATGTTGGATGTTATTTAAAGGAAAACAATTATTCTACATATAAAAAATGGACTCATGTTCCTTTCATTGATTCATTAGCACTTAAAGAAAAGGATGATCGGGGATTTCTTCAAAAATTCTTATAAAGGATTTACATTGAAGATTTGGAACACAGACCTTGCTGAATCTAGTGTTTTTTGTATCTCTAGTAAGTGTCCTCAAAATACCTTTGAGATATGTTATTTCATCTCTTTGTTCAAAAACCTTTGAGATATTTCCTTTTATCTCTCTTTTCATCCTTCCAAAATTCAAAACTAGATTTTCAAAGATTGGGAACTAGATTCACATGGTGGTCTTTTGCATCAAGACACCAATGATCACTTGGAACACAATTTGGAGGCCATGATTCTTGATTTCATAGAGAATAGAAGCTCATAACACTCATCTCACAATTGTGAATGTGATAGAAGAATTTGACTCTTCAAAAGATCATTTGCAGTTATATATATGTTGGAAAGAGGTTTTAAATATTTTCTTTTCAAAAGATTATGTTAGTCCATATTTAATTTACTTTGGAATCGATTATAATTTATTTAAATATTTATTTGGAGGCCTTGGTGGAAATGTGTTCACATGAAATAGAAATTATTTAGGTAATCATTTCTCTAAGTTTAAGAGTAGGTCCAGCCTCTGGTAGAACTTTTTTTTACTTCTTTGAAGTTGTCCTCTGCATTATATTGGCATGATCCTCTTATACCCTTGCGAAGTATCCAAAAAATCTGTGTGAGGCCCTCCAAATTCCATTGAAACCCCAAACCTTTGAGTAGATCCAATCGTCATGTCTACTTTGAACTCCCCGTGGGACTTTGATACTATCCAAGATAGAAAATGTGGCCATGAAAACCTTAACACCATTGGAATTCACATTTCAAGTGAAATGAAAGTAATCCTATCCCTCCCCTTCATTTCCAAGATATCAGACTAGAAAATTGAATTATCATCAACTAGAGTAGTGGAACCTCAAAGGAGGACCCATTGCGCAACCTCGGGAATAAGTCATTGGGTTCTTAGACCTCGACGAAGTTCACTCTTGCACGCTGATGTAAATCTGGGACTAACAACAGTGTGTGGTAGAGAAAAGACAACTAGATGGGCGTGACACACCTAGGGCAAAGTATGTCAACACTTTGAGCTCATGCATAGGTTATGATCTAGGTGGATCTCTAGACACTAGTGGCATGGAAAAGGATCAAAATTCAAAGTGGTGGAAAGACGATTAACTTGACATCAGATCGAAGTTCTCGTTGCCCTAATTCCAACAGTGTGAACAGCACTCCAATCTGAGTCCGGACTAAGGAGATATAGGTAGTCAAAGTTGGGTTGACTTTTGCTGACTGGGCAGGATTAATGAAGACACAATTTGGAATTTTTCAGGTGGACGGAATCTAGCCAAGTCTGGCCAGATTCTGGGCAAAATTGTCGCCTGATTAAAATGACTCCTTCAGTCAAAAATCTAAATTTTCAAAAAGGGAATATTGTTTTTTATAACAAAGAAAAAACAATATCAAAGTAATGATTTTCCTGGAGAGGCGGGCCACTACCCTCGGCGCCTCCCACGGAACCACCATAATTAAAGCGCAGAGTTTGGTTGGGTCGGCCCTTGGGGCACAGACCCAACCCATGTAAAACAAAACCTCGTGCATTAAAGGTGGGCCGGCCCTTGGGGCACGGGCCCAACCTTCCACCCACAAATGATTAATGGAAACCGCCATGCAGAAAGGGACATGGATCTCATCAGAGAGGAGGTAGGTAAAGCAAGCAGGCCACCCAAGGTGGTCCTAGCCCAACCTTTTTTTTAATTAAAGAAATTCGGTATGTAAAAAAAGGAGGCGGGTTTGACCGCCAGACCTCCTTTGTAACAAACTGATCTCAAACCAACTCTGCCAATAGAATTCTTGAGCATTTTGTCAACATTTTTTATTATTTAAAACTCAGTTCATCATTGTGCCTAGGCAGAGGAGGGAATGCACATAGTTCGAGGCAGATTTTTGCAGGAGGGCCACATTTTCACTTTATCAGATTTTGACAAATTTTATATGGTTTAAGCATTTCTCGATGCCATGAACGCAATGGCCTTGTCCATTTCTCCAACAAAGTTCTACATTTTTCGGCCATTTTTCAGTATGGAGGTATAAAACTCCTTTTTGTAATTGATGCTTGTACTCTTCTTTCTCATGTCACTTAATGAATGGAGGCCTCCCCATTGATCAAGCAGAGCCCGCAGACGTAGTCCAAGTCGGACGAACTCCGTTATCAAGTTTCTTGTCTTCTTTCATGCTTTATGTGTTTGTCCTCTTCTCTCATGTTCACATTAAATTTCTATGTTTAAGCTACAATTTATGCATGTAATTCCTTAATACATCTATAAGCAAAGGATCTTGGATCAAGTGGTATCAAAGTAGGTCTTTTTAGATGTGAAATGCATGTTTGTATGCTAACAAGAAATAGGCTCCGAAGAGGTGAAGGGAAACTAAAGTCTTTCAATCACTAAGCGGGATGTGCACATCGAAGGAGAAACATGGCAGATGAAGAGGCTCGTCATGAAGAGGAGCACAATTTCCACAAAACCTTCTATACAATGGCAGAAAATGTTGGTCAGTTGCTTTCAAGGCTAGAGAAAGTAGAAGAGAGAAATATAGAAGAACAAGGTTCAGTGCATGGAAATGGTGGAGAAGAACCCCCTCCTTCTCCCTCCACGAGTGAAAGTTCTTCTTCCTCTCATCACCATCATCATAGAAATTCAAGGAATGCATCTAAGAAACCTTTCTTTAAATTAGATGTCAAATTTGATCTTCCCATGTTTAACGATGAAAGTAATGTAGAAAAGCTTAATAACTGGATTAGGCATATCGAAATCTACTGCAAGATTCAACAGATCAAAGAGGACGAGGCAAAGATTCAGCTGGCCTCTCTTCGGCTGAGTAGCACCGCTCTCCTCTGGTGGGAGAGAAAATTGTGAAGCAGTAAGAATGTGGGTAATCTTCTTTCCTCATCGCCTAGTTTCATTTCTACATTAAAGGAACAATTTTATCCCTTGGGTTATAAACAAAAAGCCTTAATGGATTGGCAATACTTAAGGCAAGGCAGAGGTCAAGATGTTCAAATCTTTATAGAGGAATTTAGAAAACAGGCACTTAATTTGGGCATTGCATTTGACTCACCTGAAGTAGTAACTAAGTATATTGGATCATTACATAGTTACCTTAGACATTTATTATTATTGTTTGAACCAACTACTATTGACTCGGCTAGTGTAAAGGCCATCCATCTTGAGAACAGGGGAAAAAATGAAAGAGATGATCATTTCAAGAAACCACATTTCAAACCTCCAAATGGAAAACCCAAAGTGAAAGGAAAAGGAAATGATAAGAGAACGGCATCAACCAAGAAAGATGAAGGAGAAAGACCTTATTGCACTCGCTACAAAAAGGAAGGTCATGACGACGATCATTGTTGGAAACTGTACCCGAAAAAGTGGCCAAAGAAGTATAGAGGAAAAGACAAGCAGAAGATAGTGGCAATTGTGTAGCAAGACCTTGGATCCAATTCCAGAGATGAAGCATTGGTCATAGTAGCAGGAACAAAAGGTACTCTTACACCTCATGTTAATTCTGAATCACATGAAGGCACTAGTTCAATATATGAGTCTCTTCCTAATGAACGAAAGAGAATTGAGCTATTTCATATTAGATTTATCGTAAATCATACAAAAGTGGAAACTCTATTTGATACCAGATCCCAAGCAAACTTAATTTCAGAGTCCTTGGTAAAGAAACTAGGCTTGGAAACCAAACCACATCCAAAACCTTACCCACTTGGATGGATACATGATAAAGCAAAATTGAATGTAACTAAGCAGTGCAAGGTTAAATTTGTGATCGCTTCTAAGTTAGTGGATGAGGTAAAAATTGATGCGATGCCATTGGATATTTGTGGCATGGTGTTAGGGAGTCCATATCTCTATGATAGAAAGGCAATCTTCTTCCATCATGAAAACAAATACCAAAACACAAAAGATGGGGTAGAATATATTGTAAGGGCTCATCAAACTAAAATCAATGCTAGCCTTGTAAGTGCAGGACAAATGAAGAGGTTGGTGAATTCCAGTAAGGGTTGCATGCTTATGGTTGTAAGGGGAAAAGATGCACAATTATCTAATGCTTTCCAGGGTTGTGATCATGTGCATAAAAAGGAATTATGTGAATTAATTTCTAACTATGATTAGATGTTTCAGGAACCAAGGGGATTACCTCCGAAGAGGGAAATCCAAGATGAGATCCATTTGCAGCATGATGCTCCTTTACCAAATATTTGCATATAAAGGATGTCGACCATTGAGATGGAGGAGATCAAAAAGCAGGTGCAAGAACTATTGAACCAAGGGGTCATCAGACCGAGCACTTCTCCATGTAGCTCACTGATTGTCTTAGTGTCAAAGAAAGATGGCACATGGAGGATGTGCGTGAATTATCGAGCACTAAACAAAATCACGATGAAAAATCATTACCCTCTTCCCCGCATTGATGACTTATTAGATCAGTTAAAGAATGCTATCTATTTCACCAAATTGGATTTGCGTAGTGGTTATCACCAGATCCGAATTGCAGAGTAGGATGTGTGGAAAACTGCCTTCAAGACCAAACAGGGGTTGCTTGAATGGATGGTGATTCCATTCAAACTTTGCAACGCTCCAGCCACTTTCATGAGGGTCATGAATGATCTCTTTAGGCCTTTCATTGATGAATTTGTTATTGTATATCTAGATGATATTCTTATCTTTAGTAAAAGTTGGAATGAACATGTATGCCATGGGAAGAAAGTGCTTGATGTATTGAAAAAATAAAAACTCTATGTAAAATTGTCAAAGTGTGAGTTTGGGAAAACCTCTTTGGTTTACCTAGGTCATATTGTTGGTCATGGTCAACTAAAAATTGATCCTTATAAAGTTGAAGCAATTGTAAGTTGGCCTAAGCCTACTAGTCTAACTAAGGTTCAAAGCTTTTTGGGTGCAGTACAGTACTAGAGGAGATTTATTGACAAATTCTCTATTATTGCAGCACCTTTACACACATTGACAAGTGTAAAGAAAATATTTCAATGGGGAGGAAAGCAGCAGAAGTCCTTCGAAACATTGAAAGAAAAGATCAGCACCGCACTGGTATTGGCCTTACCAGATCTCCAACATCCATTCGAGATCGAGAAAGATGCCAGTGGATATGCCATGGGAGTTGTACTGATGTAGCAAAAGAAGCCGATATGTTACTGGTGGGCTCCAGTATTGTAGTAATGATGCTACAACTCCTGGAGCTTCCTATCTCTAATTTCATCAACCCGGTAGTTTGTACAAACTTGGAAGCGACGGTGCTGTATGCACGAGTACTAGCTCTTGTCGCAGCTGTCACTTGGTCAGCTGGCACAAGTCCGCTAGGGCTCAAGCCAACTTCTATAGGCTCACAGAAGAAGCTTTATGAATGATGGATGAAAGCTAACTTAAAGAAGACTAATCTAGTTGCAGAAAGGAACTGAAAGTCAAAAAAGCATGAAAACCCTAGTAAACCCTAATTTGACTAGCTAGGCCCTTACAATGCAAAACTGTGAATGAAACTTCTACCAATGATGCCATTACTTGCAGTGAACTGAAATACATGCATCTAAGCTACTTGCATCTGAAAAGACATGTTTTTGTATGTTTTCATTAAGTGGTTGGATTTATTGTGATGATGCTTTTGATTAGGGTTTGGTTGTGCAGGAGCGGTTGGAATGGAAGGAAAGCATGGGCAAGGTCAGGATGGCTAGGGGAGGTCCCAGAGGGTCTCTAGCATCGATCCACAGAAGTCTACCACATTCGGATGCTCAGCAACCGAGTTTGCAGGCTTCTACAGGAAGTCTGCAGGGGATCCTACAGGAAACTCAGGGATTTCTACAGGAAGTCTGTGCAATTCTACAGGATGTTTGGCCGTGGAGGTTTTGGGAGATGGTGAAGTGTTGGAGTGGTGTGGGAGGATAGGTGAGATGGAGATGGAGCTGGTGATGGCTCAGGAGCAGAGAAATCAGATGGAGGAAGAGTGTATGCAGGGGTTTGATGGCTTGGAAGGATGGGATCAACGAAAGGTTAAGTAAATGAAGCTACGTGGCAATAGATGAGTTGGAGGATAAATGAGCTGGACAGAGGCCGAGTAGGTGGATTGAGGAGAGATCAAGAAGAAGAAGAAGGAAGTGGAATGATATGGAGCAGCGTAAATGAAACAAATGACTTATGCACCAAAAAGCGAGAATTCATTAACCTATGATAACTGTGCCATGAAACCTATGAACAGCAATGGAAAACCAAGAAAGGAAACTCGTGCATGGAAGTGGAATGTAGAAGTATGGTTCAATATCAAAAGTGCATGGATGGATCTTCAACGAAAATGTCTATGTTGCAGCTTGCATGGAAGTGAGAAGAACTGCATTTCTTTTTGGTGGTTGGTTATGGACTGCACCCCAATCCCTAACAGAGATGGCAGTGAGCCTTAACAACCTTTTGCTGGAGCTCCAATAAGTTATAACTATCCTCCTATCGAATCTAAGTAACTGAAAGCAAATTCACCATGAACTAATCCTATTCAATCTCATAAAAAAGACTAAATTAACAGACTGTAAATTCGAATTGCATGTTAAAGTAAAAACTCAAAGTGCTGGAACGAAATGCAAACAACATTACAACACCGAGGAGATCTATTGCTCTCAGGTTGGGCCCTAACCTGAGAGCTATAGCTCCCTTAGAAACTCAGAATGAGATCAAAATCTGCCTGCCTTTATTCATAAACGAAAATCTGATGTCATGCCAAAACTGGCTTACAAAAGGAACAAACACCGAGTTGTAGCTCGTACTTCCAAATTACAAGAGTAATACAAAAGTTCAAAAAGCTTCTATCCAAGGCTACGGCCTCAGTATTTATGCAAAATGATCATCCAACAGGTGTCCTTGATTTGTGGAGCTCGGCTGTCCAACTGAAGGTTAAACTGCTGATCCTGTAGAACAATTATAACTGGTGTTCCTGTAGAACAGTTGGTTGCCTCTAAGCTCAGTGGGGAGATGGATTGGAGCTCGGAGATATGGTGGGAATCACGAGGAAGGTCCCCAAGACTGTGGACATCCTCTCCTAAAAACCAGCAGTGCCACCTCATTGTCTCCTTGTCTCCTTTCTCGTGGTCTTTGCTCCCTTTTAATGCCAAAAACCTGAAATCATCATGTATTAGTCACGTAGATAGAATGCCTACCCTTCTTCCTACAAACAACACGAATAAACCAAGAAATGAATGCATAAGCAATAAAAAATGAATGGTTTGAGCAGAGCAAGTAGGCCAAATGAGCCCAAATTGTACCAAAAATTGGGGCTCATCATCACCCCCCAGCTAAACTATTTGCTCATCCTTGAGCAACTTTGCTCTGGATCCTCGTCTTTGGCCGAGAACTAGAGCCCGGAGCATGCTTTTCCTTTCCTGTTTTTGGTGGCCCTGCCTTTTCTGCCGAGGGTGGTGACGAAGGTGGTGCTTCTTCCCCCTTCCCCATTTCCTTGAGCCGGGCTTCGGAAGGCGATTGGCCTATTTTTCGTGTCCAGGAAGTTATTTTTGGGCTTCCCTTCTCAGGGGTGGCTGATGTTTTAGAGGGGGTTCTTGCACTGGGTGAAGTAGGGGCATCCCCTAAAATGGTTTGGCTGCTGGGTGGAGGCTGTGGCTTGCCCGTGGTCATCCTCTTGCTTCTCCTGGCTTCAGATGGTAGAGGGGTCTCCCTCTCCCTCTTCTCCTTCGGTTTTGGAGATGTACTGAGGGCGGCCAGCGCCGCTGCTGCCTCCTTTTCGAGAATACCAGCCTTCTCTTTCTTGCGTTTTGCTCTCTCAGAGCTCCTTGTAGAGGGCCCCTCCTTTTCAGATTTCGGGCTTCCTGTAGAAGACCCTGCTTTGCCCACTTCCGGGCCTCCTGTAGAAGATTCTTTCTTTCCCGATTTTGGGCTTCCTGTAGAAGACCCGGCTTTAGCCACTCCCGGGCTTCCTGTAGAAGCCCCTGCTTTGGTAGTTTTCGGGCTTCCTGTAGAAGGCCCTTTCTCTGTCTCCAGGCTTCCTGTAGGAGCCTATTTCTCAATGACTTTCGGGCTTCCTGTAGAAGCCCCTTTTTCCAATTTCGGGCTTCCTGTAGAAGCCTTTGTCTCCGTTTTTGGGCTTCCTGTAGAAGCCTTTGTCTTTGTTCGTGGGCTTCCTGTAGAAGCCTGTTGCTCAATGATTTTCGGGCTTCCTGTAGAAGCCTTTGTTTTTGTTTTCGGGCTTCCTGTAGGAGCCTGTTTCTGCTTTCCTGTAGACACAGGTGTCTCCACCTCCGCTTGCTTGCCTGCCTGCGTTTTGCTTTTTGCTTTGGTTGCAGGTGCTGTTGAGGTACTTGGGCTGACGTGGACCACCTCAGCTTTGTCCATTCTGCTCTTCATCCTCTTTTCTCTTGCTGACAAGATAGGTGTGCCACCTTTTTCTTGGTCCTCCTTTTCCTCATGCTTCTTCCTTTGTTCCTTCTTCTGTACTGTTGTCGGGGTCTCTTGGCCTTCTTCTTCCTGTTCCTCGGCCACTGCTTCTTGTTCCTCACCGCTGGAGGAACCCGTTTCTTCGATCAACATTTTAATGTCTCCATCTTTTGTTAAATTCCGGAAGGATTCCCATGAGAGGGGGACCTTATATGAATGCAATGCATCTTCCACAAGAAGCTTGATCAACCCATGGTGGGCTATCTGATCTGGTATGCCCTCTTTCAGTTTTGTGGCACACTCCATTAGAGACTACAATAGGTAACAAGGGATGCTCAGTTTTTGTTCTACAGGAAGATCAATTCGGTGCCTCAATTCCGTGAGCAGCCGAAAGTGATATGCATACACGATGCTGAAACGGCCTTCACAAGTGATATATTTCATGATTTGCAAACTGACTTCATTCCATGGTGGCAACAGGCTCGTTCTTCGCACCCCATTTTTGTCCTCCGAGAATTCTTCCTCAGGTGGAAAGAATTCTTTCTTTGCCTGCTGGCTCAGCTTTCTTTCTTCCTTATCCCACGGCAAACCCATAGGAAGTTCTGTGATCCGGCTGATATGTTGCGGGGTGAGCTTGAGGCTCAGACCTCTGAAGTTCACTGTGGCCAGTGTCTGGGATTTAGGCTTTAGAGCCTGTAAGAATTCTTCGGCCACTTCATCATCGTAACCCTGCAGCTTATCACAAAAAGGCATCCATTGTGCTCTGGCGAAGAGCTCTACCACTGCCGAGTTTTCCCTTAGTTTGGTTGAATCAGTGGGTTCTCGTCTTATAAACCCACCCGGCATGATGAACACGGTTGTTTTAATTAAAGGTGGCAAATGCAAAAGAGGTTTGGTCTATTAAGACAGAGCATGCACATAATCCACAAAATTCAACACAGTCTACTTCACACCCTGTAGAACGACAGCATAGGCACAGCAAACAACAATTCCACCGATATCTTTATGACCAGATTGTGGACGATGGTCTTGCCACTCTTACTAACCAGTTGCATGAAGAGTTCAGGGTTACCTCGTTGATTGGCCACCTTTTTTCGTGAGGCACCCGCTTCCCTGTAGAAGACTGCGTTCCTGTAGACTGCGTTCCTGTAGAACTGCGTTCCTGTAGAACTGCATTCCTGTAGAAACCGTGTTCCTGTAGGAGCAGTGCGCAATTCTCGGGGAGGACTGTAGTTGGCCCGCGTTCAAGGTGTGCTTCACCAGCGTTCTGGTAGCCAACAGCTCGGCGTATCAAAGCGCAGAGGAGATCAGAATAGCCACTCGAGTTTGAAGTGGTGGTTGATAAATGCATGCGCATGATCTAGCCGATTAGATTTTGAATCGGCGCAATCCGTGGCGCGGGGGATGAGCTGTCCCCGCCGGACCTTGGGCGACGTCATCCATCATTCACCTGCGTATTCACTTGCTGCCGCATCCATTCCCATAGATTTGTCGTCGCCTTTTCCTGTTAAACTCAAGCTTCTGACGAGAGTGTTCTCACGTGCATGCCATTCATTCTCTTTGTCGTGGCCACCACCCAAACATCCAATTACACTTTAACTAGTCGACTGGCCATACGGCCGCTCAACCATTCAATTTTACGCTATGCAAACAATTTCAAAGTAAAATTCATGCGATTTGATGGAAGGAAGGGTTGAGACACTTACCTGCGTGGCTGCACACGATTTTTCCAGTTCTTGGACGATGGTAAGTGGATCTACCTACTGCATGCGACTTACACAGATTTGGAGGCTCGAGGTTACAGGCTGCCGACGATGGAGTGTATGTTTTGCTTGCATGCGCCCGCGTTTCATTTCAGATGGCGGTGCTGTGAATGGTATCCCCTCGAGCAGGTTGAACTGTTACAGGATTCCTGCGAGGTGTCTCGTAACAGTCCTCTCTCCTTGGGTGCATGCTGCACGACGGAGGATCTGGCCTTTCAATCACATTCCCGGAGCTTCTGATGCCTGTGGTATGAGATCTCGGCATTTGTTTAACTTCGAAAATGGATTTTCTCGCGAGAACTCATCGATCTTCTTTGTTGGTGCAGGGAACTTGGTCGCATGTCGACAAGGATGGTGGAGCAAGGTGATAGCAATGTGCAAGGGTGCCAACAGAGGCTTGCATGCATCCAAACCAATCCATAGTCGCTAAATCTCCTTCTAAGATGAATTATGGGCCGTCCAAAACTTCTACAGGAAGTTTCCTGTAGAACACAGAGCTTCCTGTAGAAAGTTCGGCCTTCCCGTAGAAAGTCTGTACTTTCTTGTAGAAAATCCGCGCCTTCCTGTAGAAAGACTGCATCTTCCTGTAGAAAGACTACATCTTCCTGTAGAGGACTCAAACCATGATAAAATTGCACATACCTTGAAAAAACATGGGTACCCTTGGAGGAGGTGCTGGTGAGGTCTCTTAACAACAACATAAGGACCCTTGGCTTTGAGTTGAAGGCTTCCTCTCCTCCATAGAACATCTGCAACCTGCATGCAATTTTACCATATTTTGTTTTTTGTTTTTTTTTTTTTTTTTTTTTTTTTTTGAAAGATAACAGGGGCGCCTCAAAGAGGTTTTCACCCTTGCCATCTGCCCTGAGCGCCTCAGAGAGGTTTTCACTCAAGGATCTTTTTCAAACCTTTTCTCTCTTTTTTTTTGAAAGACAATAGGGGCGCCTCAATGAGGTTTTCACCCCTACCATCTACCTTGGGCGCCTCAGAGAGGTTTTCACCCAAGGATCTTTATTATTTTTTTTTTTTTTTTTTTTTTTTTTTTTTTTTTTTTTTTTTTTTTTTTATATATCCTTCAGGGTATGCCAAAAGCAGAGGCAGAACCCTTCTCTATGACCAATACAGATTTCTCCATAGTTTTGATGAACTCTTGTCTTGAGAGAGGTCTCCTGTAGATCTTCAATCGATGCCCATTGACAAGCATGGGAATGGCTTCCTCATCAATGGTTCGAATGAGGACAGATCCATTGTCATGGCATTTCTCCACTGCATATGGTCCTAGCCATCTGGTTCTCAGCTTCCCCTTGAAGTCTTTGTATCTGGAGTCATACAACAAAGCCCAATCTCCTGGCTGAAATTGCTTGTCATGGAGATGTTGGTCATGCCACACCTTTCTCTGAAGTTGAACCACTTCTGAGTGAAGGAGGGCTTGCATTATGTGCTCATCCAGGCCATTCAGCTGCAGTAGCCTTTCTTGTTGTGCATGGCTGAGATCTAGGTCCAGCTGAGCTGCCATCCTCAAAGTGTTGTATTCAAACTCAATGGACAGCAAAGCTTTCTTCCCATAGACCAGCTCATATGGTGTGAAGCCGGTGGTGGTCTTCCAAGTGGTGTTGTAAGCCCATGTGGCTTCAACCAGGCGATCTGCCCAGTCCTTTCTGCTGCTGCTCACCACCTTAGTCAAGATACCTTCTAATACTCTATTGGTGACTTCCACCTGCCCATTTTCTTGAGGGTGATAAGGGGTGGAAGTCCTATGCTTGATCTTGTGATGAGCTAGGAGATCTTCAACCAGGTTGGAGGTGAACTGGCTCCCTTGATCGGTGACCAGCTCTCTTGGATAGCCAAACTTATAGAAGATGTTTTCTCTTAGGAACTCGGCCACCTTTTCTTCTGTTGCTGCTTTGATTGCTTTGGTCTCTGCCCACTTTGTCAAATAGTCAGTACACACAATGATGTAAGTCCTTTGCCTCGAAGAGGGGTTGATTGGGCCCACAAAGTCCATGCCCCACTTCTCAAATGGCTCAAGAGTCACTTGAGGTTGGAGAGGCATCTCATCCCTTTGGGTCGGTTTCCCCATTCTTTGGCATTGGTCACACTGACTGACATATCTCTTGACATCTTGATGAAGTGTGGGCCAATAGTAGCCTGCCTGCAGGATTTTGAAGGCAGTTCTCTTTGCTGCAAAATGTCCTCCACAAGGCCCATCATGACAAGTGAGGAGGATATCAAAGACTTCCTCCTCCCTCACACAACGCCTTGACATCTGATCGGGGCCAAGCTTAAACAGATTGCCCCCGATCCAAGTAAATGAGGCACTTTTTTTGATGATTCTGCACTTCTCTCTGGAAGATAGGTGTGGAGGGAACTGTGCTGAAACAAGATAGTTTGCTATATCAGCAAACCATGGAGAGAGTACTGAAATAGCAAACAGATGTTCATCGGGCATCTGGTCATCCACTGTTCCATTCTCATCTGCAGACAAATCCAATCTAGATAAAAAGTCAGCAACAACATTTTCTCTACCTGGTTTGTCAACAATGGTCAAATCAAACTGCTGCAATAAAAGTAACCATCTAATAATACGAGCATTCACATCTGGTTTATTCATTAAATATCTAATAGCAGCATGGTCAGTATGTACAAAGGTCTGGTAACCAGTAATATAATGTCGGAACTTGTTCAGTGCATGGACCACAGCCAAGAATTCTTTCTCGGTTACAGTGTAATTCAGCTCAGCTTTGGACAAGTTTTTGCTAACAAAGTAAATGGCATATGGAAGTTTTTGCTCAACTTGTCCTAAAGCTGCACCTATGGCTTTGTTCGAGGCATCAGTGTGGATGTGGAAAGGTAGGGCCCAGTTTGGACCTCTCAGGATTGGGGCTGACACCAACTTATCCTTTAATTCATTTAAAGCCCTCTGACAATCGTCAGTCCAATTAAACTCCACATCTTTTGCCAACAGGCCAAACAATGGCGAGGCCAGCTTGTTGAAATCTTTGATGAATCTCCGGTAGTATCCTGCTAATCCCAAGAAACTCCGGACATCCCTTACCTTTTGAGGAGGTGGAACCCTCTTGATGAGAGCAATTTTGTTAGGATCCACCTGCAACCCTTGGCAAGAGATGGTATGGCCTAGCACGGTCCCTTCAGTCATTAGGAATTCACATTTTTCAGGACTAAGGGACAAGTTCATCTCGGTGCATTTGGTTAGGACTTTTCCCAGGTTGGACAATGCTTCTTGGAAGTTGGCCCCATAAGGAGTAAAGTCATCCATATAGATTTCTACTGCATCATGGACCAGCTCCGAGAAGATGCTCAAGACAGCTCTCTGAAAGGTAGCAGGAGCATTGCATAGCCCAAAGGGAAGGACTCGATAGGCAAAGGTACCCCAAGGGCAAGTGAAGGTGGTCTTATCTTGGTCTTCCGGGCTGATTTGGATTTGGTTGTACCCGCTAAACCCATCCAGGAAAGAGAAGAACTTCTTTCCTGCCAGTCCATCCAACACTTGATCTATGAAAGGTAGAGGGAAATGGTCCTTCTTGGTAGCTTTGTTCAGTTCTCGGTAGTCCACACAGATTCTCCATTTCCCATTTTTCTTGGGAACCAACACTAGAGGGGACACCCATTCACTATCTGAGATGGGGTAGATGAATCCGGCATCCAACAGTTTTTGCAATTCTTCCTTGACAATGTCCTTAAGGGTTGGATTCATTCTCCTCTGAGGTTGCCTAACCGGTTTACAATCCTCTTTGATGTATATATGATGGGTACAGACCGAAGGATGGACTCCTTTCATTTCCTTATAGCTCCAAGCAAAAGCATCTAGGTGGCTGGCCAAAAGACTACACAGCTCTTTTTCATGGGAAGGAGATAGGGAGGAGCTGATCTTTAATGTTTTCTCAGGGCCGAACTCCACACTCTTGACTCTGGGAGTGACAGGGTTGGTTGTACAAAGATCCACTAAGGTGCTAGCTTGGGCATCCTCCACCAATTTCTCTAAGGGTAGTGCTCTGGAAGGTGGATTCTGGATCAAGGTCTCGATCAAGTCATCCTCGGTTGGGGGGTCTCTTCTAGTGGTATCCAAGGTGCACAGAGGTGCTGAGTACACCTCGTCTTCCTCTCCTTCTTCCAACCAGAGTGGTAAGTCATGCTCTAAGGAGGGTTGGGCAGGAGGGTATAGGACTAGCTGCTTGGACATGGGACCATTTTTGATGGTCATGTTTCCTGCACGACAACTTATGTAAGCATCTGCAGTAGCTAACCAAGGCCTTCCCAAAATGAGAGGATATCCAGTAAGCTTGGCCTTTGGTTGCAGAACCAGGAAGTCTGCAGGGTATTCCCAAGAGTCAATAGAGACCAAGACATCCTCCACAATCCCTTCAGGAGTCACAGTGGAGCGATCTGCTAATTGCAGTACTGTCGAGGTCTTCCTCAAGGAGCCCTGAAGATTAAGTTTAAGCATGGTATCCCTGGTCATCACATTAATGGCAGCCCCCAGGTCAATCAAGGTGTGAGGTATAATGGTGCCATTGATGTGAACATCTACTACAGGACTTCCAGGATCTAGGTACTTTGGGCAGATGACTTGTCCTAACATAAGGTTAGACAGTTGTCCTATGACATTGATAGTTGAAACATCTTTCTTCCGTCTGCCTGGGTGTTTGAAACACTTCTCCTTAACCAGTTTGTTGTATATTGGCACATCCTTGATGGCTTGGAGAAGTGGTATCTTTACACACAACTGCTTGAGCTCACCCAGAAGCTCATCCTCCTCTGGGTTGGGTTGTGTGGTGGCTGTTAGTCTCTCAGGAAAGGGTGGAATAACCTTCGGTTCACTTTCCTGTTTATCTTCCTCATCCTCCGGGGGAGGAGGTTGGCGATCTGGTAGAGTCTTTCCAGATCGAAGATTGATCTCCTGGATCTCCACAGCATAGGTAGGGCATGAGGTTTCCCCAGTGTATACCTGCTGGGCCTGTCTATTGTTGGGGTTCGGGTTCGGTTGAGCAGGCATTTGAGGTTGCCTTGGAGGAGCAGGAGGTAATGGCTGAGGTTGAACTGGTGGTGGAGGCAAAATGGCAGGAGGAGCGTTGTATTGGGGCCTCCACCCCGACTGAGGTGCATTCCATTGAGGCTGTGGCTGGGCATGTGAGTGATATGAATGAGAAGTAGGTTGAGTGGGGTACTGAGGTGGATAAGACCATGGAGGAGGCATGGACCATGAAGGATGAGCAGGGGGACCGCAGGAAGGCATAGGAGTCGATTGGTTGGGGCTGTAATAAGCTTGAGATGCCCCTTGCATCCCCTGCTGATAAGGTCTAGATCCCTGTGGCCTCCTTTGGTTGAGGTAATAGAGAGGTTCAGTGGGAGCTTCTATCCCTTGGTACATGGCTTTAAACCCAGGTAAGGTTGGACACTGATTTGTGGGATGGTCCTCCTCACAAACGAAACACACTTCAACCGAATGCAATGGACATTCGTTTTTAGGGTGTCTCCTTGTGCACCTAGGGCAGAAAACAGCCAAGGCTCTCTCAGCTTCTTCTTTCTTTTGCTGAATCCTGAATGTGTCAAGCTGCATAGCAATGGTCTGTCTCACCTCACTCTTAAGATCTTCTAATTGATTTGCAAGCTCATGTTTGGAGAAAGGGACACTAGTTGAGAGGTGGTTTCCTCTACCTCGTTTCCGAGCTGCCCTGGAGTGGTTTCTAAACACAGTCTTGATGTCCTCATAAGGCAGTTGGTAAATGTCCCCCCCAGCTAACATGTGAAGGGTATCTAAGAGGTCTTCAGGGACTCCTTGGAGCAGGACCAACTTGAGGGATTCAGGGTCAAGTGTGCACCTGGCCCGCTTATAGCTTAGTTGGAACCTCTCCTCATAATCCTCTAAGGACTCATCATTTCCCATGGACATCCGAAAGATTTCCCCCTTTGTTTCCTTGGACCTACAGTAATCCTGGTACTTGGTGTTGAAAGCTTGCTGCATCTGAGCCCAAGTGGTGATACTATTCCCAGGTAAGCCCATGAACCAGCGTAGTGCTGCATCCTTAAGAGTGGAAGGGAAAAGTTTCAACTTTTGCTCATCTTCAGTATAGTCATAGGTTCTACAAAGGACAGCAAACTCAAACAGGAAGGTATCCGGATCTTCAGTGGTCAGCCCATGGAAGTGAGGTAAGGCGGAGGGGCTAATGTTCTTCATTTTCATCTCTCCATTGGTCTCTCGGATGGGAAAGGCACCTTCTATTCTCTCATCTTCTCTTCTATTGTCAGCCATAGCTTCAGATGGAGTGGTCTCTAACTCTTCTTCTACTATAGGATCTTTGGATATCTCAGGATGTTCACCTATAGGTTCTTCTGGGTCACTGTCACCAAAGAAGAGAGAAGGGTGACTCAGTGATGTGGTGGGGGTGTTTGGTAGGAATTTGCCTGATCTATCTCGGTTCCTATGAGGCATGAAATGGAAAAGACTTTCATTTTCTTTTGATTGCTTTTTCTTTTCTTTTAGTACCTGCAAAACTGAGACAGATTGATCTACAACTAACTATGAAAGATGCAAAATTAAACTGAAAGCAGGAAAGAACTATTCTACTTTGCTCAAATGAAATTGCAAGAATGGAAATGCTAGTCTACGCTTGCAGAAAGGAAATGCTAATCTATGAAAGCAGGAAATGCTAATCTATGAAAGCAGGAAATGTCTATGCTACTTTTGCAGAATGGAAATGAAGTAAACTACTTAGCAGAAGGCAAGAGTAAGAAAGTAGAAGAAAAGCAACAATTACTAATACTCTGATGCTTCCCCGGCAACGGCGCCAAAAAGATGGTGGGCTCCAGTATTGTAGCAATGATGCTACAACTCCTGGAGCTTCCTATCTCTAATTTCATCAACCCGGTAGTTCGTACAAACTTGGAAGCAACGGTGCTGTATGCACAAGTACTAGCTCTTGTCGCAGCTGTCACTTAGTCAGCTGGCACAAGTCCGCTAGGGCTCAAGCCAACTTCTATAGGCTCACAGAAGAAGCTTTATGAATGATGGACGAAAGCTAACTTAAAGAAGACTAATCTAGTTGCAGAAAGGAACTGAAAGTCAACAAAGCATGAAAACCCTAGTAAACCCTAATTTGACTAGCTAGGCCCTTACAATGCAAAACTGTGAATGAAACTTCTACCAATGATGCCATTACTTGCAGTGAACTGAAATACATGCATCTAAGCTACTTGCATCTGAAAAGACATGTTTTTGTATGTTTTCATTAAGTGGTTGGATTTATTGTGATGATGCTTTTGATTAGGGTTTGGTTGTGCAGGAGCGGTTGGAATGGAAGGAAAGCATGGGCAAGGTCAGGATGGCTAGGGGAGGTCCCAGAGGGTCTCTAGCATCGATCCACAGAAGTCTACCACATTCGGATGCTCAGCAACCAAGTTTGCAGGCTTCTACAGGAAGTCTGCAGGGGATCCTACAGGAAACTCAGGGATTTCTACAGGAAGTCTGTGCAATTCTACAAGATGTTTGGCCGTGGAGGTTTTGGGAGATGGTGAAGTGTTGGAGTGGTGTGGGAGGATAGGTGAGATGGAGATGGAGCTGGTGATGGCTCAGGAGCAGAGAAATCAGATGGAGGAAGAGAGTATGTAGGGGTTTGATGGCTTGGAAGGATGGGATCAACGAAAGGTTAAGTAAATGAAGCTACGTGGCAATAGATGAGTTGGAGGATAAATGAGCTGGACAGAGGCCGAGTAGGTGGATTGAGGAGAGATCAAGAAGAAGAAGAAGGAAGTGGAATGATATGGAGCAGCGTAAATGAAACAAATGACTTATGCACCAAAAAGCGAGAATTCATTAACCTATGATAACTGTGCCATGAAACCTATGAACAGCAATGGAAAACCAAGAAAGGAAACTCATGCATGGAAGTGGAATGTAGAAGTATGATTCAATATCAAAAGTGCATGGATGGATCTTCAACGAAAATGTCTATGTTGCAGCTTGCATGGAAGTGAGAAGAACTGCGTTTCTTTTTGGTGGTTGGTTATGGACTGCACCCCAATCCCTAACAGAGATGGCAGTGAGCCTTAACAACCTTTTGCTGGAGCTCCAATAAGTTATAACTATCCTCCTATCGAATCTAAGTAACTGAAAGCAAATTCACCATGAACTAATCCTATTCAATCTCATAAAAAAGACTAAATTAACAGACTGTAAATTCGAATTGCATGTTAAAGTAAAAACTCAAAGTGCTGGAACGAAATGCAAACAACATTACAACACCGAGGAGATCTATTGCTCTCAGGTTGGGCCCTAACCTGAGAGCTATAGCTCCCTTAGAAACTCAGAATGAGATCAAAATCTGCCTGCCTTTATTCATAAACGAAAATCTGATGTCATGCCAAAACTGGCTTACAAAAGGAACAAACACCGAGCTGTAGCTCGTACTTCCAAATTACAAGAGTAATACAAAAGTTCAAAAAGCTTCTATCCAAGGCTACGGCCTCAGTATTTATGCAAAATGATCATCCAACAGGTGTCCTTGATTTGTGGAGCTCGGCTGTCCAACTGAAGGTTAAACTGTTGATCCTGTAGAACAGTTATAATTGATGTTCCTGTAGAACAGTTGGCTGCCTCTAAGCTCGGTGGGGAGATGGATTGGAGCTCGGAGCTATGGTGGGAATCACGAGGAAGGTCCCCAAGACTGTGGACATCCTCTCCTAAAAACCAGCAGTGCCACCTCATTGTCTCCTTGTCTCCTTTCTCGTGGTCTTTGCTCCCTTTTAATGCCAAAAACCTGAAATCATCATGTATTAGTCACGTAGATAGAATGCCTACCCTTCTTCCTATAAACAACACGAATAAACCAAGAAATGAATGCATAAGCAATAAAAAATGAATGGTTTGAGCAGAGCAAGTAGCCCAAATGAGCCCAAATTGTACCAAAAATTGGGGCTCATCAGTTACCATTTAGAGAAGTTCTCTCAGGCTATGATAAACTATCCCACTTATGACAAGGAGTTATATGCCTTGGTCCAGAGTGTGAAAAAGTGGAAACACTACTTGATCGGCAAGGAGACCATCATCCATACAAATCATCAACCTTTGCAGTATCTTGAGTCACAAACCAAGTTGTAGCAATCTCATCATTTTAGGTGGATGGGTTTTCTTCAGTAGTTTCATCTGGTAATAAAGTATAAAAAGGGAACTAGCAACAAAGTGGTCGATATGCTATCTCGCCCTCCTATTTATGCTTATGTTATTTTGCATAATGCTTCATTATCTTTTGAAAGTTATGCTGAACAATATGCTAGCAATGACGACTTTAAGGAGATTGATGCAAAACTAACCCATCGTTCACAGGTGGAAAAATATCACTTGTAGGGGAAATTGTTGTATCACCTTGGAAAATTATGCATACCCATAGGAGAAAGGGTACATGTAATCTGGGATGCCCACACCTCCCTTGTGTCTGGTCATTTTGGTGTTGAAAAAACTTTGTGTCATGTACAAAGATTTTGTTTTTGGCCTCATATGAAGAACCTTGTGACTGGTTATGTAAAGGGATGTGTGATGTGTTCTATTTCAAAGCCCTCTAATAAAAAACTCGGGCTCTACACACCACTGCCTATTCCGAGTCGTCCATGGGAAAGTGTGTCAATGGATTTTGTAGGAGGTTTTCCTTTGTCTAGAAAAAGTCACGACTATTTGTATGTCGTTGTTGATCATTTTAGTAAGATGTATATTCTAATGCCTTGTAAAAAGCAAATCACTGCAGAGTAGACTGCTTATCTTTTCTTTTAGCATGTTTGGGTCCATTTTCGGTTACCCACATCGATCGTGTCAAATCGGGACTCTCACTTTCTCAAAGAGTTTTGGACCAACTTGTGGAAGATGATAGACACCAAGTTGAAACGAAGCATGGCATTTCATCCACAAATTGACAGATAGATAGAGGTTGTCAACCACACCATGGTACAGTTGTTGCGAAGCTATTGTGGGAAACATCCTAAGTTGTGGGATGAGCATCTTCCATATGTGTAGCATTCCTACAACCGAGCAGTGCACTCATCTACGCATCATTCACCATTTGAGACATGTTTTGGCTACCTACCAAAAGATCCTTTTGATATGGTATTTGGAAGGTAAGATGACTCTAGTGGACATGATGACAGGGACAAAGCATAGTGGTTCATTCAGCGGATCCAGTTGATTCACCAAGCAGTACAGGAGAAGTTGGAGAAAAGTCAAGCCCAGTACAAGGCTCGACATGACAAGCACTGAGTCGACCATCAATTTCAAGTGGGCGACAAAGTGTGGTTCCATATCAGCAAGGAAAGGATGAAGGGAGAAGGGAATAAGTTGCGACCAATCCAGTATGGTCCATTCACCATCTTGGAAAAGATTGGAAAAAATGCCTTTATGAGCCACCATTTATTATGGACACCGAAGAGGTGTGCACAATTCCTACAGTTGATGACTTTTCACCAGAGTATCTCGATGAGTTACCTAAAGACATCATCCTTGACAGAAGAACCAAGACCACGATGGGGAGATGTGGAATACCTTCGAGTTGTTTTCAAGGGGATACACCCTAGCAAGGCAAAATGGATGGAAAAAGAAAGAGTGAGGGAACAATTCCTTCACTTTCCAATTGACTAATAAAGATTTTTGCGGTCCAAAAGCTCCTCAATGGGGAGGATTGATCCAGGTGGATCTCTAGACACTAGTGGCATGGAAAAGGCTCAAAATTCAAAGTGGCGGAAAGACGATTAACTTGACATCAGATCGAAGTGCTCGTCGCCCTAATTTCAATGGTGTAAATGGCACTCCAATACGAGTCCAGATGAAGGAGATAGAGGCAGTCAAAGTTGGGTTGACTTTTGTTGACTGGGCAGGATTAATGAAGACACAATTTCGAATTTTTCTAGCGGACAGAATCCAACCAACTCTAGCCAGATTAAGGGCGAAATTGTCTCCTAGTTAAAATGACTCCTTCGGTCAAAAATCTGAATTTTCAAAAAGGGTATATTGTTTTTGATTAAAAAAAAAAAAAAAAAAATTATAAAAAAAGTGGAGGGGCGCGCCACTACCCCCGACCCCTCCCACAGAACCACCATAATTAAAACGCAAAGTTTGGGTGGGCCGGGCCTTGGGGCATGGACCCAACCCATGTAAAACAAAACCTCATGCATTAAAGGTGGGCTGACCCTTGGGGCGCAGACCCAACCTTCCACCCACCATCGATTAATGGAAACCGCCATGCAGAAAGGGACATGGATCCCATCGGAGAGGAGGTAAGTAAGGTGGGAGGGCCGCCCAAGGTAGGCCCAGCCCAACCTTTTTTCTAATTAAAGAAATGCGGTATGTAAAAAAGGGAGGAGGTGGGGTTTGACTGCCCGACCTCCTCTGTAACAAATTGATCTCAAACCAACTCCACCAATAGAATTCTTGAGCAGTCCGTCAGCATTTC
This sequence comes from Pinus tabuliformis, assembly GCA_031772625.1. Lineage (NCBI taxonomy): Eukaryota > Viridiplantae > Streptophyta > Pinopsida > Pinales > Pinaceae > Pinus > Pinus tabuliformis. Next base: position 400,072,586 of record CM062809.1, on the reverse strand, counting down.
TTTTATTTAAAACTCAGTTGATCAGTGTGCCCAGGCAAAGGAGGGAGCGGACGTAGTTCAAGGCATATTTTTGCAGGAGGGCCAGATGTTCACTTTGTCATATTTTGACAAATTTTATATGGTTTCACATTTCTCGACACCATGAACGCAATGGCATTGTCTATTTCTCCAACAGAGTTCTGCATTTTTTGGCCATTTTTCAATATGGAGGTATAAAACTCATTTTTGTAACTGATGATTGTACTCTTCTTTCTCATGCCACTTAATGAATGAAGGCCTCCCCATTAATCGAGCAAGGCCTGGAGACATAGTCCAAGTCAGACGAACTTCGTTATCAAGTTTCTTGTCTTCTTTCATGCTTTATGTGTTTCTCCTCTTCTCTCATGTGCACATTAAATTTCTATGTTTAAGCTACAATTTATGCATGTAATTCCTTAATACATCTATAAGAAAAAGATATTAGATCAGGTTGTGAGCAATAGGCTTACCTCATGGTGCTTGCATTGGAGAGTTTGGAAGACCTTATGTGCATGCATTTATTAGTATGATTTGTTCATGGTGATATGATATTCCCAAATCTTTTATTCTTTCGGTGTACCTTTGCACCTTTTGGGGGAAATTCTAGTTTAAATATTTGACACACAACATGAATTTGACATAAACCTCAAATATCCGCAATACTCTACCATCTCACCAATGTCTACAATGAAATTCCCCAACCTTAATTAATTATTATTCAGTAATTATTGAAGTCTTATGCTAAATTCTTTCCGTAAATGATAAGGCATATTCTAGGCATATTCTGGCATAGCTTTCACTTTACGATGAAATGTTCTTTTTTTTTCTACAACGTATGAAGAGCTAAAAGTAGGATGATGAACTTGTAAAATATTTCGGTGACTAGATGAAAAGGATGTAACACATTTATATGCACTTTTAGTGGTTCAAATAACTCAACCTAAAAATTTTAGGGCCATTCCCACTCAAATATGTAAATGTGGCTATGCATATTTTAGAATCTTGGGCAACATCGATGGTGATAGATCATGCTTTAGTTCTAACCAAAGCATAATTTTAATTTGACTTAATAAAGACAATGAAATGCTCACAAAGGATTTGGTAAGTTAATGGATTGCAAGGTATAATGATCAACGCGTGTTTTATTCGATTTCTGTTGTAAATGAAATACCATTTACATTTTGGTTGAGGTGGTTTGATGAGATAGTTGGGAGATGGGATTTATACTTTTCCCACTTAGACTTGAATCTTTGATGAGATCCTTTTTCATTATGATAAGGTTAGAAAGGTAAGTTCCCCACATGAGAATGAACTCCCTCATGGGTGTGTCTTTGAACATCTTGGCCCCTGCTAAGTCATGAGTTTTCTTCTAGGTGTTGGCATGTGGGTCGTTGGCACTAGCTTAGGGGTTATAGTGTCATCTAATTAGATTTGAACTCGGCTCTTTACCTAGTAATCCTAATAAGTTATTAATTTTTCTATATTTGAAAAAGGAAGAAGAACACTTAAGTTTAACACTATGGTAAATGTTTCCCACGGGGCACGAAGCTAATGGTGATAGGGTGTTCTATTAAGGCACTCTATGGTGTAAAGGTCACTGTTTTTAAACTCCATGGGAAACAAATCTAGTCATGGTAAGGGAAAGTGTGGCCCAGGCTGATTGTACTCCCTAGGTTATTTTCACAACTTAGATGCCCCTGGTTCACGGCTACTCAAGCCACGAGTTAATCATGTCAGTCATCTCAGGACTCACATAAACTAGCAAACAAAACAAAAAACATTGTAATAAATTTTGCATCTTATGTGATTTATGCATGACTTTATTTTACAGTGTCACAATTTTGTATTAGTTTTGATCTGGTATTTCTAGATCCATCAAATTGAAATTTTTAGTTGATGTTTCGACCCAACAAGTGTAGTTCATCTCTATCCGGAGGATGAGCAACACTTGTTGACTTGAAACTTTGACTAAACATTTCAATGTGATGGATTTGGAAATACCAAATCAAAATTTATCTACTCGTAGAAGCCTTAACTTTGAAATGTTTACTAGTTCTCAATGTGTTGGAGTAGCATCATTCTCTACATCATACATTACTAGTTGAGCTACATGAGTAAAAAATGCCAATTCCTTGTCACATTAAACGTTTCCATCTAATAAAATTCAAACTTCTAATGCACTAACATTTTAATTCTATTGTTAGATCTCTTTGGCATCATGTCAATAATTGATATTATGAGCCACCTATCTAGTAGCTCAAGGAACGACATCAATGCCAAATAATATCCAAGAGGAACCATTTAAAGGAAAACAAGGGTGATTAAAGTTAATTATATTTTTTCAAGATTTATTAATTCAATGTAAACTATGGTTGACTTGATTGAAGGGAAAGAAACAATGATCATCCAAAATCATTATGTACAAGGTTGACCATTAGGGATCACTTCAAGCAATAGCATGCCACCATTCATGTATACCCATGTTTCATGCCTCTTGTGAAAATTGTATAGATAATGTTTAGTATTTAGTAGTGAGGTCGCTTTGTATCTATGTAGGATTGAGGTCCACAACCATACTCTATACACAACTTGAGCATACAAAATTATCTCAGAGTTGAAAAGAATTCAAACATATAGTCTTACAATATCTACACAATCTTTTACCAATCTTTGTTGTTGGAATAACTATCTAAGCAAGCTCATCACATATTTGGATCTTCTAGAGATGTCATTCGAAAATGGATAATTTATAATTAGGAGTGTCAATAGATAAATTAATTATATGGTCAATTGAGAATTTGAATAGTTAGTTGGGACAATTTATTCCAAAGTAGTGGACTATTATGCAAGTTGATGGAGAATTCAAAGATTTCATTATGTGACCTAGCTAATGAAAAGGGATCTTATCTTCCTTCCTTTAAGGGAGTTAGTTATGCATTGGACTATATATATATGGTCTTATGAATTAATTTATCATGAATTTTTTTTCCATTCCTTATGTTTTGTATTATATGTTGAATATTTCTCACTTATGATTAAGCATTATAATGGTGTATTTAGACACCACCTCTTCCTATAATTTTCAACAATTTCTTGATATATCTAATTTCTTGGTTCTCCAACATGGTATCAAAGACAATAGTTTGATACATAGCTTATTTTCTTGTTATGTACATGTCCTTTGGATATTGTTAGTTACATGTGCTCCTATAACATTGGATCTCTTTAGTAAATTGACCCAAGATTTTGACTTGAAGATAGAATAAGGGCTTAGGTATACAGATCAAAATGATGTGTTCCAAGGAAGAACATATGGTTGTAAATGGACATAACATAGCACATGGGCACAAGATATGGAGGCAATATTGAAGAGTAAGGTTCTTTGGTAATTTACAAAGACTATGGTTCTAGATATGGTGGATGATAAATAGAGGCTTGTCACTTACGAGAATAAGGATATGGAAGTTATAATGACCTATACCTCCAAGGAGATTCACTTTCATATGAGTAGGATTTTCTATCAAAATGAAGTCTAAAAGAAGATGAAGGCTTTCTTGGACAAGATTTACAAAATTCAAGTTATGTAGATTGAGAAAGAGTTGATCTCTCTTGATCCTCTATCCGTTAAAAGAATTGGAGATTATTTAGCTGAAGTAAAGGAGATTTCGTTGAAATTAGGCGAATGTAATAAAATTTATTGAAGGAAAACTATCTCATATACATGATTTTGATGAACTTGAAGAATCTTGTGATGTATTATGTTCAATATTTCATGCTAGTTGGCATCAAACAAGGATTGCAGCAAGGATTATCACTTTGACTTTTTTTTTAGTTTACTAATTATGGTAAATGAAAAAAAATTTTATGAAGGGATACTTTAACTTAAGTAACATACCCAATTATTGAAGGGGAACGGTTAATGGGACTATAGAGAAATAATTCAAGTAAGAAATCAGGAAAAAGACCAAGACAACATAAACAAATTATTAACAGGAATCATGTTGATTAGTGATGGGCCCGCATATTAACTATTCCATAGGACCATCAAGAACCCTCTTTTTACCGTAATGTACCTAAAGGACACATATTTTGACCATGTTTAATATAATTATGGTTGTTTTGTACATGATCATGAGTCAAATGAGATTGTTTGATTAATTGTGTTATACTCGTGTTTTCACTTGATTTCTTAGCACTATTAGTATATTAATGCGGTAGGTCAACATGGAACAAATTTGGTCAATAATCTGAAGATAAACAAGTTATTATTTCCATATTTGGAGTTTACACTCTATCCGAGACAACATTAGTTCACTCCAACACACTCTAAAGAACAAGGGGACTAGACTAGAACTACTTAAAGGAAGTGGTTTTTAGAAATAAGGCCCTAAGATCTCAAGATTCATGGGAACACACACCCCTACAATAAAGGGAATTTTTCCTAATTTTTTTTATAAAGGATAACTTTAGGCTCAACCTCATTTAGTTAGATTTGCATTTGGTTTCATCCTTTTAGGAGGTCTTGATCTAGTTATTTTACTATATTGAAATGATTGTACTATGCTTTGATAATCCTCCTAATGAAGAGGTTCCTTATATAGTTGATTATTGATGATACTTTTAGGTTCCTTAAGAACCTTGGATAGGGTCCACCCAAGAGTACTCTAAGGAACCCTCTATTTTCCATTTTCTTGTCTTTTGTTTTATTCTATAATTCCTAGTGTTTTTCTTACACAAAAATTGCACATAACTAGAGTTACTTATTTATTGTAGAAGTATATTTATGACATAGTTACTCTTTTATAGTATAAACATGTTCTTCATGGCTTGTATTAACTTATTTCAATAGTTTCCATGAAGGAGGCACTATTACCCCTCTTGTAGCTCATTTTAACTTTTTATGCATTTTTCTGGTAGTGTTGTGGTTTTCCTTTAGAGCTATGGCTAATCATGTAGAATAGCATGGAACTATCTTTCTCATTATATTTTTCACTCAATGATGAATTTTTCCTTCATGTAACAATAATGACATCGAGAAATGGTGCTCCTAAGGGGAATGGGATCTAGATAGGACTTTGATATTCCTACCAGATAATTTAGATTTAATTATTTCCATTTACTATGTTTTCTGCGATTTAGCTCAACATTTTGTTACCAACAACTAGTATAGACATTAGTTATCCATTTTCACTCTCTCCAACAATTTTCTTTCACATTGTTAATTAATTTTCAATGATCAGTGTGTAATTAATTCTTAGAAGTTTCCTTTGATTCTTAGCATTTGAAAATTTATTTGAATTTTAGTCTTTGTGTTTGGTAGTCATAGTTTTCTTTCAGTAGTCAAGGTTTTCCCCTAATCATAACATAGAAAATAATAACCAAGATGTCACTTTTCTTGACCATTATATAGCCTCTTAAAGAATAAATTAGCTACCTAAAGGAAATAGGAAAGTGTTTGTTGCACATATAGTGCACAACGCCTCATATGTTTGTGACCCTAGGTTGATAATGAAAATAGGTAGCTGAAGGAGGGTAATGTTATTGCTACAATTTTGAGGTCCACCATTTAGACATTGAATAATAATTATAGGAGGGGGAAGACCCATTCTTGTTGTAATAAATTATCTCATATGGAGAGGGATTTGTAGTAGAAGAATACACCTAGAAGAAAATGTCAAGGGGCTTGAAGGAAACATGTCAATTGGATGTTCACCTAATCTAAATCACCAAACTTCATAAGGTAAGGTAGAAAGTTGTACATCTTCTATTCATGCTTTATGCTTCTAAGAGTGGATGGTAAACTTTTCTTGTACCCATCACATAGATATATATGGTTCTCCCTTTTTTTAGTGAATACGGCTATAAAAAAATAAATTATTGTTACTAATAATTATGCTTTTACAATTGTTGGTTGTGATCTAAAATAAGTGTTAAAATGTTGTGATTATTATTGTGCATTATGCACCTAGCTTGAGTGCTAATTTGGTGTCTATATCCCAACTAACAAAGATAAAACAAGGTAAAATTTTTGCTAGATCTATTTATTATGAAATATATTCACAATAACTATGTTTCTATTGTTTAGGGCATTCTTGATTGACAAGACAAATTGTATAAGTTATGTGATTTTCCTAGAAAAGGTACAATATTGACTACACTCATAACAAAGGTGGGTGATTAGGGTAAGGGTTGGTATGAAATAATTAGACATCAAAAATTATAAAATATGGAACTAATAATGAAACATGACATTCTTGTATTGATTACACAATGTATCCGACATTTTTTTGAAAATTTTGGGTACCAAATTATTTTTATTTCATAAATGGTTTTCTAACATGTTTTGGCTTAATGATATTATGCATTTTGTGTCAATTGGGTTTATCTTGGGTATTCGAGAGGAATATTGTTATCCTCCCTCCGAAGTTCAATTCTCATAAGTGACATGTTGATCTCACGAGTAGATTGTTGTAATGGATTCCGGCCTTGTTGTTGTATGGCCTTGATACCTAAATAATATCTAACCCTTGTTTACGAGAGAGAGAATGAGGTTCTTGTTTACATGGACAAGAAAAAGAAGAATATGTTATTCATTTCATTTAGGATAGTAAGTATCCAAATCTTAAGAAGAAACCAATTTTCTTTTAAAGCTTTTAGTATCAATGAAGTTGAAATTTCCTTACCAAGAGATAAATTCTTAAAAGTGCCAAAAATATAGACAATTTTTTTAGAGTTGACTAATCAAACCAATGTTTTTTAAAAGCACCAATGAAGGAAATATTTTCTTGAAAAACATTGAATAGAATGAGCACTTTCTGAAGGTTCTTTGATAAAATTTAAGAAATTGAAAGTGTGCTGATGAAAAAAGGAACCTTTTGGAGAAGAAATAAAAGATGAATATGTAAAGTTTCAATAGGAAAAATTTAAATTTCATAGATAAATCTTTTTTCTAGAGTGCCAAAATGATGATTTTAGATTTCATCGAGGCATGCAAATATTTTTTTGGAAAGGCAAAAGAAGGGTTTTATTATAACCCCTATGTGTTTCCTAAAATTTTTGTACTATAGATGGTTTTGGTTCATGAGCTCAAAGAGTATTTAGGAATCTATATCTAGATAAAAACGGAGAAAGAAAAATAAGGTGAAGCACAAGAGGTGATGGAATATGGGCTTTCCCTCGCTTTTAATTTCAGATGGTTAAATAGTGATTACTTACTGGGTGGGTCCCCATCCATCCCAGGGATACCTCATCCTCGAGGAGCCCTGACAGGATAATAAGCACGGAAGGTAAATCTAGCACTTTCCCCAAGAAATCCAAGGTCAAAAGGTTGCACTTGATAGATCAATGGCTATGATGGACTATGAGGGAGTCAAGTCGTGTCTCTAAGCCTGCCCTAGCACCCTGCTGGAGGAATATAGATGTGCCCACCACCTTCCAGACTAGCGTGGTGACTACGTCTATAGTTGGGACCACCATCAGGTGAGTGTGGGAGGCAAGCATGAGACCATTTGACACATCATAATCGTCCCTTGCTTTCCACACAAGTCGACTTTGCCACATGTCTCCTCCACATCACCTTTCAACTTGCATGAAGCCCTCTTTACATTCACAATGTCCAATTACCTTCGATCGTCGGGAGAAACTAAGCTAAGGAGGGATCTACACCTTTAGCTCCATGAGAAATCTGAATCCAAATAGTGGCATATTCGAGAGCTTAGGGAAGATAAGCATTGATTGTTGATCAACAAGGACCAATGATCCATTAACCAGAGAAGGAATGCAAGAGGAGGCTTTATATATATATATATATATATATATATATGTAATGGTTAGAGAAGGGTTGTAAAGAAATCGAGATTGCATAAGCATTAAAGAAAGAGACCAAGGTCAGAGCAAAGTCGAGTGCAGATGAGATCAAGCAGTAATGGAAGTGTGCTTGGAGAAGAGTAGAATGGAAAAATACTTTGTGTTTTAAACCTTGGAGGAGAAATCTGAAGAGAGAAAATAACCAAAAAGAGTCGAAGTACAGAAGTTGGGACTGAACCAATAAAAACATAAACACTTAGCCAAATTCTACTTTTGGAAGAAGTATGTCAATAGACAAAGACAGGGAAATAGAACTAGCACTAGACAGATACAAGAGACGAACTTTATAGTACCAAGTCGAAACCCCGGAACCTTATAGCTATTTAGAAAATGAATTCCCAAAGTCTTTAGGGACCAAGGCACCAGGGATCTATAAATTGTCAGGTCAGGGACCGTCTATTGATGAAACCACATAATAGAAATTTGGACCAAAATACTAGAAGGGAAGACCCTGTGAGTTATTTTAAAAAGGAGCTGGGAACCAGGGACCTATAAGTAGAAATAAGGTTTTTCTGTTACACGAGACCAGTTGTTAACAGAGTCCCATGATAGATATTTAACCCGGGAGGTTGAAAATCCTGGAGTCTCAAGTAAAAATTTCCAATTATAGTTCAAAAAGAGTTGGACTTCTAAGGACTAGGGAACCAGGGCATATAGGTTTTAGCTCAGCAGTGTAGAAGTCTTAAGCGTGTCATACCCAGAAGGTGAAGATCCCAAAGTTGAAGGAGTCACATGGAGTGGTCTAGCAAGGCAACACTATTTTTAGTGCATAGGAACAACCATGTGTCAGTGAGCCTTCCCTCACTTCACAAATGTAAATGGTTAAATATCAGCCACCTATGGGGTGGATCATCACCCATTCCAGAGTGACCTCACCCTAGAGAAGCTTCGGTGAGGTAACAAAACCAACAATTAAGCCAAAACTTACCCCTAGAATGTCAAGATCAACAAAATGCATCATGCAAATCGATGGTTGTAATAAGTTCGAGGGGGGTCGAACCTTGCCTCCAAGTCTGCCCAGACACCCTACCGAAAGAGATAAAATGGTTTGGCCACCTATCAGGCCAACATGGCAACCACGTTAGTAGTTGAGACCACTATCAAGCAAGCGAGAAACTATTTAATACCCCCCTCCCCCTTATCTCCACCCAATCCAACTCTACCACGTGTACCATCCACATCATCTCTTCCTTTTCCTGCCTATAAACCCGTGAATCGACCATTCCCATTCAAATTTGCTTATTTCAAATTGTTTTGTATCTTGCCTCTCTACCTTTTCATGTCTACCTCTACCCAACTATCAACCAATGTAAGTACCTTCATGCACCCATAATTCCCCATTCCTTTCACTTAATAGGTAATCCACATTCTCCTTGTCCTTGCACAATTCTCACCATGCTTAAATTAAAGAAGGGCTCGCCAAAAACCCTGAACAAACAAAAGAAAAAAAACTCGGGCCACACCAAACCTTCATAGACCCAAGGGGGGAATTCATGATTCCTTTTACCCTCTGAACCTATCAAACCTTTATTTCAGCTTCTATGGCTGCTACCCAGACAAGGAAGACTTCGTTCGAGTCATTGAGTTGGGACTGTATCACCTAGACACCCTAGTGATATACCCTTTTCCAGAGTTCAAATCCTAGTTATAACACCCTCCTCCCACATTTACCCAAGTTAATGGTCCACTGGGATAAACATGTGATGAGAGGCTAATATGCTCTTATTCAACTCCCCATGTACAATGAAGGAAGTAGAATCGAAAAAAAACAACCAAACTGACCTTCTACACATGTTAAGGAACCTCCATGACCCAACTAACCCTTCCAAGTGACCAACTGTTATAGACATTTTTGTGCCTTACAGCATTAAGCATGAAATGTCCATAATCTAAGGGATCCAAAGTCCCTAAACATGTTGTTCCTACCCCTAGAGGAACAAGGCTAAGAAACCACAGCAATTCACAGAAGTTCTCCACCAAAAACTGCTCAAAAACAAGTCAATTCAGGATCATTTCAGTGGCTACACTAGCTGTTTGCGCTGAATGTCAAAGCCAACACTGGCTACCTTCGTTGAATGCCAAAGGGAACACTGGCTACCTGCGCTGAACGAGAATGGACATGTGGCAAGCTCATTTCTCAAGGTGTCAAAACCCAGGAAGCTTCCAAAATGACACTTGCCTCGGGGAATTCGACTGGTGATGAGTAAGAGGTTCCAAATCTCCAAGTGGAAGCAAGAACCTCCACGTGGAATCAAGAACTGACAGAGGGAGAGGAAACTAGTCAGATCTCAAGCTGACTCATCCTCTCTCCAAACATCTATATATGGATCTCTCCTCCATGAGATCTAGAGGCTGGAATTTTATTATTGCAAAGAATTGTTGTTGGTTTGAGATTGGAATCATTGGGTGCTTAATTCTTTGAAGGGGGTGAAGATAGGAATTCCATTTGCTGGGAAGGAGATGCTAGATTGGAGCCCTCTGGGTTGTATCTCTTCCTGAACCTTGTTATTCATCAATAAAGCTATCTTGGTTTCTCCTATATACTGATGTATTCTTGATGTATGATTGCATTAGTATGTTTAGTTTATTTCTAATCCTGAACTAGTTATGAATATGAATCCATGTCTTGTGTAGTGTTCTCTTCTTGTGATCTTGCAGAAACCTCTTGAAGCTGGGCGAGCGAGAAGGCAAGTAGCTGGGAATCCTCCAAGAGAAGAGAGACCGGATCGAGGGACAAACGGAAGACACCGGTTAGTCCATCTATCTCTCTTCATTCTTAATTCATAAAGGAAGAAATATCAGAATAGATGTCTCTGTTTGTTGCTAAGGCACTGTCACACCTTAGGTGGATAGGATCGTCCTGCATAGGCATTTTTCCCCACAACACCAACCCCTAAGGTAACTTGAAATTTTATTGACTCAAACCTCATTTTCTCCCATGACATTGCCATGCATGAAGCTGGGACCCTCCAGTAGCTCCCACAACAAGGGCATGCCAGCAATTGGGGACTTTTAGCTAACTTTGGCCAGCGACCATAGATTTTGTGCCATTTTTTTAGGGCCAGGACTCTAGCCATTGCCGAGAACTCCATGAAACTTCCATAAATGAAAAATAGCATTGGAAAAATGAAACTAATGCAAATACTTGAATGGACCCCTACTAGCCATGACAGGAATTTCATCAAACATGTCACAAATTTGTATTGTGCAGGTCATAACAATAGATTTGGGCATAGGTGTCTCATACTTATCTAAGAATCGCTAAGAATAATTGATGTGTTATCACATTAGCTGCATTATCATCTATTTGGTCATATATTTATTGTTCATTCATTTACAAATTGAAACATGATGAAAGCCATACATCATCACTGTCATAAAACATACTCATAACTAGAATATAAACAACAGAAATGACAAGGATACAAAAGCCATAAAATCCACATATAAACCAATACATTTAGACATGAAATACCAAGGAAAAGAGCTCTTATTAATGAATGCATAAGCCAACTAGGTTTTGGACTTCCACAAACCACCCGACCATAGATTGGTTGAACCAAATATTTATTTTAGCTAATCATCCTTGTGCCATATTCCAAGCATGAATGTGAAACTCATAACCAAAAATCAACCAGGACTTCCTGAGTCTACACCACCTCACCCTCATCAATAGAACCAAGATTTACCACAATCCCCATTGAATCACTAGGCCCTAAATAAGCATGCATGCCACTGGATTTCTCCACCTACACTGTGAGGAATTTGCCTGTCTCCTAGTCTCTAGGATTTACCGTAATCCCCACCAGATCACTAGTTCCTAATCGAGACTTCACCCTTCAAGATTTAACGTATATCATGCCATTCACTAGCCAAGGATTCCTAGGTCTGATTAAGGGCACCCACCTCTAGGCTTTACCATATATCCCGTCATTCATCGGTCGAGGATTCCTAGGTCCATTGAGGACACAAAATCTAGCTTTACTACAACCAACAGTCCAATTCAGGGTTTACTAGTCCAAGGCTTTACCACAATCCACAGTCTGATTAGGGATCACTAGGCCATGTGTTCTTTATTTCAGAGACCACCTCACTCAGTTTCAAATCCATCCAGCAATCCATCTCAACCAAACATGAGAACCCCATCGCACTATGGCTATTCGAAAATGGCAAGACAAGGTTGAAGAACACTATCACACTTTGAAAAACCCATTTGAATGATAGCAAGAGAACCAAGAACATGCATGCATAACCATGCATGCCAAAACTAGAAAGGAAATCACACATGTAAATTGATACCTACAAATAATCTCATTGTAGCTACTTGATCCTCATCTTCCTTGCTTCATATTTTCTTCCTCTTTCCTTCTTTTCTTTTCTCGATCCAATGCTATAGTGCTCCAAGAATTCTTTGTGTGTCCAAGAGTGTGAGAGAGAGAATAGAGAGAGATAGCTCTAAAAATGAACTAACAAAAGGTACCAACTGATCCTCATAATCTTTTTCGATTAATGAGGCCTTTATTTTCTTCAATTTTCCATTATTTTCCTTCATTTTCCTCCTCACATGCAACCTGTGACATTTCACCTTAATTTTCCCCTAACTTCCTTTATTTTCATAAATAAATTTCCAAAAATTTCATTTTTCCTTTCCAAAGGCTTTGTCATTTCCTTTTCCAATTTCCTTATCCATAATAAACTAAATGAACACCCACACTAGGATGTTTTTCCCAACATTCAGTTTGGAATAAGTGTCCCATAACTGTGGTTATTATTTTTCCTTTATTAACTTTTATTTACATGAAATTTTCCCCAGGGTTGCTACAGAACCCTCCCCCTTGGGGAAACACCGTCCTTGGTGTTCAATGACACCTACAACCAACAAGACTTCTATAAGAAAAACATATTTCCCATGGAGCTTTATAACTTAGCTCAGTGTAGTATTTACAATGGTCATCCTGCTAAGAATCAAGCCAACATGAAAAACATAACAACATGACAACCATAACGACATGAAACCCATACTGCTTATTGGATCTTTATAACACAATTCATGGCAGTATTTACATCCATATACATATATATATGTACCAAAACACCACACAAAAACATATGCAAAAAACATTCACTCAACTAGCGAATAGAGAAGGATACATAGCCTACATTTGATCCACCATATCCCATGTAGCTTCGTTGGGCCCAAAGTGCTTCCACTGCACTTTAACCTACTCGATTTCTCGGTTCCAGAGCATGAGCATATTTCTTTGCAATATAAACTGAGGTTCCAGTAGGAATTCTCCATCTGGCTCCACCTACAATATAGACCAATCAATCACATGATCAACATATTTAACATAATTCTTAAGAAATGACACATGGAAAACATCATGGAATTTCATTTTTGGAGGTAGTGCAAGTTGACAGGCTATTGGTCTGATCCTTTCAAGAATATTGAAAGGTCCACAAAAACGAGGTGCCATCTTCGCACACAATCCAATCTGCAAGGAGCTCTTCTTGGGCTTGATGTGCAAATACACCTACATTTCTTGTTGCATATCTGCCAACATATCTGGTTCAATCAACACCTTGTTAACTACATCACTCCAACTGATGGGAGTATTACAACTCTGCCCATATAGTGCCTCAAACAGACTCATCCTCAGTGACACTTGATACCCATTTTTATAATCAAACTCAACCAATGGAAGGTACTCCTCCCATCTCCTCTACTGATGCATCACATACATCCTCAACATGTCCTCCAATATCTTATTGACCCTCTATGTCTATCCATCTGTCTGCGGATGATAAGTTATGTTGAAGGCCAATTCTTTCCCCAATCATGTGAATAACTCCTTCCCAAACTTAGAAGTGAACTTAGCATCCATGCCTAACACAATATTCTTTGGAACACCATGCAATATGAGCACATATCTAATGAAGACTTGTGCTACATCACTATCTAAATAAGTAGACTTCAATGGAATGAAGTGCATTACCTTAGTCAACCTATCCACCATAGCCATGATGGAATCATGTTGTCTAGATGTCCTCGACAAACCTGTGATGAAATCCATGGAAATAACCTCCCACTTCCACTCTGCAATCATAATTCTTTGTAGTAATCCACCCAGATGTTTATATTCTACCTTCACCTGCTGACAGTCAAGGCATCTAGCCACAAACTCTGCCACATAATTTCTTAGATTTGGCCAAAGATGAAACTTCTTCACTGTTGTCAATGTATTTTTCTATCCTGGGTGACCTAAATATAGTTTCGCATGAAACTTCCTCAAGATAAGCTTATTGAGCTCACTGTTGTCTACCACATATATCATGTCCCTAAATTTAATCAAGTCATCTGCTGTGAAATGATAGTCCACATCCTGATCACCTGTACCTTGTTGTAATCTATGCATAAGCTCCATATACCTATCATCCTATTGATCTACTTGTAAAATCTGATCTTGTAAGTATGTCCCATAGGAGCTCATAGTTGCTATATGATTCACCTGTATCCTCCTGCTAAGAGAATATGCACCCTTGTTCTCTTTACACTTGATGTACCTGATTTCAAAATCAAACTCGTTGATCATGGCCAACCATCTAGCTGGAATTTGGATTCGACTAATCAAATAGATACCTCAATCCACTATGATCACTCATCAAGATGAACCACCTGCCAAGAACATAGTGTATCCATATCTTTAAAGAATGGATGACCGTTTCCAACTAAATATTATGTGTCAGATAATTCTTCTCATGCTCATTCATTTTTCGTGACTCATAGCATACTACTTGTCCTTCCTACATAAGGACTCAACCAAGTCCTCCCTTGCAATCATCTATACACACCACAAACTCCTTGTTCGTATCTACATTCTTTAACACTACATCATTTGTCAATAATTGCTTCAACTCTTCAAAACTTGCTGCACATTCCTTTGTCCATTCACATTTTTTACCCTGCCTCTGCAGTGACGTAATAGGATATGCAATGCGAGAGAAATTCCTGATGAACCTCCTACTATATCTGCTAGACCCATAAATGATATTACCTCATCCCATGGAGGCTTCACTCAATGAACCTTTTACATATCACGTGCGTTCGTGGCATACTAAAAAATACCCTTAATTTTACTACATATTGGAAAATACCTCTAAAAATCACATTATTTAGCCCCCTACCAATACAAACCCAATATACCTTCCATATTTTAAAAAACCCCTACTTTCACTAAATATTGTAGGTATCCATTTTTTCATTAACATTTTTTATACCCCTTTATATTTTTTCATTAACTTTCAGCTCCATTTTTTATACATTCCAATATAAAATCTCTTTACCCCCTATATATTCCCCAATATATTATGTCAATTTTTCCTTAATATATATCCCCCAATATGAACCCATGTGCTATGGTATTTCTCCCCTAGTGAAGCCCCTATGCCTCATCCACATTTCTAGGAGCTTCCCACTCCATGATGGACCTTATATTCTCTAGATCCATTGCTATACCTTCCTTGGAAATCCCATGCCCCAAGTAATGTACCTATGTCTGAAAGAAACTTCATTTTCTAAGCTTGGCATACAACTCATGCTCTCTCAGCAATCTCAACACTGCTACTAAGTGCTCGACATGCTCTTCCACATTTTTAGAATATATCAAGATGTCATCAATGAATACATTAACAAAATTGTCTAGATAAGGACTCAACACATTATTCATCAAGCACATAAAAGTAGTTGGAGCATTAATAAAACCAAATGTAACTACAACAAACTCATAATGCACATACCTGGTCTAGAATGTTGTCTTGTAAATATCCTCTTCTTTAATGTGTACCTGATCATATCTAGATCTCAAATCAATCTTTGAGAACATTGCTACTCCCTTCAAATGATCAAACAAGTCATCAATCCTCAGCAATGAATATATGTAAATCCTATGTGATTTACCACAATCGGCACCGGATTTCCAGGCCCTAATCGAGACTCCACCTTCAGGCTTTACCATATATCCTATCATTCACCTACTAAGGATTCGTAGGCTTGATTGAAGTCAACCACTTCTAGGCTTTACTATATATTCTGCCATTCATCGGTCGAGGATTCCTAGGCCCACCATGGTAACACAAAATCCATCTTTACCACAACCCACAATCTAATTCAGGGGTTACTAGGCCAAGGATGTATTACAATTCACAGTCTAATTCAAGGATCACTAGGACATGTGTTCTTTATTTTAGGGACTACCTCACTCATTTTCGAACCCATCCTGCAAACTAGTCCAACCAAAACATGAGAACCCCATCACACCATAGCTATCCGGAAATGTCAAGGAAAGGTTGAAGAACACTGTCACACTTGGAAAAACCCATGCCAATGATAGCAAGAGAACCAATAACGCACATACAAAACTATGCATGTTAAAACTAGCATGGAAATCACACATCCAAATTGATACCTACAAATAATCTCATTGCACCTACTTGATTCTTCTTTTCCTTGCTTGATCTTTGCTTCTTCTTTCTTACTTTTCTTTTCTTGATCCAATGCTACAGTGCTCCAAGAATGATCATTGTGTCCAAGAGTGTCAGAGAGAGAGATAGTAAAGAGAGATAGCTCCAAAACCGAACTGACAAAAGGTACCAACTGATCCTTAGAAGCATTTTTATTAATGAGGCCTCTATTTTCTTCAATTTTCCATTATTTTCCTTCATTTTCCTCCTCACATGCAACATGTAACCTTTCACCTTCCTTTTCTCCTAATTTCCATTATTTTCATAAATAAGTTTCCAAAAATGCCATTTTTCCTTTCCAAAGCCTTTACCATTGCCTTTTCCATTTTCCTTAGCCATAATAAACCAAATGGACACCCACGTTAGGATGTTTTTCCCAATATTCATCTTGGAATAAGTGCCCCATAACCTTGGTTATTATTTTTCCTTTATTAACTTTTATTTACGTGGAATTTTCACCAGGGCTATTACAGTGGCTTATGCCACCTATGTAAAAGAGAAAAATTGTTGTATTTCCTCCAATTGATCATAACACCTTCATTTATCAAAAATCCCCAAATGTGGAGAAGTTTACAGAGACCAAAATATTCTATCATTACAATGGGCTCTCTATTGGAGAGAGACGGGTCTTTCTTGAACTATTTCTGGCCCCAAATGCATAATTACCTTCCAACTCAGAAACCCCTCCCATTTCCTTATTTACGAAGTCTGTGAAACCCATTTTGTCTGGTATCCTATTGATGTTTGGTGAGGATGAGATAGAAAATGTCTCCAAGGCAACCTTATGGCTCTTACATAAAATGATGAAGCTAGATATTGTCCTTGACATGCCCTTTGTTTTGGATAAAGCTATCAAGTTCCAAAGTAACCAATTCTACCTAGTTGTTTGGATTTCCAAGGACATTTGTTACCATGGGAGAAGTCTGAGAAATTATTAGTTGAGGCTAAGAGCAAGGTAGAATCATCACATGAAAATATTCCCACTCTCAAGGTTAGAACCATAGTAAACTATCTACAAAGAGATTTCCAGTTCTTGTGGCACATGAAGAAATTGTTCATAGCCAAGACAAATTACACTAAACTCACAAACTTAAGGATGGCCTACAGTGCTCTTATTCACACTCCCACACTAGATCTAATCATATGGAAAAGGTGTGATCATTTGGTTAACCCACCACGAATCCAGGTAATGGTGCATGCGTCCACTTCGAGAGATCAAGCGAGCCAACAATGAATATTTTTATGATTTGGAAATCATGACATACCACTATCATTCTAAAAGTTCGTAAATATTTTATTTTCAAGAAGGAATCAAGTCTATTATGTGATAATTAGGATAGCTACACCATTGGTATGCTCACACAAATGAGTATCTTAGACAGTTGTAGCACTTCAAGATATTTTTGTAAATGTTTTTGTTTGGACTCTCCCTATAAAAGGGATGAGGAACTCATTAGTAAGGGTTTGATTTTCTATCACAGAGGCTGTAGTTTTTTTGCAAGTTTTTAAAGTTCTGGAGCTTATCATATGTATGTTGTTCTTGAAGATTAATGAAGAATATTTTGGTGATTCCAAGCACTAAGATGTGTAGTATGTAATTCCTTCTCTGTTTATTATTTCATATGTATCTCTTTCCTCTCATAAATTTTGTAATTGTAGATTTTGGATTCAATATTAAACAATATATTTATGTATGTTATGTTATGGAAAATGGTACTTGTAATGTGTGGGATTGAAGGCCTTAAAATGTGCTCCATGGTTTTTGAACCTCATTTCCTTTATCTTGTTCATGATTCTACTGGAATTTGGTGCATAGGATTTTGTGTGTGCCCATCCCTCTGCACTAGGTTTCTCTCCATTTATTTCCTCTTTCACCTACACTACAACGACCAATGAAATTATACTCTTTGTGTTTCATCCACCATAACTAAAATTTAAGTCTTGTTACTGACATAATGTTGAAGTATATATTGAATCTGCCTCTGAGTAGCGTGATTGGACCAGATTTCATAATTTTGTATCTAATTCTTGATCAGAACGAATAAATATTTTAGACACACTAATATTTCCTAGGCACTAACCCTTCTCCTCAACCTGGGGGTTGTCTCTAGGAGCGATAACATCTTCAAGCGTTTTTGTTAGGGAACAAATCATAATATATTTCCTTGGGTAGAAATTTGTGCATTCATTCTTCTGGTGAGCAAAGGAAGTGTGGGTTGAGATCTCTCACCTCAAGGGGTTTTCAAAATGGCGCTTCCTGCATTCTTGGCCAAAAACAATTACCCCCTAGATTTTTGTTTTGTTGTTGGATATGCTCATCATGTACCTCTATTTCACGAATGGTATACCTATTTTCCTACATTCAGTGGAAGCACAGATGAAAGCACAACCCAACACCTTAAGGACTTTCATGAATGCATGGAGCAATAGGGTATTGTTCATGAAGATGTGAAAATGAAGGTGTTCGTGTATTATTTTGATAAAGACGCTAGGGATTGGTACAAAATCCTACCTCATTGCAGCATATCTTCTTTGAAGAGCTTTCACATAGCATATAATTATTTTTGCAAACATTTATATCCACTAGATTCTTTGTTTGAAGATTGTTGTGAACATTTTAAAGTTGAACATCTTTCTAACACTGATGATGTTGTTGAAGATGTTTGTGGATCTCATTACCAAGAAAACATATACCTGCTCCAAGAAGCACTACCTAGTAATCAAGAAAAGGAAGGAGACATTGTTAAGCTGCAAACAAACCCTCAAAGACCTTATTTTGCTAAATTTGATAGTTCTCCTTTTTATGATTTGTATGACTCAAATGGGGAGTTGGGTGCTCAATAAAAACAACAATCCTGGTCATGGTAAGTTGTACAAAAGGGGAAACTAGCAATGGGGTTAAAAAAGAGGCTCCAATTTCTGAATTACATCCTTTAGATGAAGAACAAGTTCAAGAAGTTGGTAATAAATTTGATGAAGATTCTCTGATTTATGATTCATATGATTCAAAGGAGGATGAGATTACTGCAGATTTTCAAAAGGATTTGATTACAAGCAAGTGGGAAGAACATTACTAGAAACATTTTTTTCAAGAAGAGCCCAAAGTTGAAGAGCTAAGCAGTAATTGTGGCTAACCTACGCAAAAACATTCATGTCAGAAAATTGTTCAAGAAAATTAAGCAGTTGCAAATTTTTCTCATCAATTCTATGATCACATTGCTAACTACATGATGAGAATGGAAGAAATGAAAGTTGGTTGTGTTTAGAAATTATATTTTGATGGGCCTACTCTAAGGAAGGAAATGGATTAGGTGCATTGTTGATATCTCCAAAATATTTTCAAAAGTACTTTCTTATAGGCAAGTGGGAAGAAAATGACCAACAACAATCTTTTCAAAAATAGCCCAAAGTTGAAGAGCCAAGCAATGACTGTAATTGTCGTATGCAAAAAGACTCACGTCAAGGAACTGTTCAAGAAAATGTAGTAAATTTTTTCTCCCATCCATTTTATGACCCAATAACTAACTACATCACATATTTCTTTGGTCAACAACATACATCAGTTCTGAGGTATGTGTCAAATTTTTTGTTTAAAGTTTCCATGTGGTACGTGCCCATTTTAACTATTGACTTTCAAGAGAACAGTGTCCTAAGGTCCAGTACTCAGACATTGGGATGGTATCATTGGAAATTTCACTTCGCTTGAGTGAATTAAGCCTTGTACACAAGTAAAAGAAGTAGGAGTTTTACATAAATAAGCTCACTATGTGAGCATTTAATTTCCAATTTTTAGAATTTATAGTTTTGCATTTCATTTTTTATAAGGAGAAGACTTCTAGCAAAAAAACATGTTAGGGATATTTTTTGGTTCAATATATTTTTGACTCCATGCCTAACAGGGTTACTAGTCTGCAGGTTCTCAACACCTTTCCAGAAAGACACTGTCCCCAGTAGGAGTCGATGTTATAACCCCTCTATGTTTCCTAAAATTGTTTTATTGTAGAGGTTTTGGTTCATGAGCTGAAAGAGTATTTTTTACTCTCTATCTAGATAAAAATAGAGGAGAATGAAAAATAAGGTGAAGCACAGGAGGTGATGGAATGTGGGCTTTCCCCCACTTTTAATTTTAAATGGTTAAATAGCGATTACTTATCGGGAAATTCCCCATCCATCTGGGAGTGGCCTCATCCTAGAGGAACCCCGGTGGGGTAACAAGCGCGGTAGTTAAAGCCAACACTTGCCCCAAAAATCCAAGGTCAAAAGGGAACACTTAATCAACAACTACAATGGATTCTGAGGGGGGGTCAAGCCTCATCTCTAATCTCACCCAAGCACCCAGCTGGAGGAAGATAAATGAGCCGACCAACTACCAGGCTAGTGTGGTGACTACATCTGTAGTTGGGACCATCGTTGGGCGAGCATGGCTAGCTAGCATGAAACCATTTGATGCATTACGCTCCTCCCTTTATTTCCACCCAAGCCAACTCTACCACTTGTCTCATCCAAGTCATCTATCAACCTACGTGGAGCCCATGTCTACATTGTCCAAATACCTTCGGTCATCAGAAGAAACCAAGCTTGGGAGGGATCAACGCCTTTAGCTCAACGACATACCTAAATTTAAACAATGTTAGATTTAGGAGTTCAGGGAAGATAAGCATTGATCATTGATAAACGAGGATCAATGATCCATTTACTAGAGACGAACTGTGATAGGAGGCTCTGTATATATATATGTAGTAGTCACAGAGGGGCTGCAGAGAAAGGGAGATTTCAGAAGCATTGCAGACATAGTTCGAGGTCAAAATAGAGTTGAGTGCAGATGAGATCAATTCACAATGGAAGCATGCTTAAAGAAGAGTAGAATGGAAAAATACTTTGTGTTTTAAATCTTGGAGGAGAAATCTGAAGAGAGTAGAGAACCAAAACGATTCAAAGTATAGAAGTCATGGCTGAACCAATAAATCCTAACACTTAGCCAAATTCCACTTTTGGAAGAAGTCTGTCAATAGACAGAGCTGGGGAAATAGAACTAACACTAGATAGAGCTGGGAGGTGGACTTTATAGTACCGAGATGGAACCCTGAAACCCGATAACTATTTGGAAAATGAATTCCCAAAGACTCTAGGGACCAGGGGACCATGGCACCAGGGATTTGTTAATTGTCAGAGCAAGGACCGTTAATTGAAGAAAACTCGTAATAGAAAACTAGATCGAAAACCCTGAAGGGAATATCATATGAGTTATTTTAAAAATGAGTCAGACACCAGGGCCTCATTAGTAGAAAGAAGGTTTTTTTGATACCCAAGACCGCTTGTTAATGGAATCCTGTGATAGATATTTGACCTAGGAGGTCGGAAATCCTATAATCCTAGGATCCCATAACAATTTCCAATTACATTTCAAAAAGAGCCTAGCTTTTGAGGACTAGGACACTAGGGCATCTGAATTCTACATCAGTAGTGCAGAAGTCTTAAGCGGTCATACTCGGAAGGTAAAATGGGCCAGCAATGCAACATTGTTTTAAACGCACAGGAAAAACCAAGTGGCAGTGGTCATTCCCCCACTTCCCAAATGTAAATGGCTAAATATTGTCCACGTATGGGGTGGATCATCGCCCATCCTAGAGTAGCCTCACCATAGAGAAGATCTGGCAGGGTAACAAAGAATGACAATTAAGCTAGCACTTACCCCCTGAAATTCAAGTTCAATAAAATGCATCACGCAAATCGATGTTATGATGAGTTCTAACAAGGTCAAACCTTGCCTCCAAGTTCACCTAGGAGCCCCATCAAAGGAGGTAAAATGGGTTTGCAACCTATCAGGCCAATGTGGCGACTACGTTAGCATTCAGGACCACTATTAGGCAAGTGTGGGAGGCAAGCAAGAAACTATTTAAGACCTCACCCTCCTCCATTTCTCTCCACCCAATCAAACTCCACCACATGTCCCCTCCACATCATCTCTTCCTTTTCCCACCTATAAACCCCCGTGAATCGGCCATTGCCATTCAATTTTTTTTATTTCAGATTGTTTCGTGTCTTATTGATCTGCCTCTTAAAAGCTACCTCCACCCGACTATCAACCAATGGAATGACCTTCGTGCACCCACAACACCCCATTCCCTTTGCTTACCAGGTAATCCATAGTCTTGATGTCCTTGCATAATTGTCACCATGCTTAAATTAAAGAAGGGCTCTCCAAAATCCCTAAAGGCAAAAAATCCAAAACCATCAAGCCACACTGAACCCTTCATGGAAACGAAGGGGGAATTCACGATTCCTTTTTCCCTCTAAACCTATCAAACCTTTGTTTTAACTTCTATTTCCACTACCTAGATAAGGAAGACCCATTCCAAGTCATTGATTTGGTACTAAATCACCTAGTCACCCCAGTGATATACCCTCTTATATATTTCATATCTTGGCTTATGGCCACCTATGTCAAAGAGAAAAATTGTTTTATTTCCTCCACTCGAGTGAAAATTCTAGATGTCACTCAAGAGTTGATACACAATGCCTTCATTTATCCAAAATCCCCAAATTTGGAGAAGTTTACAGAGACCACACTCTTCTATCATTACATTGGACTCTCATTTGGAGAGAAGCAGGTTTTTCTCGAACTACTTTTGGCTCCAAATGTACAATTACCTACCAACTCAGAAACCCTTCCCATTTCCTTGTTTACAGAGTCTTTGTGGCCCATTGTGTATGTTATCCTATTGTTATTTGGTGAGTATGAGACAACAAATGTCTCCAAGGAAGCCTTAGGGCTCTTACATAAAATAATGAAGCCAAATATTGTCCTTGACATTCCCTCTTTTTTGGCTAAAGCTATCAAGTTCCACATTAAACAATTATACCTAGTTGTTGACATTTCCAAGGAAATATGTTACCATGGGAGAAGTATGAGAAATTATTAGTTGAGGCTAAGAGAAAGTTAGACTCATCATATGAAAAGACTACCACTTTCAAGGTCAGAACCATAGCAATCTATCTATAGAGAGATTTCCAATTGTTGTGGCTTGTGAAGACCTTGTTCGTAGCCAGGCCAAATTACACTGAGCTCACAAATTTAAGGATGGTATAGGTTACTCTTATTCATACTCCCATACCATATCTAGTCCTATGGAAAAGGTGTGATCCGTCAGTTTACCCACTTCGAGTCCAAGTAGTGGAGCATGGGTATACTTCAAGAGATGAAGTGATCCAACATTGAATATTTTTTTGATTTGAAAATCATGACATACCACTGTCATTTTGAAATGTTGTAAATATTTTATTTTCAAGAAGGAATCAATTTTGTTATGTAATAATTAGAATATCTATGCCATTGGCACGCTCGCACAACTGAGTATCGTAGACAGCGGTAGCACTTCAAGATGTTTTTATAACTATTTTTGTTTGGAATCTCCCTATAAAAGGGATGAAGAACTCATTAGCAAGGTTTCACGTTTCTATCCTAGAGGCTATAGTTTTTCTACAATCTTTTCAAGTTCTGAAGCTTATCAGATGTATGTTCTTCTTGAATATTAATGAAGAATTTTATGGTGATTCCAAGCACTGATATGTGTAATATGTAATAACTTCTATGTTTATTATTTCACATGCGTTTCTTTCCTCTCAGAAATTATGTAATTGTAGCTATTGGATTCAATATTAAACATCATATTTACCTATGTTATGTTATGGAAAATAGTACCTATAATGTGTGGGATTGAAGGCCTTAAAATGTGTTCCATGGTTTCTGAACCTCATTTCCTTTATCATGTTCATGATTCTACTCGAATTTGGTGCATAGGATTCTGTATTTCTCCAGCCCTTTGCACCGGGTTTCTCTCCTTGTATTTCCTCTTTCACCTCTATGACAATGACCAATGAAATTGCACTCTCTGTGTGTCGGCAACCATAACTAAACATTATTTTTTGGGAATGACATACATTTTAAGTGTATATTGAATCTACCTATGAGTAGGCTGATTGGACCAGAATTCATAAGTTTGTAACTAATTCTTCAGCAGAACGAATAAATACGTAAGACACACTAGATGTCCTAGGCATTGACTCTTCTCCTCAACCTGGGGGTTGTCAAAGAAACAACAGGTTCAAAAGGTAGGTTTTTTTAAAGGTGCCAACACAATATACAAGTTGGAAAGTTTTTGATAATACAATTTCTAAATGCAACTATATAAAGTAGTTTTAAAAGTGTTGAAACAAGGTTTTTAAAATGCACCAAAAGGGTTAAATTTTTTAGATTCACTAATACAAAGAAAATTGGTGCATCAATACACTTTTTTTTTCTTTCATAAAGCATTGATAAGTATAATTTCAAGCCCACTGAGATAGGTTATATTTTTTAAAACTTGTTACTAAATAATAAGAATGTTTAAATGATCGCTAGCAGACCACTCAAAATAAACACGTACATACATAGTATACATGTATGTATGTAAGTATGTATGTATGTGTATGTGTGTGTATTACTTTGTTGAAATTTTTTGGTGTACATTATAAAAGGGTAACAACCTATTAGTGTACCCATAAGATTTTTTTCCGAAAAGTATCATATCACTATGTTGGGAATTTTATAAAAAGAGAGACATTTTTTAAACTTGCTAAAATAGGTAAGCCGGGGTTTTTTAGATCCCACGAAAGAACAAAATGGTCATTATTGCATGTATTCATCATTTAGAGTGTCCAACAATCATTTAGTTTGTTCAAGTCAGTGATTCTTATTAGAATGAGTAATATCTAGTCATATATCACTTAGATTTGATGTGTTACCCATTAAATTCAAATGTCACTTGTTTTATTACTCATTCTATTCCTTATTTTGAATAGAGCTTCATGAATTTTGGGCATTCATAGTTGTCTTCATTCCTTGCAAGAATTTGAGCCAATATTAGATTTTTGGTGGAAGGGATTGCATGCAATATTTTTGGTATGAGAGGAATAGTCTCATAAACCAAGGGGGGGTTTTCACTCATTATTTTTTAGTTTCTGTCTATTCTCTTAATTTTCTTAAAACAAGTGATATAAATGAAAAATGAAAATTAGTTTGAGCAATCTTACATAGTGACTTGTTATTAATGGCATTGATGAATTATTTCTATGTTGATATTTGTGTGTTTTCTTTTAAAATCATTGAGAATGAATTTCCATAGGAAATTTATGAATACTAAATTTTTATTTAGTTAATGCAATAATTAAAAGAAGAATATTGATTTATCTATATATATCTATATCTATATATATATATATATATATATATATATATATATATATATATATATATATATATATATATATATATATATATATATATATATATATATATATATATATATATATATATATATATATATATATTGCACTCATTTGTAGTAAATATGCAACCAAGGAAAATTCTTGTGAGATAGAGAAAAAAGAGTTGGCGGGAAGAGGATAAGAAGTTCTTCAATAGGACCAGTAGGTGGCATTTTATTACATGGTTAAAGGAAACATGCATATATATTATGGTGTTTCTATGTATATTTGATGGTGAGTAAGATTGTTCCCAATTCACAGATGCATGGATTCCATTCGCCCATAAAATAGCCACATTGGGAGTATTGATTAATTAGGAAACTATCATCTAATCAACAATATACTCTGGTCGAAAAAGTTCATAAGGATACAAAAAACTTGGTGGTGTTTCTTCCTTCTATATGACTTCATATTTATCAGAATTTTTATGTACAAGTACATTTTCAAATTTGAACCTCAAGTTGAACATGTTACATGCACCTATTTATGTTTATTTTTAGATCTTATGGTATCACAAAATGCAAGGAATATCCTATGGTTAATTTTGATTCATTCTTGGCTAGATTATATCGTATCATGTTTTGCAAAGGATGTCCTGGATTAACTAATAATGAAAAAATGATTACAACTTGCATTGGTAACTGATATGTAGTTGAATAATATAAATATATTTGAATTTTTGGTGCAACTTCATCACCCCATATCCTATATAAGTATGTACCACGATTGGTAGTGAGAGAAATAACTTTTTTTTCAAGGATTTAATGCATCATTACTTGAAGAAGTGAAGAAAAGGATTTTCAATCATTATGGTCTTAAAATGGGTCATTCGTTTATAAGGGATCTAGAACATGTGAGACAAGAAGTGATTAGCCATCTAGAGTATATATTTGAAAGTAGATGGTTTTGATAGCATGATCTAGAAGGCCTAATATTAGAGGATGTATATTAGGTATCATACACTTATCCATGTTGTCATCAAAGATGGGATTCCCATGACTAGAATGAAGTTTTCAAGAGTAAAATAAATGTTTATAATAGATGAAATTAACTAATCTAGATTGAATCATTATATTATTTTTCATCCATCTCGATGATTTCAAAGTGGAAAAATAAGAGGAATAAATTGTAGGAGCAATTTTATTAGTAAGATCCAGTTTGAAGAATTAGGGTTTGAAACCTTCTAGGGCTATTTTGAGACCTTAGGTGAATTTTTTTGGGGTTAAGACTTTCCTTCCTAAGCACCAAACAACATGAAACTATTATATGCTAAAATACCTTTCCGGTAATGCAAGAATCACATCAATTAGCATATGTATACAAAATTTATGCATGTTCGAGTTTGATCTATCATGTTTGATCACTATGGCATGAGTGCATGACACATCAACCCTTGTTAGTAATGGAAAAAATTTTATGTAGTGTTTGACCAAAATGGCATGAGTGGATGCCACATCATCCCTTGTTAGTAATGGAAAATGGATTAGAAACATGATGACTGTGAAAAGGAATTCAGAAGGGTCAAAGTTGTAACTCTAGTTGAGATTTGAAGGACTCAAGCCTAACCCCTAGTTGGCTATCGAGATATGTTATAATTGGGCCACTAGAAGGAAAATGGGTTCCATGCTATTCGATTTTATCTTGTTCTATAGTAGAGAAAATCAAATTAGGAGTGAGAATGAGAGAGCATAAGAGAGGGGGTTTACTATTCATAGTAGCCTATCAAGCCACACATCTTAGGTAACTCCATTAAGAGTTCATTTTCCTTTGTACTCACATTATTTCCATTTCAAACAAAAGAGTGTATAGAAACCTTACTTTCTAGTTAGGTTTTCTCATATAAGGGCTTCCCATATCATATCTTGTGTTCATTTTAGTTGGTGTGTGATTGTATTTTATTGTTCTCTATTTTCCTCATTTTATCTATTACATGCATAAGTAGAAAACAATAATCAGTAAATTTTGAATATAAGGAAATTAACCCTCATAGTACATATTCCATTTTACTTTTATCAGATCTGTTGTGACGAATTGTCCAATGGAATATCCATGGTAGTTTCTGTATCATATTGGTATTAGAGTAAGTTTCTTTTGAGAATCTAGTGGAAATTGAAGGGGATCAAGGAAGTGGTGTAAGAAAAAAGTCACTGAACCCTAAACATGGCCAATGAGTCTATTCATAATAACCTTAATCTACTAAAGGAAATATTCCTAAGACTAGAAGCATAAGTCACATATCAATTTCAATATGAACCTCCTTACAATGGTTCTAGAAAACATGTTTGGATCAGTGAAAATGGAGGACCCAAGTTAGAGGTAATATCAAAGGGAAAATATGGGGATCATAAATACCTAAAAATGAGTCAAGGAAGGAAATCGAGAAAGAGTAGCTAAGTTGGAGTATCATTAAACATTCATAGTCCCTATTCAAGATGGAAGAAATGGTTGGCATCAAGTTATATCAAGGTGAGATTTATGCCTTAAAATTAAATCATGTATTGTAGCAGTTAGATGTTTACTTCAATTTTCACTGCATAGACGAAGAGAAGAAAATATCATTTGATAAATTGAATTTATAGAGTTGTGAAATAACTTGGTAGAAAATCTATATGGTGACACTTAGACTAGAGGGTGACACCCAATAACTAAGTGGGATGATCTTAAAACCCTCATAGTGTCCCAAATATGCCTTGTCAAGAACATATAGTACTAATGGATCTGATGGCACCACTTTAGAAAGAATTTATAAGAGCACAAAATTTAATTTAGTAAGATAGGCATCATGTTGGGTATCTCTCGAAAGAACCTATATGTAATCCTCAAGTATCTAGGGTGTCTGCATAGCCATCTATGAAATAAGGTAATGCTTTTCAAGCCAATAATAATGGAAAAGACTTATGTACAAGCATAATATCTACAAAACATTGGCTAAAATAAAGGGCAGTCAAGTGGTTTGAAATAGAAAGAGTGTCAGGAAGATTCCAAGGAAGGGAAAAAAAAGTGGAAAGTGGGATCCTAGCAATCATTGCAATTAGTCCAACATTATTTATCACACTAAGGAGAGGTGTTATAAATTGCATCAAAAATTGAACCTAAAGAATTGAAAGAAGTATGTGAAGAAAAATAATCTTCTCACCATATATTTGAGAAATTAGGTGGACATTAGCTTTGATTTGGATGATAATATTGTTTTCACCTTAGTGTAAAAGAAGGTGAATATGAGTAGCCTCCATCACTAGGAAGAGAAGGATATGACCAAAGTATTCCATATTCGGGTTGAGGTCAAAAACACAAAGATCAATGCCTTATTTGACTTAGGTTCATTGGCTAATCTTACGGTAGAAAATATGGCCGACAAAATTGGATTGAAGGTTCAAGTTCATCCTATCCCATATATCTTGGGATGGGTAAATAATGATGTGAAGATTAAGGTAACAAAATAGTGTACGATAAAATTTGTTATTAGTATTAATATTATTAACAACGTAGAATTAGTTGTAGTTCCACTTGATGCATGTGGAGTTATGTTTAGGAGTCCCTAAAGATATATTCAAGATGTAATCTTCATACAGAGACGCAACTAGTACCACCTCATCAAGGATGGGAGATAATTCATAATGAATGTGCATAAAGGCAATTCCAATATTTCACTGGTAAGTGCCAACCAAGCCAAGGAATTAATTAATTCTAGCAAGGAATATGTTCTACTAGTTTTAGGAGAAAACTAGTATTGAGGATTCAATAAGGGAAAAGACATCATTGGAGGGGTGTATTAGAGAACAATGACATCAACTGGACGGATTTCTACGAGAATATAGGGGATTGTCTGTTGAAAAATGTGCAACAATTAATGTTAAATTTAGAATGTGCTAAAAATAGACCTGCTAAAAATAGCATGTCTAAAAATAGTAGTTTGGCTAGTGAGGTCATTGGCCACATTGGGTGAGAGGTGAAACTGCTAAAAATAGAAAGTTCTAAAAATAGCATTTCTAGGTCCCTTCCTATTTATAGCAGTCCCTAGTCTATCTATAGGAAGTAAAATTAATTTTGGTCTTAACAACAATTGGAAATATTAATTAGTTAATTCAGTTGAGTTAATTAGTTAAGGAAATTCGAATTTGAAGTCTTTGTGAGCATGCACATGAGTTGTCCCATTGATTGAGGAATTTATCCTTAATTTCCTCCACTAATTGAGGGAATAAGTATGAGTTCTATAATGAGAGAATCAGTTGACTTAGTTCTAACTAGTCAAGTCCAGTTAGATTATTTTAACAAGTTCTTAAAATAATCAAATATAGTTTGTTAATGCTTGCATGCATGTGACAGCTATTATTTTAGATAACTGAGGATTCACTCATGGATAGCTGTTTCATGTCAGTTCTATTAGAGACCCAGTTGAGATTAGATGTGGGACAATGTACTATCAGATGCTTGACTATTTCTAGTAAGTAGTTTTTGCATGGTTGAGGAACTAGTGTCCTCAAGGATTGCGTAGTTTGACCATTGTTTAATTTTGGTATGTTGGAATTAATAGCATATGATTTTTCTATTATTTCAAACTACGCAAGGACCATAGGTAAATCCTATATAAATAGGGCTTGGTTGGTTCATGAGATATCTTCATATCTTCATAGTTCATTGAGAATTGAATAGCTTGAGAGCTAATTCTTTTTGTATTGTGAAGAGGATTTCCACTTGATTGATAATACATGGTTGGGGTTTTATGATGGTGCTTTCCACTGGATATATCTTGTGTTATGTGTGATTATTTCTCTTGATCAGTTATGCATGTTTCTACTTGATGTTGCTCATGAATTAATTATTCTTCCGCTTAATGTTTTGTAGAAGTAGAACAAGTATTATGCTTTAGGACATTGCATATATCGGTTTGTTCTATAGGTGAAATTTCTACATTGTCTAGGACATTGAAGGATACCACCCAAGAGGGAAGTAGAGCACAAAATCCAATTATTTTCAAAATCGCCATTGCAAAATATTGTATTATACATACAAGTCATTATAGAAGCAAGTTATATGAAGAAGCATACAACTTCTACTGGACTTGGATGTGATTTGACCAAATACCTCACCTTGTGGGTCACCCATCATATTTGTGCCAACTAATGATGGAACTCGGTGAATTTTCATGCTTACAAAGTATTACAAAAGTTTACACTAAAAAATAGGTACCCCCTACAAAGATTGATGGTATGCTAGATTAGTTGCAATAAGAAAAATATTTCACCAACCTATATTTAAAATTTGGTTATCACCAAATTTGAGTCAAAGAAGAAGACACCTAGGAGAGAACCTTCAAAACCATACATGGTATGTATGAGTAGTTACTCATTCCATTTTTTCAATGCAATGCACTATCTATGTTCATGTAATTAATGAATGATTGTAGCATCTGTATCTAGATTCATTTATTATTATTTAATTGGATGATATATCGGTTTACAGTGCTACTTGTGAGTAGCACATCTCACACTTGATGTGGGTTCTAGGGACTTTGAAGAAGCACCAACTACTAGAAGACATGAGAAAAATGTGAGTTTTCAAATTAATCTTTGAGGTATGTAGGCTATGTGACTAGTGGAGGAGAGAAAAATATAGATCCTACAAATATTGAGGCTATCATGAAGTGGCTAGTGTCTATAAATGTATTTAGAGTCGAGATTATTTTGGGGAATCACAGTACTTAAGGAAAATAATAGATTCATTTCAGTACTATTTTCACCACTCCATGTTATAAAAGTAGCAATAGTTTCTAGTGGGGGAAGGATCAATAGAGGGCCTTTGAAGAGTTGAAAAAAAAAAATGTAAAGCACTAGTTCTTGAATTACCAAACTTACAGTAACCCTTAAAAGTGTAAATGGATGTGATTTTGTTAAGTATTTCATGGGGTGGTTCTCAACTCCCCTACCTATCACAAGGAGCTCTATGCTCTAGTACATGCTATCAAAAAGTGGAAACATTATCTGATGGGAAATGATACCATCATCCAAACAAATAACCAACCACTAAAGTGATTGTAGGCCAAAATTAAGGTACAATACACTAAACACTACAAATGGATGAGTTTCTTATAACAGTTTCATCTAGTAATCAAGTATAAGAAGGGAGGCACAAACAAGTTTTCTAACATGCTTCCAAGGCCAACCACATACAAAATTATGGCTTTTGGAATTATAATGAACATTGAGCCTTTTTCTATAAGGGTTAATGCATGGGTGGTGGAAAGAAACCCCTCTCAAGTTTCTTGGAACCTAAGGCAGACAAAATCAAGGGACCTGCAACTGTTCAAATACGCATGCAGGCATATCATGTTAACCTAAGAATTGACAAAGTGACATAGAAGGATTATCAGCGTGTCTTTAGCACAAATCCACTCGAGTTTTCAGTGTGACAAAGAAAGGATCCTCAATCAACTCTTAGATTAGGAACTACACATAGAAAAGACACCAAGTAATATTCACAACATATGAAACTTCAACAATCTAACACATCAACATATAACAACATATAAAGTTAGCATGCATCAATGATAAACATCAGTCTCTCCATTGAATCAACATATATAGAAAGAAAGTATCGATATAATGACATAGACAAAATAGGAGAAAATCTATATTATCAGATTGGAGAAGAATGATTACAACCATGATTGTTGTATCAAGTCTTCCCTTAGCTCCTAGCTCCTTTTTGTTTCTTTCAACATTTTCTCGACAAAATAACAATGCACAAATTCTGATCCTCATTATTATGACCTAGCCTCCAATTTATAGGCAATGGGAGGCTCAATCCTTGCAAATTTCTTTACAAGTTTTGTTTAGGAAAAAGCTATAAGTTTCCTCTAATTTGTGTCTCTTTCCTTATTCATTTTCTTCTATTAGGATTGGAAATTTCCTTTAACAGGCCTGAGGTGAATGTTTCCATATTTTTGGAGTCGACATTTAGTGTAAGATGGAATTTCAATGAGCCATCTCGTATTTTGACCTTCAGAACATCATAAAAATCCAATAACATGGCCCTGTAGGAAAAACAGAGTGTTCATACCTATGTTAAAGCGTTCTTCTAGGTCATAGACTGTGTTAGCACACCTTATGTATGTTTCTGGGGTGCGTTGCCCTGGAAAATAGACCTGTAACTTAGGTTTTCTTCCAGTCCAAAGTGCCCCCCTCCTCTACGCTGATGAGGAGGTCAATTATTGTATAACAGATGCCCCCTAAAGTGTGAGGTCATAGAATAAGATGATGGTCCAAATACTTTACAAACTGTAACTAACGAGAGATAGGATTGGAGCTTCGGAACTGAAGGAGACCTAAAAATAACAACATATGCAGAAATATATAAACATGTCCTAAGTTGGGTATTCCCATGTTCAGTAGAAAAATCAGAGTGATTTCCAAAAAAGGTATGATTTTCATGTCCACCGATAAGCACAATTTGGAGGGTTGTCATAATTTTATCAATCTAGTGAGTTGTCTCTGAAAACAATAGTCGCAACTTGGTATAGGAAACAAGGCTGAGTGATGTAAACCTCTACCCAAGGTCTCGGTCACCGCTTCTGAAAATAACATATTTCTACACATGTGAATAAAGGAGTTGAAGTCAAACATGTGAGAAATTGTCTGATTACCAGTAAATGATGAAAACTATTAACAAATAGGAGGATGGCCACTGATAAGGATGATGGTCTCCACTATGCATAGTACAATCTAGCGAGTGTGAAAAAATGTCTTGACATCGAAAACTTGTAGAATCATTCAAGAGGGACCTAACAATGAAAACCTCTAATCAAACATAGGGTAACCTACCACTAAGGACTACAAGTTCTGGGGTACTGAGAGGTTTTTGAATCTACTTCCTAGATAAGATGTTGAAGTTGATAGGAAGAGTTTTTTCAAAGATAGGAAATGAGTTATCTTATATCAATTGACGCGAAACGGGATGAGAATGATTGTTTTGGAGATAGTTTAGAGAAATGGGGAAAACAGACTAAGGAAAAGTAGGGCATATGAGTGAATGGTTGATACAAGAAGCAAAGATTAGGTGGATCCCTTGAACAATAATTGGCACGACACCAAGTTGACCAGGCAGATTGGACTCAAGAACACCAAAGAGTGTTAGGATACAACAATGCAGGGACATCAGGGTATCAAGGCTAAAATCATAAGATGATAGGGAGCAAAGAGAAGATGGCAAAAAAGGAATATGTTGAGGGTGTTCCATGTTCAAGGGATTGACAAGAATACTACTACCAAAAGGTCCTTTAAAATATAGATAGTGTATCCACCATTATGTCCAATTTTTTCCCAATATTATTAGGTTTAATGAGTCTAGAGAGGAAAAAATCGGTTGTATTTTCAGATTTAAAGAGTCTGAAAATAACATAAAGATGACTCCAACAAGGTATCTTTGTCATGGTCGATGAGTGGGTGCGGAAAAGGGTTAATAGTATACCTAACAAAATTCCTTTTCCATAAGTTAATCCATTGAGTCTGGATAAAGTGAGAATCCTATGCTCAATAGATGTCTTCCTCATTTTTTTATGAGTATGAGGGGACAGAGTGAACTCGATAATCTTTACAAAATTTTATTGACTAAGTTAAACGAAGAAAACTCGAAGTATATCTTTTAGTTTAAAGAGCGAGAAAAAGAGATAAAAAGAATCACTCAAATATTCTTCATAGGAGTTTTACAAGCCAAAGAAGGTAAATTTAGGGTTTTTCATTTGAAGAGCAAGAAAAAGTCCCGAAAAAGAATATGCTCATTCTAAGTCAATGGTGGTCAATTCTGTAGAAAATCACTCAAAAAATATCATATCATATAAACATATTGGCAGAATAGTTATCTGGTGCAGTTAGAAACAAAGCGGGAAAGAACTGCTCATAAAATGACACTAGCTGAGTTGAGTCATACCTCTAGAGTATTTATAAAAATGAAATCAGACCCTCAATTGCACCAGTTGGAGTTGGTGAGAGTAATCTAGAGAGAAAAATGAGCAAATATTCAGTCAGAGATTGTGAGCACACTGGGAAATCATTCCGCTTCCCGTCTGTTCCAGGTAAGAGCATTGATCCTGAGCTAGCATTTGATCCCTTAATTTATGTTTTTGACAGGTAATTTTTTGTTTTTAGAATTTCCCTAGATGGCTTGGTTGGTTAAAGTGGTTGCGGAAGCCAAGGAGTGCATTAGCATGCTTTTCCTGCAAAGGAAGAGCATGTTAGCACTATTTACATAGTGAAGGAAGCCACATTATCCATTCATGCAATAAGAAAAAGAAAGTTTCTCAATTTCTTGGGGAATTTTGCTGGAAAAAACTAAGGGTTCTTTTGATGTAGGAATTAGATGATCAAAATGAGTATTTGGAGATAAAGAGATCATGACCGAGAGGAACTACAAATTCTAAATGATTCAGCATGTCTTGCCACTCTGAGATTATTGGGCTATTGAAGTATGCTAGACTTGATCTGATGAAAGGTCAGGAGGATCTCTCGAGTTGGATAATCCAACAGTGGGATGAATAACAAGGATTGTTCACGATTGAGGATAATGAGCTCTCGATTAAGAGAGATGACATCTATTTCCTCACTGGTTTATGATGTAGAGGTGCACGAGTAAACTTAACAAGAGGGAGAGAAGATCTGAGGACCATTGTGGACTTGATCTGCACACATTGTATAGCAAGTATTCGGTTGTTTAGTAACATAATTCTAGTAGAGCAGGTGGTATCAAGACCAATGAGGTCCATACTATGGATAGTAGTATGATAGGAAGGGTTTAAAAGTCAACATGTATATACAAAATCCGAATTGTTACTAGCATTGGATTGCTTGTAGTTGCAAGTGCTCAACTGGTGTGAGGGAGTTCTTCGTCAAGTGAAAGCAGAATTGACAAAAAGCAAGACTATGGCCCAAAGGGAATTTGGTATGGTACATTAATTGTCTCCTTCATACTAGAGAGAGTTCTTGTTATGAGGCCATAGGTGACTCTAGCCATAGCCGGTCCAAGGAAACCTGGACAAGAGCGGTGGGAAGCCTTAGTACCTCAGACAAGAGGCAGACCGATCAGGCACTACTTTGATGATGACTTCTTTGAGTAGATCCAAGGACATATTCCCATGATCGAGGATTTCACGTATCCTAGAATAAACTATATAATGAATACAGAGTTGATTTTACCACCCAGCACATAGTGGGGGCCACTAGGTAAGAAGATGAATTAGTGGCAAAAGTATTTTTTTTCCTTTTGAATTTTATGCACTTTTTTTGTTAAGGGTGAATACAATCTAACATGAGGCTTGGCTTGACACAGATGTGGCTCCATTTTATCCTATGGGTATACCTCGTAAAGTGAGGTGTGAATATTAGCTACTTGGGGTTGGAGCGGCAACAAAGGCCGTGATAGCCACCGAAGAGGGGGATGACACACAAAATTTACATAAGGTTTCTAGGAACCTCGAAAGGTTAAGCATGGGTGTGTGCCTCTTCCCATGAGAGAGATACCAGTCCATATGCAACAGCATGCAGTGGGTGTACCAAAGAATGTTTTGGTGCCTTTAAGGAGGTTAGCTAGAGAAGTGATCTGTTACCATGAGTAGTAGGCTTAATAGGATTAGAGGATGGCCCTAGGGTGTTAGAGTGAGGCTCAATGAAGCCATTTTGCATAAAACACCCATGTTTTGGGAATTTCTTGGATGTAAAAGACTGGAAACAATATATATATATATATATATATATACAAATAGTTTTTGGTGATTTTTTGGTGTGCTTGATGTTTTTTATGTAAATTTTATAATAAAAATGTACTTTCATGCATGCGACTAAAAAGAAAGTGACATATGCCAATCCAATACATAGTTTTCCAATGAATTAGCTAATGCATTAGATTTTCTTGGAATGTGTTCATAAGTAAGAAATGAAAACTCACATTCCAAAAGCCTTACTCTTAAAAAGTGATGCAATATGATTGGATTACGAATGTTCAAATGCATAACTACCAGCTGAGAGCCTAACCTTACCATGAATGGGAGATTTCGAGAGATATAGCTTCAGTAAGGAGTTCAATGACGGACATATACTTAGCAATATTGTTGGTGGCATAACCAAGGAAGATCATGCTGGAACTAAGTAGTTCCAACTCAAGAATGTAAAGAACCCAAGCAACAAATACAATGTGCCATGTGTGATGACGGGCACTATCCACAGATCTGACATATGGCGAGAGTGGAGTGGTCATCTATGAAAAATAAGCCATGTGAATGAGGAAAATAACCATTTAAAGCCAAAAACACCGAGACACACCAAAAAGAAAGAAAACTTATATACATAAAATTAAAAAGAACGTGCTTAGTAGAATGTTAGGAAAAATAATTTTTTAGATAGAGCCTGATGCAGGGCTTTGCGATTGGGATTCCATCACAATCCTGAAGTTCATAGGATCCTTCAGAAAGAACCTTAGTGACAACATAGGGACCGACCCATAATGGTTGAAGTGTTCTTTCACCCAAGAGGTCATGTTTTTTATCGTAAACTAGGACAAGATCACCCTCTTGTTATGAACAAGGTTTGAAATGTTTATTGTATTGAGATTTGACTCGGCGCTTGTGCGCTTCAAGAGCTAGTGCATCATCTTGATGAGTCTCATCGAAATGATTAAGTGAGAGAAAGTGTTATTCCTCAGCAGTGGTACTAGGTAGGAGTTCAATGGTGAGTCTAAGGGATGGAATTTGACACTCGATAGGTAGAAATGCTTCTAGGTCGTAAGTAAGTTGAAATGGTGTGAAGCCTATAATAGTTTTTACTGAAGTTTGGTATGCCCAAAGTACAAAATATAACATTCTATGTCATCAGGTTTTGTTATTTACTACTAGTCAGTGGATCATGGTCTTAAGGAAGTCGTTAATGGCTTAAACCTAGCCATTATCCTATGGGTAGTAGGAATAAGAATTATCTTGTTGAAAAAAAGCATAGAAATTAACCCAGACACCTTGCGATTCTGAAAGTGTGAACCATGGTCTGTAATGATTTTGCGCGGCAAGATGAAGTAACAAATAACCTGATTGAACAAGAATAATGTGGTAGTTTCCCCATCATGCCAGAAAGTAGGATTGGCTTCAATCCATTTCATAAAGTATTCTACAGCAACAACAATGTAGTCGTGACCTGTACCCACCCTCCTCCCACATATTCCCAAGTAACCAACAAACCAAAGTAAACATGTGATGCGAGAGGTCAATATGTAGGGATTCAACCTCCTTGGTGACCTTAAGGAAATGGAATTGATGGAACACATCAACCATACCTTCCATATTAGCAACAACACCCCTAGGAGACATCTCAGCCACTCATACATCCTACCCCTAGGTCCCATTGATATTTTATACATATTGACCTCTGGACACTCTCATTCTATAGGCATGCCAACATCTAAGGACCTCTGGATTCTCTCACACTCCTGCACGCAAACATCCAGGAATTTTTCCCAACAAACCTATGCCAGTGTCTGTGGAATCCAAGGCACTTTTCTAGCCCAAAAACCCATCCACTACCTAGAACTTGTTATAACTTTCAGAATCCATCGAAGACATGATAAGAAGACTATTAAACCAAAAATCAACCTCAGAACTAGGCCTAACCATCCCCAACCGGGACTGACATTTTGTCAAAAACTTGGCATCAATGCAACCTACAGGTCTAAGATACAAGACAGAGCATGAATGTATGAAAAATATTATGAAACATGACAAGAAGGATCACCACCTTCTCCATTCAACTGTTATAACATCAATTAGGTCTTGCATCCATTAATTTAACAATTACAAGTAAATACATGAGATAACCATGACATGAACCAGTCAATTAACCAAGATTATAACCAGCATAAAACCATGTAAATAACTAAGATATAAAATCCATTAAATCCACATACAAGCAAGTGCAAGAGTAAGAGAACTTAGCGTTCATTAATCATAGGCAAATTTGACTAGGTTCGAGACTTCCACGTACCACCCGACCGTAGACATGGTTGAACCAAATATTTCTTTTAGCCAATCACCCTTGTGCAATATTCCAAGCATGAATGTGGGATCTCATGGGTAAACCAATCCAAAAAAAACCAACAGAATCAAGAGGTTAAACCACCTCCACCCTCACCAAATCGTGATCATACCAAAAACAGTGCTCCGATCACAACCGAACCAAACTTGGAATGCCATATGGAATCCACCACTACCCTTGAGGAATTTTTCGTCTCCTTGTCTCTCAAGCTTTACCGCAATCCAATCCTGGATCACTAGGCCCTAAACTGAGACCAATCTCTCAAGCTAAACTACAATCCAAACTCGGATCACTAGGCCCTAAACTGAGACTTCTCCCTCAGGCTTTACCGTGTATCTCGCCAAAACTAGTCAAGGTATTCCTAGGCCTTTGGGAATGAACCTTGAGACCACCTCCACCCTGGATTCTGAAATCCATCTCACAAACCAAAGCTCAAAACCGAGATAAAAATCCCAACATACCATGGCATCCATAAAATGCAAGGCTAGGGTGAAAACCATTTTCATAACCCAACAAAATCATGCCACCTATAACAAGAGAACCATACACCAACATGCAAATCCATCCATGTCAATACTAGTGAGGAAATCACACATGCAATATGTTACCTACAAGTATTCCTACTGAAGTTTCCTAATCCTACTCTTCCTTCCTTGATCCTTTCTTTCCTTCCTTTGCCTTTGATTGCTTTTCCTTCCTTGATCCAAAGCTAGAATGCTCCAAGAAAAATCTAAGCGACCAAGAGTGAGAGAGAGAGAATAATGAGAGAGCTCCAAAACTTGAACTGAAAAAGGGTTACCAAATGATCCTTAGAAGCCTATTTATTGATGAGGCCTCTATTTTCTTCATTTTCCGTTATGTTCCTTCAATTTCCTCCTCACATGCAACCTGTGACCTTTCACCTTACTTTTCTCCTAATTTCCTTTATTTTCATAAATAAATGTGTCAAAAATGCCTTTTTTCCTTTTAATGCCTTTACCTTAGCCTTTGCCAATTTCCTTAGCCAAAAACACATCCATTGATGCCCACTAGGATATATGTTCCCAACATTCAGCTTGGAATAAGTGTCCCTTAACCATGGTCTTATTTTGCCTTTATTAAATTTTATTACGTGAACTGTTCACCAGGGTTGTTACAGAACCCTCCCCCTTGAGGAACACCGTCCTTGGTGTTAAACCACTCCAAGACCTCAACAAAACTACTGAAAAAGAAAACTTACAACCCATGGAGATTTATAACTTAGCTCGTTGCGGTATTTACAATGAAAGACCTACTCAGAAGCAAAACATCATGACAAGATGAGTAGATAACAACCATACCTCTTATTGGAGCTTTGTAAATTAGCTCATGGCGGTATTTACATCCATATAAATATACATATACCAAAACATCAACAAAATATATGCCAAACATATACCAATAATAAACCAAAACTGCTTTGCCTCAACCAGCGAACAATCAAGGATATAGGGTCTGCATATGATTTGTCATCTCCCATGTAGCTTCTTTAGGCCCAAAGTGCTTCCACTACACTTTAACTTGCTTTATGGCTCTATTCCTGAACATGAGATGCTTCCACTGCAATATGCACTAAGGTTCCGACTGGAACTCTCCTTCTTTCTCCACTTGCAATATAGACCAATCAATATCATGATCAACATCCTTTATATACCTCTTAAGCAATGAAATATGGAAAACATCATGGACTTTCACTATTGGAGGTAGTGCAAGTTGATAGGCCACTAGTCCAATCCTCTAAAGGATCTCAAAAGGCCCGCAATACTATGGTTCCAACTTGGTACATGATCCAATCCTCAAAGAACTTTTATTGGGCTTGATGCGCAAATACACATGCTCCCCAACCTGAAACTCCATGAACACCTTGTTCTGATCCACATAACTTTTTTTTCTATCCTATGTTGCCTTTAGATTCTTCTTTATAACCTGCATTTCTTGTTCCGTGTCTACCAACATATCTAGTCCAATAAGTACCATGTTCACTAGATCACTCTAGTTGATGGATTATTACAACTCCATCCATACAATGCCTTGAAAGGACTTATCCTCAATGACTCTTGATAACCATTGTTGTATGTGAACTCAACCTATGGAAGATACCCTCCCCATTTCCTCTGTTGATGCATCACATACATCCTCAAGATATCTTCCAAGATCCTGTTGACCCTCTCTATTTGTGGATGATGAGTTGTATTGAAGGCCAACTCTATACCCAAACCTGCAAATAGATCCTTCCAGAACTTGGAAATGAACTTTACATCCCTGTCTAACACAATCTTCTTCGGAACACCATGTAATCTCACTATCTTTCTAATGAAAACCTATGCTACCTCCCTGGTTGAATATGTAGTGTTCACTGGAATGAAGTGAGCTACCTTACTCAACCTGTTGACCATGACCATAATAGAATCATGTTGTCTCACTGTCCTTGGAAGACCTTGAATGAAATCCATGGAAATGACCTCCCATTTCCATTCCAGAATCACTATAGGTTGTAGTAGACCAACTGGATACTTACATTATTCATTTACCTACTGACAATCTAAACGTCTAGCAATGAACTCTGCCACTTCCTTCTTCCTATTTGGCCAATATTAGAACTTCTTTATTGTCTCCAGTGTCATATGATATCTTGGGTGACCTTAATATGGCTTGATGTGAAACTCCCTCAAGATAAGCTTCTTGAGCTCACTACAATTAGGTACGCAGATCCAGTCCCTGAATCTCACCAAACCATTTTTTGTGAGATGATAGTCTACATCATGATCACCTGTACTTATACCTATACCTACACCAATGCTTGTACCTGCACCTACACCTATGCTTGTACTCTGTTGTAACCTATGCAGGATCTCTATGTACCTATCATCCTGTTATCCTACCTGAAAGATCCTATTGTGTAACTCTAACCCATAAGAGCTCATAGTTGTTATAGTATTTACCTGTACCATCCTACTAAGAGCATCTACAACCTGGTTCTCCTTCCCTATGATGTATCTGATCTCGAAGTCGAACTCACTGAGGGTGGTCAACCATCTAGATTGCCCGGCATTCAGATTCGGCTGGTCAAAAAAATACCTTAACCCACTGTGGTCGCTCATCAGTAGAAACCTCCTACCAAGAAGATAGTGCCTCCACATCTTCAATGCATGTATGATCATTGCTAGCTCAAGATCATGCGTTGAATATTTCTGCTAGTGCTCATTCAGTTTCC
The DNA here is from genome assembly GCA_031772625.1 of Pinus tabuliformis. Taxonomy (NCBI): domain Eukaryota; kingdom Viridiplantae; phylum Streptophyta; class Pinopsida; order Pinales; family Pinaceae; genus Pinus; species Pinus tabuliformis. The sequence goes on along the minus strand of CM062809.1, from coordinate 400,030,580 downwards.
ATGACTCCTAGCACACCACCTGTCCTTCTTTCATGAGAACTCCACCGAGTCCTCTCTTGCAAGAATATTTACACACTTCAAACTCCTTGTCTGGATCTGAAATCTTTAGCATCGGTGCATGCTTCGACAACTACTTGAGTTGCTCAAAACTAGTTTCACATTCTTTCGTCCATTTGAACTTTTTATCTTTGTTATAGAATGATGTGATATGATATGAAATACATGAGAAGTTCCTGATGAACCTCCTGTAGTAGCCTACCAACCCCATAAATGATATCACCTCATCCACATTCTTAGGAGTTTCCCACTCCATGATGGCCCTTATCTTTTATGGATCTACTACTATGTCTTACTTGGAAATGACATGTCCTAAGTAATGAACTTCTCTCTGAAAGAAGTTTCACTTGCTAAGCTTAGCATGCAACTGATGATCTCTTAGAAATATCAACACTACTACTAAATTCTTGACATGTTCTTCCTCATTTTTAGAATATAGCAGCATGTCATCAATGAATACCATAAAAAACTTGTCCAGATAAGGACACACCACACTATTCATCAAACACATAAATGTAGTTGGAGCATTAGTCAAACCAAATGGAACTACAGCAAACTCATAATGGTAATACTTAGTCCCGAACGCAATCTTGAAGATATCCTTTTCCTCCACACGTGACTGATGGTGTCCCAATATCAAGTTGATCTTAGAGAACATTGTTTCTCCCTTCAACTGACCATACAAATCATCAATCCTCAGTAGTGGGTACTTGTTCTTGATTGTTACCTTATTTAGCTTCCTGAATTCAATGCACAATCTAAGAGTACCATCTTTATTCTTTACAAACAACATTGGTACACCCCAAGGTGATACACTTGGCCTAATGTATACCTTGTCAAGCATCTCCTTTAGTTGCAACTTCAACTCTACCAACTCAGGTGTGCTCATCTGGTAAGGTGCTTTGATGCTAAAGATGCCCCTAGCACCAACTCAATAGAAAATTATACCTCCCTATGAGGTGGAAACTTTGTAATACCCTCAGGAAATACATCTTGAATCTATTGTAGAACTGAGTATATGCTCAAAACATTTGCATACCCAACTTCCTTACCTTTGTCACTAGAAATGTTCATTGTAAACATCACACAACCCTTTCTGTAACTGCGCTTAGCCTACATAGTGGTAACCATCCTCACTGATGTAGGCTTCTTCTTCCCTTGCAAATTTCTCTTTTCCCACTATCATCCACACACTCAATGGCCTTGTCGAATCAATCCACTTTGGTCATGTGAAGGTATATCCAATCCATACCCAAAAGCATATTATACCAACCCTATGGTAGTTCATTCAAATGTGTTGTTGTAGGCATACCATTTAACTCAAATGCACAAGATCTCACCCAATGGTGAACTCTCTTCTTTGTACCTGTGGCCAACTGTACCAACCAAGATTCTACATGCACTTATTTTCTCAAACCACACTTATCCACTAGGTCAGGATTAATATAACTATATATCCAGCATCAATCAAAATATAAACAACCTGATCACAAAGCTTACCATCCATCTCAATGATAGATGCATGATGATCCACCTATTTGTTGTCCACAGCTGCATAAATACGAGGAATTCCATGACCAACATCACCAACAGTATATGCCTCCTGAGCACTGTAGATTTTGGGTCTACCACCACTCTGATACTACAGACAATCCCTATTACGATGATCCTTACTACATATCCAACACTGCAATGGTTCCCTACCACCACCTCTAGCTTGCTGCTCTCCATGTCCTTTTTCAGTTGTATTGAACCTATTGTAAGGAACTACATTTTCTTTCTCACTTGCATATTGAGGTCTTCCTCACTTTGGTGCCCATTTTCCTTTAGCTTTCTCATTTCTTCTCAAGTCATGCTTAGGCTCAATGTTGCGCTTCAACTACTCATAAAAATGTTTCAAATTTTGGATGGCCTCCTCCAATGATCTTGGCTCATCGAACTCAATCCTATCTTTGTATGCTACTAGCAGTCCACTCATAAATCTCTAAACCTTGGCCTTTTCCTCCTTGAGGTAAGGCAAATATATCAATAACTCCAAGAACCTGCTAGTATACTCATCATCTACCATGGAACCCATCCGCAACTCATAAAACTCCTTAGCTTTGTCATCAAAGTATATTTAAGACAAATACTTCTTCTTGAAGAGCCTCTCAAACTCATGCCAAGTCTAATCATCCTCATGTATACCTTTAACATTCTTCACATCTTCCCACCAAATATCTACTTTACCCTTGAGACTGAAAGTGGTTATCTATGCTTTCATGTTTTCTGAATAATCATGCAATTTGATGAATTTCCTCATACCAAGAAACCATGCCTCTTCATCCTGTGATTTCTTCATCTCTCCATAAAAGGTAGGTGCCTTTTCTTTCTTAAAATCATCCTGCAAGTATCCCCTATCACTCCTCATATAAGGATGATAACGATGACGATCATGATTCCTGTTCGAACTAGAACTAGAATAGTACCTGTGTCCATCACCTCTCTTATCCAAAGTGTCCAACAACCTACCATTTCTGATCATGTCATATCTATCTGACCTGTGACCACCATAAGACCTGCTTCCATACACCCGATTAGTTATGTCCTCCTACTCATGACTGATCTAAAGTGCTCCATGTTGATGCAATTCTGACAAACTCTGAAGTAGTATTGCATTAACCTCTACTTGTTTCTCTTGTGCCTACATGATTTTTTCATTGTCTGCCTTACAACTCTTTATTTCTTCCTTCAAGCTTCTCTGTGCATCTGCCAAATCAAAAGAGAGCCCAACACCATGTTTCTCATTCAATTCATAGGGAGAGTCTTTGTAGTCTACCATATTTCTAGCCATTTGATAGTTCTTCCTGCAAGGTATATCATGTCAGATAACCCAAATCACAATGAACCAACGTACCTTAGTATAGCCCGTGGAGGATTGCTTTTCTGTAAGATCAACAAATCAACATGATAAATGTATAACATAATCATGATAGCATATAAAAACATAACACATAAGCATATGACCATGAAACCATCATTCTAGCTAGAGTCCAGTCATCAATGCATGACCTTATCAATAACTCATACCATGACCTCAAGCATGACAACAACCACTACATCATTTTACACTTGACCACATGCAAAAATGAACATGTATAATCAACGTGTAACCATATGATCAATCATGAATGAATGATACTTGAAACCAAACCTACAAGAATGATACATGCAACCAAGCACACAAGAATGCAACCAAACATACTAGAATGTAACCAAGCGACATATAACAACATGTAAGAGACATATACCAACATGTCAACAGTCATACACTCATGACGTTGCACTCCAAAATAACAACATCAAGTTCCTCGTGACGAGATCACTACAACCATGGTCAACATTATGCAAATGCAAAAAGTACATGGAATGCAAGTGTAAGAGACACACATGCAACTGACACGCATGCATGACCAACACATAGCTCATCTAGTCTGAGGGAAAACCATGCTTTGATACCAATCTGTAGCCACCCTCCTCCCACATCTACCCAAGTAACCAGCCAACTGGGGTAAACATGCAATGAGAGAGGCCACTATGTAGGGATTCAACCTCCTTGGTGAATTTAAGGAAATGGAATCGACGGAACACATCAACCATACCTTCCACATTAGCAACAACACCCCTAAGAGACATCTCAACCACTCAGAAATCCTACCCTTGGGTCCCACTAATATTTTAGACCTCTTGACCTAAGGACGATCTAATGCTATAGTCATGCCATCCTCCAAGGACCTCTGGACGCTCTCACAGGCCTGCAAGCTAGCATTCAAGCACTTTTCCCAGCAGACCTGTGCTAGCATCCGCGGAATTCAAGGCACTTTTCTAGCCCAAAATCACGGCCACTACCCATAACTTGTCATAACTTTCAGAATCCATCAAAGACATGATGACATGACTAATAAATGAAAAATCAACCTCAGGACTAGGCCTGGCCATCCCCAACTAGGACTGACATTTTATCAAACACTTAGCATCAACACAACCTAGAGGTCTAGGATACAACACAGAGCATGAGTGACTGACAATGCTTATGAAACATGACAAGAAGGATCACCATTGTCTCCATTGAACTGTTATAACATCAATTAGGTCTTGCATCCATTAATTTAACAATTACAAGTAAATACATGAAATAACCATGACATGAACTAGCCAATTAACCAAGCTTATAACCAACATAAAACCATGTAAATAACAAAGATGCAACATCCATTAAATCCACATTTAAACAAGTACAAAAGCAAGAGAAATTAGCTCTCATTAATCATAGGCAAATTCAACTAGGTTAGGAACTTCCATGTACCACCTGACCATAGACATGGCTGAACCAAATATTTCTTTCAGCCAATCACCCCCATGCCATATTCCAAGCATGAACGTGGGATATCATGGGTAAACTAGTCGAAAAACAAACAAGGGAAACCAGAGTTTAAACCACCTCCACCCTCACCAAACCATGACCAAACCAAAACCAGTGCTCCGATCACAACCAAACCAAACTTGGAATGTCATCCAGAATCCATCACTATCCTTAAGGAATTTTCCATCTCCTTGTCTCTGAAGGTTTACCACAATCCAATCTCCGATCACTAGGCCCTAAACCAAGACCAGTCTCTCAGGCTTTACCGCAATCCAAACCCATATCATTAGGCCCAAAATCGAGACTTCTCCCTCAGGCTTTACTATGTATCCCACCAAAACCAGTCAAGGGATTCCTAGGCCTTTAGGAATGAGCCTTGAGACCACCTTCACCCTAGATTCCGAAATCCATCTGGAAAGCCAAAGCTGAAAGTCGAGATAAACATCCCAACGTACCATGGCATCCAGAAAAAGACAAGGCTAGGCTGAAAACCACTTTCATAACCCAACAAAACCATGCCACTGACAACAAGAGAACCATACACCAACATGAAAATCCATGCATGTCAAGACTAGTGAGGAAATCACACATGTAATATGTTACCTAAAGTTATTCCAGCTAAAGTTGCATGATCCTGCTCTTTCTTCCCGTAACAGCCCTGGTGAAAATTCTATGTAATAAATTTAAAAAAAAAATAACCACGGATGACTGGGACACTTATTCCAAGTTGAATGTTGGGCAAGACATCCTAGGGGGTGTTCATTTGGTTGTTTATGGCTAAGGAAATTGGAAAAGGCAATGGCTAATGCATTAAAAGGCATTTTGGCACATTTATTTATGAAAATAATGGAAATTAGGAGAAAAAGGAGGTGAAAGGTAACATGTTGCATGTGAGGAGGAAAATGATGGAAAATAATGGAAAATGAAGAAAATGGAGGTTTCATTCATAAAAAGGCTTATGAGGATTAGTTCGTAACCTTTTATCAGTTCATTGTTGGAGCTCTCTGTCATTATTCTCTCTCTCTCATACTCTTGGATACTTAGAATTTTCTTGGAGCACTCTCAGAGGGTGTGGCATACTTGGATTCTCAGAGCAAGAAGGCAAAGGAAGAGTAGGAAAGCGTAAGAAAGAATCGTCATCAACATCTACATCAGATTTTCTTGCAGGTACCGAGTTGCATGTGTGATTTATTCACTAGTTTTGGCATGCATGGCACATGCATGTGGTTTCTTGGTTGTGATCTGTTATTGGAATGGAGGATTGCCTAAATCGACAGTGGATTGCCCAGCCTTGCCCATTCCTGGATAGAAATGGTGATTGTGGATTTACTTACATTGTTTTGTTTTGGTTGGTTCTCATCTTTCCTTAGCTTGGGTTGGGTTATTGGTCCTGGAACCCCTTATTGAACAAATGCTCTAGAATCCCTATAACAGCTTGTGTTGAATTACTAGTCCTGGAAGCCTTGGTTGGAAAAACACTCTAGAAGCCCTTGGTGGGTTGAGTTACTAGTCCTGGAAGCCTTGGTTGGACAAATGCTCTGAAAGCCCTGTATAAGATGTGGGTTGAGTTACTAGTTCTGGAAGCTTTGGTTGGACAAACGCTCTGGAAGCCCTCTATAAGTTATGGGTTGGGTTACTAGTTCTAGAAGCCTTGGTAGGACAAATTCTCTTGAAGTCCTAGAAGGCTTGGATGGAGACCGATTTGATGATGGTTTTGGTGATGTCCGACCGTGAGGTGGAATCACTATTTGATGAGTTGAGGTGGATGGCCTCTAGAAGCCCTAGATGAGTTTTGATTGATGTGTTCTATGAGATCCCACATTCATGCTTGGAATATGGCATGGGGGTGAATGGATGAAGAGAGATTTGGCTCAACCATTCTACGGTCGGGTGGAACGTGGTAGTCCCATCTCCAGTTGGTTCATTGCATTCATTAATGAGAAATCCATTCCCTTGATTTTCATGTGTAAAGGTATTGATGTATTTATGGATTTGATGGCTGATATGTTTATTGTATTTATGTTCCTATTATGTTGGTTATATGCACATTTTATGAAAACAATTATGTATGGATCTCAGCATGTTTTTACTTGTATGTGAATGGATAATGTGTCTATGACCTAATAGATGATAATGCAGCAAATGGCATGAGGAAACAATGGTTCATAGTGATTCTCAGATAAGTATGAGATCCCTACGCTTAACTATGTTATTTACACCTGTAGATTACATGTTGATGATATGTTTGATGAAATGCCTGTCATGGCTAGTAGGGATCCAGTCAAGGTCTTGAACAAGTATTTGCTTTAGTACTTTCATTTCCATGTTACTTTACTGATTTGAAGAGATGGATCAGTTCTGGGCAGTGACTTGGGCTCTAGGCCTGAAAAGTGGCTCAAATCCCGGATTCATTGGCACAACATTGACAATTTTGGTCCACAGTCGCTGGAAGGTAGGCCCGTGAGAGCGAATTTAGGTTGTTGGCCACTCAGTTTCCCATAGCATGAGAGCAACTATGGACCAAGAGACCTAAAACAACAATGGGACCCAGGGACAGGCTGTCTGAGTGGTTGACTTTTCCTCTGAGGGTTCTATTGATGATGTTGGATGTCTGTATGGTGAGTTTCCATCGATTCCCACTTCCTTAAGGTGACTTAGGAGTTCGAATCATATCATAGTGGCCTCTTGTCGCATGTTTACCCCGGCTAGCCGGTTGCTTGGGTAGATGTGGGAGCAGGGTGTTACACTTCCTTCATCCTTGCTTTCCTTCCTTTCCCTTTGCTTTCTTTTCCTTCCTTGATCCAAGGCTAGAGTGCTCCAAGAAAAATCTAAGTGACCAAGAATGAGAGAGAGAATAATGAGAGAGCTCCAAAACTTGAATTGACAAAAGGTTACCAACTGATCCTCAGAAGAATTTTTATTAGTGAGGCCTTTATTTTCTTCATTTTCCATTATTTTCCTTCAGTTTCCTCATCACATGCAACCTGTGACCTTTCACCTTACTTTTCTCTTAATTTCCTTTATTTTCATAAATAAATGTGACTTAAATGTCTTTTTGCCTTTTAATGCCTTTGCCTTTGCCTTTGCCTTAGCTTGGACTAAGTGTCCTTTAACTGTGGTCTTATTTTACCTTTATTAAATTTTATTACATGAACTTTTCACGAGGGTTGTTGCATGACCATCATATGAAGTGGGGTTACAAGTGATGAAGTATATTCTCCATTTAGACAAGGGGACCACCGGGTGTAGAGGGGAAGGGGCGCATTAATTTTCTTTGTATAGACTTCACAAGGATGAAATTGGTGGACTGCAGTAATACATTATTTAAATAAGGTTGTCTAGTAGTATCCTGCACACAAGATGTTTTTTGCAGTATCCATGCCCGAAAGGTGACCGCCACATGCCCTGACATGGTAGTCATTAAGAAATTATTCCACTTCAATGAGGGTAAGGCAACGTCGAAGAACTGAGTAAGTCCCATGACGATACAAAGTATCGTTAAGCACTAAGTAGTGTTTAGTGTGGTGGCAAATGCGACGACGGTTGTCTGACGAGATATCTGAGAAGAAACGTTGGGTTTGGAGATACACAAGGATGTCTCTATACCATGGGTCAATAGAGTCAACCAGATAAAAAAATTCATCTGGCATAGGGTCATGGGCTACTTCATCCAAATTGACTTTAGGAAGGTCTGACAATAATTTTACAAAGACTAAGGATCTTTTTGCCTTGGCAGTGGCAAAGACCAAATCAAATTGTTGGAGGATGATGATCCACTTAGAATACTTTCCCCCAATAACTTGAAGATATAAATTGTGTCTCATGGGATTCTCCAAGGAAATGATAGTAGTCTGACATAGAAGGACATAATGTTAGAAGTGATTGACAACAAAGACTACTGCCAGTGATAGTTTCTGCACATGTGAATACCATAGTTGAGGGTTGGCAAGACCTTTTGAGAGGTAGTAAAACACATGCTCACTATGATCATTATGTGTTTCAACCAAAACAATTCCTATAGAGGATGGTGAGGTTGCAAGGTTTAATAGAAAGTCACACTTATAGTCAAGAGGGCTTAAAAGTGGGGCTGAAGTTAGCGCCTTTTTCAAGGCATCGAATGATCGTTGTGCTTGATCGTCCCACAATGTGAGTACTCCTTTTGTTAACTTAGCATAGTTGATGATGAACCAACGTTAGAATTTTTCCTTCCCTTGCCAACTTTGGAGTTGAAGAATGGATTGTGGTGTAGTAAATTGAGTAATTTTCTTGACTTTATCGAGATCAACTCGTATCCTGTGTTTTGTAACAAAAAATTCAAGAAGATTCCCATACTCGAAAAAGAATATGCACTTATGCAGATTTAGATGGATGTTATAGAACCTACACCTAAGAAAAGTAGCTCGGAGGTGAGTTAGGTGTTGGGCTCGTTTATTGGAATGAGTAGGAAGGTCATCCAAGTAAGGCTAAACAAAACATCTAATATCGTGAAAGGCATAGTCCATAGCCCTTTGAAATGCAACACCCTCATTCTTGAGACCAAATAGGAGTTTACAATATGTGAAGGTTCCCTAAGGATATATGAAGGAGGTTTTGTGCTGGTTGGTTGGTTTGATAGAGATTTAGTTATATATCGAGAAGCCATCCATAAAGGAAAAAGATTCACAACCAACGTAATCATCGATCGTTTTTTCAATGAACGGGGTATTTTAGTTGTCTTTGGGATAGGCAGCATTCAAATCACAGTATTCAACACATACCCAGATGGTACCTTGTTGTTTGTCTATAGGGACCAAATTAGATGCCCATTATGTTAAGGGAATGAGATAGATGAAGCCAACACTCAATAGTTTTTTTACCTTAGTTTTGATAGGCCTAGAAATGTTAAAATTCTTGATCTCATGCTTGACAATAGATGAGTCTATACCAAGCATTTCCTCATAAGACCAAGCAAAGACATCGTGGAATTCCTTAAAGAGGGAGGTGAAGCTCGCAATTTCCTTAGGATTTCAGTCAGCTCCAATCTTAATATTTTTCACGATACCTGTTTTGATCAAGATATCAATGATTAATGTTTTGGAAAGGTTACCCAAGTTACATTTTGCTTCCAACGGTTGAATAGTCATATAGGCAGAAGGAACAAACTCAGGTTGGTCAAAAGGCAAGATTTGTAAAGAGGTTGTGTTCAAGTCAGATGGGGTAGAGACTGAAGCGCGATGGTGAAAAGTATCTCAGGGCCACTCATCTAGATACATGATTTACCAGATAGCCTAGTTAGAGGGAAATACTTCATTAAGGAGATCAGTAGAGGGAGGGGAAATGGGAGACGAAGTGGTACTATCAGTTGTGACCAAACTTTAGTGAGAGATTCAGATGCAGACTAAATAGCCTCATAAGCAAGTTCAGTTGGTGACAACGACATTTGTTCTCCATAGGAATAAATGGTGGAAGGGGTTAGGAGGATTCAAGGATCGGTTGGGCCACTAAAAATGGTAGAGACCATTGAGACTGTCTGTGGAACCTCGAGCGATGGAAGAGTAAAGCATCCTAACAGTGAGGAATCCTTTAGAAGACCAGTACTAATACTAACATAAGAGTCATGTATGCCATCCACTAAGGGTACATTATTACTGCGTAACAGGGAATAATCTAGGGTACAAAAGGATAATTGATCCACTGTGAAAATTTTCCCATCCAAAGGGAAGAGGATGATTTAGAATACCGAAGAAATAATGGAAGTCATGGCATAAGTCCAACTTCGCCCCAAGGGTAGATTGTAGTCAAGATGGCAATCTACAACTTCGATATCCATTGTTACAGTTTTCCTACGATGGGGTAGATAGCAAGGTATCCTTTAGGCATGAAAGTATGACCATCAAAATCTTTTAGGGAATTTTATGGTGGTGAGAGAGTGGGAGAACCCAAGGCAAGCCAACAAGAAGTAGGCATTGCATAGGTTGATGCACCTTCATCAAATATGGTGCGGTGAATGGATTTTCCTTTCACCACAACCTGCACTTGAAATGAAATATAATGGAAGAGGTGAGGCTTACTTTTTTCCATGTAGAAAATCACTAGATTGGAATCCTAAGGAGAAATTCCACCAATAGCTGAAGGCAAAGCTTTCTGTTGTGCTGGAAATGTTTGTAATACTTCGAAAGTAGAGATAGCAGAGGGTGCTTGTGCTAGATATTCTACGATGTTGTAGTTTTGGGCAGCACGAGAAAAGTTATTATGTGTTGTTTGTCAAAGTATCCCTTTATGGGGACGAATCACAAGGTCAAAAACAAGCCTTTTGATATGCATATCGTTAGGCAGTGATGGAATAGAGCTCGAGGCAGTGTCCAAACTGTTAGGGACTAGATTTCCATATTTTTTGGCTCATGTTTGTAAATCAACTATTTCAAAGGTGTAAATAGTTTATGATCCTTCTCCAGGAGGAGGGGAGTTTGAAACACCATTTCCCCCTTATGGAGGTGGTGGTGGGTTTGATATAGGATGTTGTTGTTGTTGAGAAAGAAAAGGGTTGTTGAGGACCGCAGGGGTCTGGCTAGTTTCCTTTTGCACAGGGAGGCCTCTGCACTCTTGAAGACGAGGAAATTTATAATTCAAATCGTTCTCAATGCATATCTTTCAAGGGAAATTGATATCTTTTTCCTCTCCTTTCTTACATTTAGCAGCAGATTTCTGATTGGGATTGTTCTGGGTTGTGTGTTTCTCTTCAGAAGGAGTAATCTTTTTCTTATTCTTCTTGTTCTTACCAATGGTTTTTTTGTGTAGACTGCACAGAGTTGATCACAGCAGTTGGAGGAGCAGTAGATTAAGTAGTAGGAGTGGTATCAACAGTAACATAAAACTAGGCAACTTTCCCACTCAATTTTTTTACAACAAACCTAGAGGTAGCATTGACGATACTGTCAGCATGTGCACTAGGGTGTTGAGTAGTAGGAGAATTGGAAGTTTTAGGGACATTAGGGAGAAAATCCTAAAGCATTCCAGATTGTGAATATATCAGATCTAAATGTTGGGCACAATGAATAGATTGGTCTTTAATAACAACACCATCCATGGAAATGTCCTTTGAAATGGGGGGAAGAAGAGGCTTGCAGAATTAGTCTGCTAAGAGGTAATTCAGAATGGGGGCCTTAACAAGCATTTGTCTACATCTTCATTCATGGTGTGATCAAAAATGTGGGTGAAAGTGTCTTTTCATAAGGTAGTAAGGAGTTTCATTCTAGTTTCATAGTGAATAGGAAGCTAGAAGTGCTTTAAAAATTCCATTTTAAGAAAGCCAAAACTATTGATTGAATCACGTGATAACTCAATGTACGACTTGGAAGCATTACCAGTGAAGGCGTGGGGAAAGTGTATGATTCAAATACTATCATTAATCATGGAGTTTGATACACACCATAGGTGGTAAGTGGTGACGTGTGTAGCTGGGTCATCTCCCTATTTTCCTTCAAACTTGGAAATATTTGCAGGATTTTTATGTGGGTTCAGAAGCCAAAGTAAGTTATGATTGATGGGGTCGTTAGTCAACTTGTGTAGATTTGGGATGTCTAAATTTTTGAGGAAAGGAAAAGGTGTAGGTGCCATTGAATCATACCAGGGACGTGTGGGATGACTTGAAGGACCACGGTATCCCCCCATCAATTGGTTTCCAACAGGATACATGGTTTGCAATGGATAATAGTTTCTTGGGGGTGGCATTGTGGTCATATAAAATGGCGGGCCATATGGTATACTAGAGTTGTTGTCCCCAAGACAAATATTTCCCCCTTGAATCAATGGTGGTTAAGGAGGGGTGGCCCCAATAGATACAGCAGCACTAGGTTGAGGGATATTGTTGGCCACATAGGCTGCAGTAGGTGCGGGAATGACACCGGTAGAGTGTCCACCAGGAGGAAACAGATCTATCAATGAAGGACCAGGTTGTCCTATATGTGGCATGGGGATAGGTATTCCCCCAATAGGTATGCGTAGGCTGGAAAAATTTTCCCCAAACAGTGATGCCTGAGGGTTGGAACTTAGCAAGGTATTCCAACCAAATGGATTTTTGAAGGTAACCACACTAACAAAACCACTAGGGGAGAGAGTTGGAGGTCCATGAACTTACAAAAAAGGGTTGGAGATAGGAAGGTACTGAACTCCACTCATAGTAGGTGTGGGTGGCTTACTCAGACTAGGTATAATTTGAGTAGTAAGGTGACCAATCAACAGTGTGGGATTGACAGTAGGTGGAAGAAGTAGTGGTGGAGAAAAATTGTCCACAAAAGACTATAACCCACTGGTCGATATCAAAACATTGGACATGGAGACTGATGAAGACATGGTAGGCACAGGTGCAACCTAAACCAAAACAAGTCCAAGAGGATCGGTGAGTAGAGGATTAAAGTGAGGTATGACAACTTCGGTAAAGAATTCCTCAGGTAGCAGAGTCTCTTGGGAAGTGTTATGGGATTCAATGTTTGACACTAGAGACTGATCTCCTTATGAAGAAGGAGAATATGATTCATTGAAGCTTGACAGTTCCTCCAAAGTCAATGGAGGAATACCTCGTTGTCATCTAGATAGATAATGAGGGCCTAATGTAACCATGGTGAAAGATATTTTATATCAAATGTTTTAAATGTGATATGCATTATAGTCTCAGTGTCAAAAATAATGTACCTAAAAATCAAAAAATACTCTAAAGGCAATCAACAAGCAGCCAGGGAACATAATTGTGTCTAATAGTCACAACTAGTAGGAGATGAAACCCTATATTGAAGGGGCTAAAAGAGAGAGTCGACAAAATGTACAACTATGATTACTCTTGAGCTTCACCCCAACCTTGATAGGAAGGGGCCAAGCACTTTTGTGAAGATGACCACCCTCCCAACGAACCAAAGACAAAGTAGGTTCATATGTTTAGGTACTAGTGCATCCCACCCTAGTCACCTTGTGTTCGTCCCTAAAACATCTAGTCACTAAGGTCACCTCAAATCACAGACACCACTGGGGGGTTCATGGTCGTAGACAGTACGCTGTGTGGGTAGGACACCTGAGTCCCTGACTCAGCTCTAATATCCCTGAGGGGATCCCTAGTACACAAAATACCCAGCGAAATGCAATCGAAGGTGGGCTACCTTCTCTTACACTCTGATGTTTTCTCACATGTAACTCCCTTGTAAGAGGAGAGGTTACGGATTATGTGAGTGAAGCAATATTTTACTCTTAATAATAACACTACTCTCAGTTTCAAAGTCTTGGGTAGTTTACTCACAACAACCTATCCCAATACTCTAACTTAAACTCATATGTGTGTATGCTAGAAAAAGAGTTGCTAATTACTTTTACTATGCCGTTTATTTTATGTGAACTTGATTAATGTCTTCAGAGGGGGTGTTGATGTATGGAGTTTACTGAGGCTCTGACTCAAACCATGCAAGAGAAATGTTTTTAAATTTCCATTCGATGAATAAGAGTTCTTACAAGGAGAGAGTAACCATACGCAATTTCAAAAATAACAATTCCTAATGCAATCCTAATATAGGCAAAGAAATGCAGACAAGCAATGCTCTTACAACAAACCCAATATAACAGAACATAACTAGCTAAAAAATGCTAAAAAAAAATCTTTTCTCCAAAAGAAAATGCAATTAAGCCATCCTTCAAACTAAAAAATGAGCATCCATGCAACCAACTAGACAAGTTTCACAAGTGCAGATCCAAAGATCAGACCATAGACAAACCTATCAAACATGAAAATCCATAAAATTGGTTGATGTTAGGATTTTCAGTTGATAATGCAGTCCAGTAAGGCACACGAGGTGTTAGTAGCAGGGCTAACACTTTGTCCAGGAGGTAGGAAAGCATTATAATGCTCCAGAAGGCAATAAGAGGGTGTGTTATAGAATATTGGTTTGTGAAAAAGGTATAATCAAGGTCTGAGCAGAGGTTGTGAACAACAATATGATTTGGAAGTGAACAATGTGACTAGAATAAAGATCTAGAAGCAAAGAAAGAAGTGGAGAGAGATAGAGATCTAGGAACTAGGAGATCAAAGCCAGGAACTAATAGCGTCCCCAACGGTGTCATCAATTATGTTGTAGGGATCAATGCATGGGTGGTGGAAAGAAAACCCTCTTAGGTTTCCCAAAACCTAAGGCAGACAAAATCAAGGGACCTACAACTGTTCAGAGATGCAAGAAAGCACATCATTTTAATCTAGGAATTGACAAAGTGATAGATAAGGATTTTTGGCTTGTATATAGCACAAATCCACTAGATTTTTTAATGTGACAGGGAATGGATCCTCGGTTGGCTCTCAGATCAGGACCTGCACATAGAAAATAAACCGAGTAATATTCACAACATATGAAACTTCAACAATCCAACTCATCAACATATAACAACATATAAAGTTAACATGCATCAATGATAAACATCAGTATTTCCATTGAGTCAACATATATAGAAAGAAAGTATCAATATCATGACATAGACAAAATAGGATCATATTTATATTAACATATGTGAGAAGAAATATTATAAACATGATTGTCGTATCAAGTCTTCCCTTAGCTCCTATCTCTTCTCTCTCTCTCTCTCTCAACAGTGTCTCAACAACATACCAATGCACAAATTATTATCGTCATTATTGTGACCTAGCATCTAATTTATAGGTTATGGGAGGCTCAATCCTTGCCAATTTATTCACAAGTTTCATTCAGGCAAAAGCTAGATGTTGCCTTTGCTCTCTTTCTCTTTCCTTCTTCATTTACCTTTTTTAGGATTGAAAATTTCCTTTCACAGGTTTGAAGCCAGTGTTTCTGGCTTTTTGGAGTCGACATTGAGTGTAAGATGGAGTTTTAGTGAGTCAACTCGCGGTTTGACCTTCGAAAGCTCATAAAAATCCAGTAATGTGTCCCTGTAGGAACAATACAGTGTTCATCCCTAGGTTAACACATTCTACTGGGTCATAGACCGCGTTAGCACACATTATGTCTATTTATGGGGTGCGTTACCCTTGAAAATAGGCTTGTAACTTAGGTTTTCTTGCAGTCCAAAGTGTCCCCCTCCTCTTAGCTGATGAGAAGGTCATTTTCTCTATAACACCTTTCACCTATAATGCATATAGAGAGGCATATGTAGAGGATGAGGAATTTAAGGAGGTGTTTTAGCAATTACAAAGTCAGATTCATACAGATGATGGAGAGATCACAATTGACTATCATCTCCATAACTGGTTACTCTATAAGATGGAAAAGCTTTGTGTTCCTAAAAGTGAGTGAATTTAGCTAATTATAGAGGTTCAAACCTTCAAGGCTGTAGGGAACTTTGGTTTAGGGTATATATTTTCCAACTTATAGACATATGTGTAATGGCCTAAAATACAAGAAGATGCATCAAGTTTCATTAGAGGATGTATGTTTTATTCTATTAGCAAACCCAGTAACAAGAAATAGGGATTTTATAATCTCTTAGTTATACCCACTTGACCTTGGGAAACAAATTTCATGGAATTTTTGGGAGGTTTACCCACAAATAGGAAGGGATATGACTAATGGTTCATGGTATTTGACAAGTTCAACAAGATGTGTGTTCTCATGCCATGTAAAAAGATCTTGAGAACAGGTATAAATGGACCTTGGGGTACCAAGGAGCATCATCTCAAATAGGTAAACTATATTTCTTAGCGAGTCCTGGACTCATTTTGGTACAATATAGACATGAATTTAAATAGGTCTACAACATTTTGTCCTTAGATAGATGGGTAAACAACAATAGTCAACCATACTTTGGTACAACTTTTCAGGGGTTACATTCAGAAGCATTCGAAGTTCTAGGATGAAAATATTATAGTTTATATACAATAATTTTATATTAAAGTAGTCCACACTTATAATGGTAAGTCCCCATTTGAAACTTATTTTGGATATTTCCACCTTCACATTTAGGTCTTATTTTGGATATTTCCACCTTCACATTTAGGTCTTATATGGGATGATTTAAGAGTAGAAAAAATTATTGAGAAGAATAAGAAGATCCATTTGAAATTATAGGAGATGTGAAAAAATTGATAGGAAAAATAAAAGCGCAAGAATTATTAACAAAGAACATTTAACACAATGAGATGCAAGATTTCACCCACAATGTGGAGGGCTTAACACTCAAGGTTCAATTGATGCCTTTGGATGGTGTCCCTCCACACTTGTAGAGTCACACATTAGGGATTCACTCTTCTCACCATTGAGGCCTCCTATAATGTATTGTATGCTCCATGTTGTGTTACCATCAGCACAAGCAATATTAGCTTCATAGAGCAGTTCTCCTAGGATAGATTTTGTTTGGCATATGTACTGGCTTAATAACCTAGGCCTTAGATTCCCTATTTTTATTTATGTACGCATAGTTTTTATGATGTAAAACTCTATGTTTGACTCTATATATATATATATATATATATATATATATATATATATATATATATATATATATATATATATATATACAGTTTCAATGGTGTTGTTCTAATGATGTGTTCAATGATTTTGGTTGTGACAAATGCCAATTCAACACATAGTTAGACAAAGAATCAACAAATGTATTATAGTCTCTAGTAATATATGAATAAATGATACCCTCAAGTAGTAATGAAGTAATGCAGGGTTCCTCATAGAGTAAACATGGTTCAGTTGAGACACTACAAGTTGTGAATAAAGTTGGACATCCAAGTAACGGATCCCAAGTGAAATGGGATCGGTTAAGAGCTCAATGATGGCAGTATACTCTGCCATGTTATTAGTGATCGAGCAAAGAAAAACCCCCCCTGAAGTCACAAGATCGTCTGTGGGTGAAAAAAGGATCCAAGTAGTGGAATCTATGTTTCAAGTGCTAAGGCTAGCACCGTCTACAAATCCTACATATATCAGAGAGGGTGTTGACATATTCTAATCAAGAACAACATAAAATAGTTACAAAAGAAAACCATAAAAGCACATAGAACAAAAAGAGATAAAAACATCACACACACTCCTATGTACAATAACTATAAAAGACCATGAAAAATGTTATGCATAGTATCATTTTAGGGAGAGCCCATTACATGGCTCTAGCATTAAATTCCTATCAAAATCAACCATCTCATTGGACTCTTTCTTGAGAACTCATATAACAACATAGGGCCCATGCCAAAGAAGTTTGATTTTTCCTACCCATTACTTATCGTGACCCTGATCATAGACCAGAACTAAATCACCTTCCACAAACACATGAGGCAAAATGAACTTATCATAGTGATCCTTGACATGATTCTTATGAGTGTCATTGGCTATCGTAGTGTAAATACAATGTTAGTTATGAAGGGCTAAGTGTAATAGATGTTCTTCCTCGATAGAAGTGTAAGGTCACAATTCAATGGCTAGTTTTAAGGATGGAATTCCACATTTGATAGGAAGAAGAACCTCCACTCTGTAAAAAAATTGGAAAGGAGTGAATATCATAGAGGTTTTAACTAAGGTTCGATATGCCCAAAGCAAAGAGAAAATCATAAGGTTCCAATTTGACTTGTGATTCCCTACCTTCCTATGCAGGATAGTTTCCAAGACTTGATTCATTGCCTTGACTTGCCCATTAGCTTGGGGATATTATGGGGTTGATTTTTCATGGCAAAAACCCAACTTGGAATTTAATCCTACATCATCTAATTTTGAAAATGTGCACCATGATCAGTGACAATTGTTTTGGGCACTCCAAACCTAGAAATGGCCTAGTTGAACACCACAATGGCATTGTCATTTGAAAAGGTTGGCATAGCCTGAACCCACTTAGTGAATTAATCTACAACCATAATGATGTAACAGTGTCCTTAGGCTAATGTGGTGTTGAATTGCATGAAGTCAATGCCCCATTTGGAAAAAGGTTTGGCAACAACCACAGGGTGAAGCGAAGTAGGGTGAGCATAGATATTCCTATAGAATATTTTTCATGAGTGGAGCTTTTGGACAACATTAATATAATATTTAAAGATCGATGGCCAAAAATACCCAATGCACAAGACTTTTTAGGCAGTGGCAAGCCTAGATAAATTATTTCCACAAGCTTCAACATTAAAATCATTTACAACTCGTTTAGCCTCATCATGAGTAATGAATTGATGTAATACTGCATCAACTCCATGACAATAAAGGGTATCAACGATAATAACATATTCCTAGACTAGTGGCATATACAGTGATGCTCATCGTGAGATAGTTGAAAGAAAAAATGTTGAGTTTGGAGATATAGTAGTACATATCCATACCAAGGATCAAAGGAATTAATGAGGAATAAGGAATCATTAAACAATGGGTCCTGAGCATCAATTTATTCATCAACTCAAGGTAACTTAAACATTGATTCAATGAATGCCATGTATTTATCAGACTTAGCAACCAAAAACTCCAAGTCAAACTCCTGAAGGATAAAAATCCACTTAGAGTGTTTGTGCCCAATGATTTGATGACTAAAAATGTGTTTCATGGGGTTGGAGTCACCGATCACATTAGTCTTTCACAAGAGTATATAAATCCATTAATGTTGGGAAGTAACAATAGTTGCCAAAGCCAACTTATAAACATGGGAATAATGAAGCTCAAGATTAAGAAGGCCTTTGCTAAGGTATTAAAAAGGTTGTTCATTGCACATCTCATCCTCTTGAACAAGAACCATACCAACGGTGGATTCAGAGGCTACTAGATATAAAAAAAGTCACGGTTGAGATTGAGAGGACTAAGTAAAGGGGCAGATAATGAAGCTTGTCTCAAAGTGTCAAAATACCTCTAGGTTTGGTCATCCCATACAAAAGGTACTCACTTTTTCAATAAGAACATAAAACCTTTGGTGATCTCAACATAATTGGAAATAAACCTGCACAAGAAGCTAGCCTTTCCTTGAAGTTCTTGAAGTGTTCATATAATGTATGGAGGCAATAAATTGATGATAGCCTCAACCTTAGAGGGATCAACATGATCCCCTTCCTTAGACATAATAAAACCTAGAAACCTCTCGGATCATATGCAAAAGACAAATTTGTGAGGGTTTAGCCAAATTTTGTAGTAACAACATCAAAGAAATACTTCCCTAATATAGGTGATCCTCATGAAGGAAAGATCAAGAGCTAAGGTCATTAAGAAAAACTTCAACAATGTGGTTTATATCATGAAAAGCATAAGACATGGCCCACTAGAAAGTAGAACCAATATTTTTTAGACCAAAAGGAAATTTCTGATATGAAAATTTCCCCATGGGAAGATAACGGTGATTTTGTGTTAATTCTCTAGTTTGATTTGGATTTTATTATAGCAAGGAAAACCATCCATGAAAGAGGAGATAAAATTTTCAGCGCATTCATCGAGATTTCAAACAATAAATGGTGTGGAACAATTATCTTTGGGACAAGCTAAATTCAAATCTCTATAATCCACACAAATTCCTAATCATCCCTTGCTTCTTATCAATTGGAATAGGATTATAAACCCACTATGTCAAGGGTATCAGGTAAATAAAACTAACATCTAGCAATTTTTGGACCTTTACTTTGATATTAACTACTTTTCAAGGATAACTGGTCAGATCCTTTGTCGAAGAGGCTTAGCTCCATCGTATATTTTAATATAGTGTTGGAAAATCTGGGTGTAAATTCCATTATTTTTTTCGTAATACAAAGAAAACACATTGTAAAATTATTTGAAAATGGTAGTGTAAGTTTCAATTTCTTAGGGGGTATAATATCCTCCAATCATAATGTTTTCCACAACACCTATTTTCGTAGCAACGTTGATGGGTATAGTCTTCAAAATGTTTGTCAAGTTCCCCTCTGAGAAGACATCCTAAATCAAGATGGGGTGACTAGGACACCTCATCATTACCAAAGGAAACCAAGATTTTAGGTGACTCATCCAAGTTATTTACCTAAAGGAGAAAAGATGATTGATAATGAAGATTCCCCTAGGGGTGATCTGAGACCAACTTGACTTCCATAATTTCTTCATTAGTGGGAAGTTGAGTATCAAGAAAATCACAAGAAGATGGATGGTCAACTGCCCAAATAGGCATAAGATAATTATTGAGTGGTTCACAAAGTGTGTCACTTAACTTAGTATGATCAAATTCCAACTAGATGTGTTGATAAGCAACATTATATAGACTTAAAGGCATATGCTCACCATATTGATTTATTTTTGAAGGAGAATGCACCACCCAAGGGTCAAGCGACTAATAGGTCCCACAGATGATAAAAGAGATCATGTGCATAGGAGCAGCTGAAGACGAAGGATCATCAGGTGGGGGTAATGGAATTGCATTGATAAGTTATAGGATTTTAAATAGTCTCACACCAACAATCTTATAAGTTTGTATAAATTAATGTGTAGATTCAAAAATGTTCATGAAATTTACTAAATCACAAGAATCGAAGCTACTCTACTCATCTGCAGAAGTTAATTCACCATCTAGAAAAGGAATCATAGACATGGAAAAGGAAGCATCACACATGCGCAAATATTTATCTAAGGGAAAGCAACTGCTCAAAACCCCTTACTATTTTTATTGCATTAATCAATTAATAGAGATGAAATACATATGCTTTCTCAAGCCTAAGGTATAGCTTCATGTGCTCCCTCTTCCCACTTAGCTCAAAATATCCTCCTATTAGAGGTCTATGACTGGTCCTCTTCATCGTCATCCTCCTGGTCAACCCAACTACCAATTGAATGAGGCTCCCTCTTGAGAGCTAAATCATTCTCCCTCTCAACCATCACATCTCTAATCCCCACCTTGATCCTCAATGTTTTGAATGCATATTCCTCTAATGTGTAGAGGCCCTTGATCATGACACCAAATTGCTTGATTTGACAGGAAGAAAGATTCTTGAGGTAGGCCTTCCCATATCTGAAGACTACCTCATACCCTTTGTCTTCAATCCTCAATTTGTTCATAAGATCAAGATTCTTGAGTTCATGGTTATTTCTGAATATCTCAGTGAGGGTCTTCCACATAGCAAAGGGAGTCTCTTTGCCATGCAATTTTGAGACCATGTGGTCTCTCACACCCTCCAAAATGATCCTCCTAGATCTAGCTACATATTTCTTCCACTAAGAAATATTATATGCACCAGATGCTTGGGTTTTTTCTACATCTATCTTGATGTATTCTAGCAACCCATCGTCATCCAATACTGCCTCCGTGTAGTCCTTCCATGCAACAAAATTCGAGCTTCCCTCAATGGCATACTCAAGCCTTAGTCCACTAAAATCCATCTTCTCAGTCTTGAAGAAAACCTACAACACTGATCTGCAAATTCGAACCTCCTGCAATGAAAACTTCAAAATATTTGCTCTATAGTGACTCCAGCTCTAATACCATGTAGAAATTAATGTGTATATTCAAAAATGCTCATGAAATTTACTAAATCATAAGACTCGAAGATACTCTACTCATTTTTAGAAGTTAATTCACCATCTAGAACATGGAAAATTTTAGGGGCGAATGTTCGCCCTTTGGCAAAATTAAAGGGTTTTAAATTTTTAGTGGGCGAATATTTCGTATCATAGTACATTTTTACAAATCACCTCAAATAGCCCACCTTATTTTAAGGTACAGGGTAAAAAAGGTAAATTTATCCCTTGAAATTAGGAGTTGCAACCTTCCATTCGTCTGAATTTTCAAGAATAGGTTTTATTTAAGTGAATCCTATGGGCCAAATACCATATTTATAAAAGAGGTATGGTAAATTAATAAAAATATAAATAAATGAAACATTTTTTATATTTACTCCATAAGTCACCTTATATACATGCAAGGGTGTAAACAAATAATTTAAATATAAATAAAGTGGAGGTATGGTAATTAATAAAGCCTCTTTTTATATTTAGTCCATAACCCTCTTTCTATTTATGAAGGCTCAAAAAAGAGGTTTTATTTAAGTGAATCCTATGGGCCAAATACCATATTTGTAAAAGAGGTATGGTAAATTAATAAAAATATAAATAAACCAGAGGTATGGTAAACAAATAAAACAATTTTTTTATATTTACTCCATAAGTCATCTTATTATTAATACCATGCAAAAAAATATTATTAACCCTAATACTAGTATTAATAAAAATAAAAATGGCACATGGTATTGACCCATGGTATTCACGTGGAATGTAGCCTATTTAAATGGTGGAATTAAACCAGCATAGATCCGTCTTTACTTTGGATCTACTAAGCCACCAGAGGTATCAAATATCGTGATATGCAACTAGCATAGAGTGAAAAAATATTTGATCCCTCTTGGGGCTTGGTGGATCAACAATAAAAATGGATGTTGTAATTTAATGTATGTTAAACATTTTAACTTGGTTAAAATAAAAATCAATTATTAATTTTATTAATTTTTATAAACTACTAATAGTAATTTTTAAGCTCCAGGTTTATGATAACCCATGGTATTGACCCATGGTAATACCATGGTATTTATGTGAGCATAGACTATTTAAAGGGGAAATTCTATCATCTTAGAAGGTTTATGATAACCCATGGTATTGACCCATGGTAATACCATGGTATTCATGTGAGCATAGACTATTTAAAGGGGAAATTCTATCATCTTAGATCCATCTTAATTCTGGGTCTACCAAGTGCTCAGAGGAATAAATAGATTTCATCCCCCTAAGAGTGGTAAATGTGGAGTTAAGATGGATATAGGTTTGTTTTTATGATAATGAAGATATTAAATGGACTTAGGAAATTATATTGTAAAAACATCTTAAGGTGAATGGTTAAAGCTACATTTAGTCACTTCACAAAATTTAGTAAAAAATACCAATATCTCCATTACTATTGGTTTTTAACTTTTTCTTATTTAACAAAAAAAATTCAAAACAATGAAACTTTATCACTCTTTCTGCATCACCCTTGCATAAGATTTCTCACCATTCTTCAAACATTCTCAATATGATATCTTTATGAAAAAGTTTAGGTACTGATGTTGGATTAGTTGTTTGAAAAATAAGTTGGTTTGTACAACCTTTCATCTTCTATGTTATTCTTAGTTTGTCCTAATGATCTGTAGGGGTTGGAGCCACTGCACCATATTTTCCTAAAAGGTGGAGATTGTTCACCAAAAAGGAAATTAATCTACATGTTACAACGCTATTAAAAAATGTGGGACCTATGAAGGTAGTGAATTATGCTAATAAGAAATTTAGATTGGGAGAGACGTAATTAAATTTTATTATTTAATTGAAGATTTCCAATTAAAATAATAATAAATCTACATTTATATATTCATATATTGATTGGAAGGATTCTCACAATGGTCACTTCTTTCAATTAGATCCCCTTCAAGCCCTTGGGATACCTAATACTTTCTTATATAATATAGTTGGGGCTTGCTACTTGTTGGCATGTTGGGGCAAACAAACTTGATGTGTTTTTTTTTATCCCACAGGTGGAGTCTATGGAATAAGAAAGAAATTTGATAACTTGAAAAAAGTGGTACTAGCTTGACAAAAGTTGTAGAGAAAAGATTAAACTCTCCTACCTTGACAGAACTCGTTGTCAATATCAACACCTACAAGAACTTTGTTATGGAATATTATCAAAACTAATAGAAGGATATGACAGAGTGTATTGTAAGAACCTTGACAAACACGGCCACTGAAACTTGGAACATTGTTTGTAGGAAGAGAAAATTATGTTTCTTTTTCCAAACATGTATGTTAGTATATTAAAATTTAATGAATATGTTTTCTTATTATCATATATGGTTTCATACTTTAACAAAACATTTGCCAAGACTTCACAATATTTTATTATTCAGTAAAAGATTTGCCAAGATCTTACAAGATTTTATAATTCAGTGAAAGATTCTCCATCACTGTACAAGATAATATAATTTGGTGAGAGATTCGCCAAAAAAATTATATATACATATTATATTATTGATAAAATCGCCTCCCATTTTCCCTATGTATCATGAGGATTAGCCCATTTATTATACATATAAATTTAGGGTGGTTCTTAAAAATTTTCCTGATCTAGAACGAGAATCATAGACACGCAAAAAGAAACCTCACACATGGACAGAGATTTATTTAGGGAAAATAAACTGCTCAAAACCCCTTACTATCTATATTGCATTAATAAGAGAATAGAGATGAAATACATATACTTGTTCAAGCCTGAGAACAACCTGCAAGTGTATAGTCTATCCCTGTGCCTGACTGACTGACTCTGGCCAACACTTAGCCAATTTTCACGTCCCACAAGCTCCTAATTTCTTATGTTGTTCCTCCAAGAAATTGGCCCCTATTATTTAGGAATTTCCCACTATTGAATTGCGAAATTCCTCTAGGTCCTTCCTTTGATTGCATGCACCACCTATACACATGGGAATATTCCAAAATTGACAGTACATTGCCTTGGCATCTCCATCTCAACTGGGTAACTTGAATTCTCTGCATGCATGAGATAATTTAGGTTGATTGATTAGTTATTTGGATGATCACTGAGTATGGTTGAAGTTACACTTCCACAACTTGACCTTCCACTAGTTCCTCCAACAGTGAGAACTAGTTTAACTAATCATAACTCAATTTAACTAAATTAAATTGCTACAACTGAAATTAATTCAACCTAAGCTCCTAAAATTTAGGAATTCACTGCACACAACTGAAACTCATGCCCCTAACTCAAATTAACTGAGCTAGACTCCTATTTTTTAGGAATCAACTCAAGTAAATGGAACTTCAACTCATTAACTCGAATTGAGTGTTCTTAACTAAGTGAAAATAGCCATGTCACCAAAGTTAACTCCTCCAAGTTGCCTACTGATGTGGAAATTTGAATTTTCTCAATTTTAATTAAGGCAAAAATCAGAATTGAGACTTTCTTGCTGCATTTTCAACAAAGTTGTAGGGATATCTCCAACTAATGGCACAAAATTCCCGTAGTGGTATTCTTGGTCGACAGTACATAGGAATCTAACTAATTGATTGTGAAAATATTTCATTCATGAGGAAATTTAAGTACACGGAACACATGACAACAATCAAAGCATAAAAATAATTATGGCCAAGGAGCATATTATAATCTAAGGGATCATCGACAAGTTCAACGTATATGATTATAGCTTCCCCCTAGCTTAGTGGCAAATGAAGGAAGAACTTCATGAGGCACAATGGTATGACCATCGAAGGCTTGCAAGATAATACTTGACTTAACGATTGTGGGAGATCCAAGAGCTTTCATCATGACACAAGCATATTACAGGTTGAAGAGCCTTCATGAATAAGAGTATGGTGTACATCTCGAATGAAGATGTGAACCAAGTCTAGAAACTGATGTTATGAGGTAGTATAAATCGAGGGGCATCAATGTCAAACATAATCAAACTTGACTTTGAGGGCCAACCGCTATGATAGTAGTCAATAAGGCTTTGTGTTATGTCGGACAACTCTACAAACCTCCAGAGTAGACACATCACAAGGTTCTTAGGCTAAACACTCTCCTTATTTATTTTTCTGAGGCCTATTTTTTACCTCAAAATTTCCCTAATGTTTGTGTCAAGGTTTGTTTTTCACTCACACAATGAATTCATGTCCAGTACTCACTTTTGGGTTAAACGATGTATTTTCATTTGATCAATGTGTGTCATAATTTATTGGGAATATTTCAATGTATGTTGTAAGGGTGTTTGAATGTACTTATATTTAATGAATATATCTGTGACATATGACAAGTGCACTATTTCAAGGTGGGTTGTTCTGAACTAGATTCATCTCTATTTCCCCTTTTCCCTTGCATAACCGTCAAGGATTCTTGCAAACCCATCAGTATACCTCAAGTAAGACCTCATCTACTCGCAGGTGTTGAAAATTCCAGTAGGGGGAATAATTGGCTTACATCTTAACCATGGGTCACCCCTACACATCAACATCCATGAAAATCCCCCTTATCTCCTCCCTCCATCAATGCCCCACCCCCCACTATTCTTGAGTCGGACGCACCATATCTCTCCACCTACTCTTCTACCTGTTAATTAATACATTAGGAGGTGGATTCACCCAACCACCCCTCATTAATGTAATAAAATAATAATATATTTTAAATTTCAATCAAACTGATGGACTCATAAGCATCCCACTTAATCTAAATATTAAATTAATCATAAATATAATCTATTAATCAAGATTAAGGTTATTCATTTAATTAACCACTAATTAATCTTAACCATTAATTAAGCTTAAGGCTAATCATAAGTTTGATCACCAATCAAGCTTAAGGTTAATCATAGCTTAACCATTAATCAAGATTAATTAATTATTAATCATCTAGCATAATAGGGTATAGAATATTATCATATTCATGTGAGGTACATGGGTATGTAGCTAGCATATACATACCTCCTACAAATACTAAATAACACTAACAAGGGTCTATCACATCAAGAGATCCCATAGTGGGTAGGTTAACAACATATCATACCATAATAATATAAGGGAGTGGGGATTACAACCTATGATTTTATTTAGGATGTCCATTTTAGAGCTAAAAAATTCCCTTGATGCCTACTTCTATATCTACATTCCAAACCCTTTGAAATTTGGTGAAATGCTCTACTAGGTATTTTTTAATGTCTTTTCCTCTTCCTTACCATCTAGATTTCATAAATAGTATGGCATCTATCAATAAGTACTACCCTATTCATCATAATCCACTAAGTTTTATTTTCTATAATTATGGAGAAGAATAAGCTAGTGACCCTCACTCGCACTTTCATAGTCTTGATCACTATAGAGCTACACCTAAATTTCACCTGGTCCCGACTTAATATGCTCTTATTTATCTAAAATAAGATTTTGACCCATATTTTTGTTTTGAATACAATTATTTCTTGTTAACAAGGCATCCTTGTTGATATGGCATGGTCTATGGCTGTTGATGTGGCACTATATCTACCTATCCACTTAGGATGTTCATGTGTCATCTACCCAGCCTCCTTAGTTTCCATGTTAGTCCTTCATGGCCCCATTTTATATTTTCCTTTTCCACTTGATTAATTAGTTGATTAATGTGGGCCATCCGATACCTCTCCATCCTTTCCTAACACTTGGCATGTCCTTGGCCATGGATGGGACAAGGGGTCCTACTATATCCTTAGATCCTCCACCTAACACATTAATATTGGTTGATGTGATAAATGAGGGTCTCATGTGTGACATCCCTTTGTTAGCACACGTTTTTCCCATACTTTATCCCATATCAATGGTTGATATCAATTACAAAGGCATAACATGTTGCTATTTAAAATGCCCCATAACCTTGATAAACCACTTATCACCTAGGGGACATGCGTCACTCCAACAAAATTATGAATCCTTTACAACCTTTCAATAAAAACACCTCACTTGCCTCTATAAATTACCTTTACCAACCTTTCTATCCCTACCATTGTGGATCCTGCCTCACGACCATCTCCCTTACACCTTGATGCTTCCACATCACCCTAATAGTGCATGTCACCAGTATGATTTTGATTCCATATTATCATATAAACTTTATATCATGTTATTTCGGAAACCCTAAACCTATAAAATTTTCAATTATTACCTTTACACAAATTTCCACATGGAAATTTTATTAAAAACATGATCTACAACATGTAATTTGTTCATATGCAAACCATTTTCTCACCCATACAACCCACTATTGTACCCAAAATTTTTGATATCACTTTGTAACACACCCAACCACCCATGTACATTTTTTTGGTAGTAGGGTTCTCTCACTTCATTCTCACCTACATAAAATTATGTTTTTCTAGCTCTATATCACTTTGAAACATACCCAGTACCCTCTATAGATGTTGAGGATACAATGTATTTCTTGAAAACATGTTCTTCTTTCTCTAATGCCATTCCTTAACATAGTCATTCTTATATCTTATACTATAATCCTCTCTATCCCACTTTTAATGAGTTAATGAATACAATATGATAAGAAATCTTATGCACATATAATTAGTTATTCAATGTTACTATTGTAGACTTATGTAAATATAACAATAATCAACGAATAACATAAAAATCAACATAATTAGAACTAATCCATAATACTCACCTTTTTAGAATTAAACATCGACTATCCATAGATGAAGGGTGGTTGGCCCAACCATAGGATTTGTATTCCCTATACTATTTCTACAACTGCAACCACCCCCACCTCCCCCCCTCAGTTAAGGCTATGAGTGCATAAGGACAAAGGCACCAATTGTTGCCTCTAGTCCTCTCACCTAGCCCAATTTTCCATTTATCACAATATAATAACTCTCACAACGAGCCCCACACACTGTCTCTCTTTTCCTTTCAACTTGCAGAACCCAAATAATGGGATTTGTTTCTCTATCCCATGGTCCCTTAAGCTATTCCACTTCCTTTTTAGGAACTAGCATAGACTAGCTAGGAATTTATTTTTTGGGGACTCTACAGATTATTATCTATCACTATTTTTTTCTAAATTTTGATCATTCTTCCACATAGACATACTTTCTTCATGGAATTTAGAACAACCATGCCCACAATTATGTTGTAGTCCTAGTATTGTAGCTTAACTCTCAAAAAAGGCTTCAATTGGAATTATTGGAAAAAATACACAATGACAATTAAAAGTCATTAATTATATTTCATTTCTCATGAATTTCCATATTTCATCCTAAGAAGCCCACATATATCACTTCCCCTAGTAACTCCAAGGTGATGCAACTTAGGATAATAAAATAAAATAATCTTATTTCTCTTTCGCACCCTTTGAGCCCTTTTTTCCCTCTCTAGTGAAACCATAACCCCGCATGTTTTTCTTCCTTCTTCATCAATAGTTGACAATGTAATTCTTTTTTATTATCATTATGAACCTTCAATGTACAACATTTATATATTACATTGTTTGGATCTCAAGCTTTCTTCATATAAACATTTATACATTTCCAATCCAAGGATCAAAATTGGGGATTACATGGCCCCTCGGCATATTATATACAACCCCATTCTAGTGTTGGTATTTTTAATTGATGAATATTATCATAAAATAATAGTTTCCTTCCCAAAATGATAAACAATTGATAAAGTTCACAAATTATGTGGAAAAAAAATGCAAAGTTTCATTTGACCCTACTATCAATGTTAGTGCTTTCAGTTTTGACATTGCATGGTGTTTGTAGACTGTTCGTGTTCTGTTGTTGTTTTTTCAAATTGCAATGAGAGTTATTCGTACAAAAACGTACAAATATGCTTGTGCATGTCAACATCAGGCAATGGTAAAACAAGAAAAATTTTCTTGCCATAAAAATGATCTACTCCATCCACCTATGATTCAATGTGTCCATTTCTTCTACCCTATAAACAATGACATAAAATATTATTTGCAATATGAGAAAATTTGAATTGAGAGAATAATAGTTTCCAATGATGGTCAAATTCTAGGGTCATTAAAGCTTATTTCCAAAAAAGTGCTTGTACACCGGTAATCCACTTGGTTTTGTCCATTTTGACATTGATAAAATTTTGGTGCTAAATCTTCTCTTCGATAGAATCATGACAATGATCACATGCTCTATGTCAAATCCCCCTAGTACAGAGAAATATTGGCATGGCCTCCCTAATGATCATAGAAGAGAAGAAGAAACCCATTAGAGTTGTAACCTCATTGAAGAGAAGAGAAAACAATTCACTTGTTTCCTCATTGGCCTATCTCCAAAATACAAATTTGGTTGGGATTTTACTCACAAGACATCAAGGAATCCACTTATTAGGTTTAATAAGAAATTGGTTTCACTCCATATAAGAATACAAGGGACATCTAATGAGCTAGACCCCTAAAAATTTCAAGTCCAATTTTAACTCTTCAAGTAAAATTGCAATTGCAATGCCAATTCTTCACAATCCCCTAAAATGTCCATTGCAACTTGACTTCTCCATGGAAAACTTCAATATCCCATCAACATTGAAGATTTCACTCTACCTAGAGAATGGAAATATTGATGGCCTTGTTCTCCTATCATTGTCACTGTGAATGTTATGCTTGAGGATAATCGACCTCAAAGTTTAGAGGTATGTGATATTGGGAATCACAAACACAAAAGTATGAGGATGTCAACTTATGGGTAAGGGATAAGGATAAAAATAACACAAAATTGTAAAGTCAACTTGAAAGTTGGTTTTTTTTAACAAAGTGTTTAGGTTAATAAATTTCATCAACAAAAATTTGGAATGCTCCCATTCCCTTAAAATATGCCTTCATTAACACACAAATTAAACTCTAATAGATGCCTTCATTAACAAAAAAAAATTAAACTTTAATGAATTCCTTCATTAACACAAAAATGAAGTTCTAATAGTGAAATTCCATTTTGTATCAACATAAGAAATGTGAATTTCATTTATGCTTATTTTTTCTCCTAACTCTCCTTCATTAAGAATTTTCTCAAAACGATTAAAATATGAAGTGACCAATGTATGTTGGATTCACCATATCCATAATTATTCTTCCATGTGTGTATACTCTAAAGACAATATTTAAACTAAGACTTCAAGTTATCTCTCTTTCAAATTTAGTTGTCTCTTTTTCAAATTCAATATAGTTGTCCATATTAAGATACATCCATTTTACAACGTGCAAATAAGTCTCATCAATGATTCATATTTTGACCACATTTTGACAAAATGTTTTGCTAGCCAAAATAAGCAATGACTTCTTTGAGATACTTCACATCCAACAAAATATTTGGTAATAATAATTATATAGAGTTTGGTACTCATTAAATTAATTTTTAATAAGAAAATTGGGTGAAGTTAGTATTGACAACTTGTAAGATAATACTAATAAGAACTTGCTATGTGGCAAGAGTCGTAAAAAACCTCCTAGCCATCTAACTAAGGCAATGCCATAACTTGAATCTATTTGTGATAGCATGATTATTGGTTGTGGAGTTGGATTATCTTCCTAAGTCAAAGGTCTTGTTTCTAGCCACATTTGGACCCTAGTTTTTAAAGGGGGGTGTAGGGGGCTTGCCACCATACTATTATTTACAAAGGGTCTAAGGCGGGCAACAACAATTCTTTGGACAACCCCTTAGTGGGGATTTGAGGGTAGTGCCCCCAAATAAATTTTAGGAAAGGTTGCCTTGTAAAACATTGTAATTTCATGGTCAATCTATATTGTTCATCATTAATTCCCAGATCTAATGGGTCAGATATTTTTCCCTGAAAAGGAAACCCTCTTTTTATGAATGAATTGTGTTGCGGCTATGTAACATTGAGAAAAAATTGTACTTGAGAGAGAGGATACTATGAGATAGAGAAGAGGGTATTGTAGTAAATGTAATGCAGGTTGTATCCCTTTATGTTGCTAGATGGAATGAAAGGAAGGACTATCTATTTTTCCATAGACATAGCCTAGATTGGACAAACCATGTATATTGGCATCTCCTTTGTATTGTTTCATTATATGTTTCATTTCTACATTCATTCGATTTTATTTTTAATAGTGATAACAAAAATTAACCTATGATATCGTAATTAACCTTGGTTCCTGCATCTTTATTGTTGAGTTATGCATATCACCTTGATATTGAATGATATATAATAATAAAATGATGTAAACATTACTATAAACATGAAAAAAAACACATATGCACCACCTCAAGTATAATTATGTGCAAAACACATCAAAAAATAACTAAAGACATAATAATAACACTTATTTGCTAAGGAGTTGCAACTGGTTGCAAACCTCAAATGTTCCTCCCAAGCATAGACACCACTGCTCCAACTCTCTTAGTAGTGGGTCACCCATGTGCTGAGGCTATCACTCCATAAGTGCAAAGGATTTCCTAAAGCAATTTATTGTACATAACTAGTATCAAACAAGGTCAGGGCCAAGGTACAAAGCCTAGACAACACTCCAACCTATGGTCTCTCGTCCCCCGTTAACCTACATAACTCATGGCAGTGCACCATATTCTTTTCACCCACAACACATCGAGTTGTGCCACTACACTTCTAAGGCCTCCAACTCTATTTTTCTAGGGAGTCTTTGGTATCTATGGATTCTAGGAGTTCTAGTTACCCCCAAGTGCCTCCAGGTCCTACACAAGGATACCAATCCCCACACTTCTCCCTCCTAAATTTCCAACTTTCCCGAAGGAAACCTAAGGAGAAGTGCAATCACATGCACAACCCCCTAGGATACTCAAGGTACAATAGCTAAACACTCTCTAGCTCTCCTAAGAGAAAAAATTAGTAATCATACTAGTATAATACCCACCATCCTAAATGGCAAAGAGACAATGATATATGCATGTGCTCTTTGATAAGTAGCACACTTGCAAGTCCTTGTACTTTATATTATGATAAAATTAAAGTAGTATAACATATTTTAATATTAATCCACTTTACCTTTAAAGCTTAGGTTAGGGACAAAATAATATCTTCTTGGCATAACCCCCTTGCTAAGCCCTGTAGCCCCCCATAAACTTTTCCTCCCATGGTCTATAGTTGTGGTGTTATTTATTAGCCCTTTCTTTTGGGCACCCTTCCTGTGAGCTCCGCACCAACAATTCCCATTATGGAAGGTTATTTACTAGAGTCAAAAGTCAATAGCCAAGCTATGAAATGAATCACATATTTCTCTTCCCTCAAGCAAGAGAAAGCAAGAAGAGCTCATGTGTGTGGTGTGGGTGGTAGCAAGCCAAAGGAAGCATAAAACTTCATTACATACATCTTATAAGGATCCCCTTCTATTAATCTTGGGTATGTGAAGTTATGAGTTATGAAAGAAAGGTCGAGCTCAATCAATGATAGGCTTAGCCATCTACCTTTCCAGGGAATGAGACTCATGCACTATCTGGAGAATGAACCAACTAGGGGTGAAGAGCTAAGCTAGCTGTAGTGAGTGAAGGGATGGGTATGGACTAGACTGATTGAAGTTAATGGACCTTGTTGACCCTTGATGAAATGAAGATATTGACGCTTCATTAGTAGGGAAACTTGTTTACAAACATTTATTCTATATGTGTTTACATGTTACATCTGCTAGGCTCGCTAGCCTTTTAGTACATGGACACTTAGGTCTAACTACACAGGAACCCTAGCTTGAAAGCACATCTATTGACTAATCTACAAGCCCAACACATTTATATTAACAAGTACACAAGCTTCAAGATAACATAGCTCATTAGCGTCGGTATCATGTGTACATACATTTACATTTACAATTTGGGGATTAAGTGGAGTGTATTACAAGTTGAGAAATCTGGAAACTATCCCATCAATAATCATTTGGGGACCTCCCACTAGGCAACACCTACCCCTCAAACCTCATCACAATAAACCAATATTAATAAACAACATGTACAAACTCTACTTGCCTCTAAATTTTAATCTTAAACATAAAACATATCTTTTAATTATTAAACTCACTCATATTTACACTAATCCTAATCATTTGTAACAAAAGTATTTATTGCCATACCCCTTAAGTTTTACTGCCATGCCCCTTAAAGAAATATTGGTCCAATTTAGTTGTTTACTAATAATTTGATTTCTATTTTTGGCTGCAATTAAAAGGGCTTCTTCACTCCAGACCAATGTGATTGGAGACCAATGTGATTGGATTTGACTTGGGACTATTTATTTTTGTCTTCTAGAATAATTCATTTCAAAGAAGGAAAATGGATTTGGACTGAATTTTATTTCCATCTAAACTCTTTCATTTATGTCGTGGGGATATGACTCCAATTTCTTTTTCACTCTCCATCATTTAAATAGAATCATTCATTTGCTTTTGTATCCATTCATAAAAGGAGATCCAACCTTTATTGTATGACATATAAATGTCCAGTTTTCTGCAAGATTGGCATTGGATTCTTTTCTCTGTGGATTAAATATTAAATAAGTGGTATATATAAAAGACAAATGGCAAAAAATAAAATATAACATGAAAATAGATGTCTTTGCACATTAAACGAATAGTGTATTAACTTTTTTCGGGTACAGGGTGAATCGATCACTGCTGAATCTCATCTAAGAAAGATACAAGATTAAAAAAGTCTACTCTTTAAACCACACACCACAACACACACCACAACAGGATAATATACTCAATATTCATATTGACCCCTGACCTAGTGGGTTTCACCCACTAACTCAGCCGCCACACCCGATATCACTGTATGAATGGTGTATTAACTTTTACCCACCTCCGTTGACAGGCATTCCATGGAAGACAAGTCAAAAACGTAATTGGGCATTCCATGGAAGGGAAGTTAAAAACGTAATTGGGCATTGCACGGGAAGTCACTCAGAAACGCACCATTTACATATCACTAGCGGTACTTATAACCGACCCAGGAGGGAGAGGTGAGCTTCTTGATCCTCAAGTTGTTTACTGCCAGCTACCATGGCTGATCTGAGATACTTCAAGTGGCTTAGTATATCGTCTCTTCTTTACTGTCACATAGTCATGGCTGCCGTACCAGTACAAGATGGGTTGATATCATGCCTGAAGAGAAATGCTGTAACAAATTTCACAACCTTGTCTTCTCCAAAATATTATTCACTGTTGAATTTTTCTGTGCAGAACCTACGTTACACAGGACCCAGTGTGCGCAAGCCCTACGCTTTGATTGTCCCGGGCAGCAAGCAACAAGTGCAGAAATCGGTGAGTTGCTGCATAGAACATGGGTGGGAAATTTGCGTTCGTAGCGGAGGGCACAGCTATGAGGGCCTCTCCTCTACTTCCGATGGTCCATTCGTCATCATAGATCTCATGAATTTGGATGCCATTAACATCAATATGGCTTCTAAAACGGCTTGGGTGGGGGCCGGTGTGACTCTGGGGCAATTATACGAAGCCATCGCAGAGAGGACTGCAACCTACGGATTCTCTGCGGGAAGTTGCATCACTGTGGCGACCGGTGGCCATTTCAGCGGAGGGGGATTCGGTTTACTCACCAGAAAGTACGGTCTCGCGGCCGATAATATAATCGATGCCCTGTTCATTGATGCCAGAGGCAATCTTCTGAATAGACAGCAGATGGGAGAAGACGTGTTCTGGGCTCTGAGAGGCGGTGGGGGAGGCAGCTGGGGTATTGTGGTTTCATGGAGAATCAAGCTCGTCAGAGTCCCATCTGTCCTCACGGTCTTCAACGTGGACAGGACGGGGCGAGACGCAGTGACGAAGCTGGTACACCAATGGGAGTCGATCGCGCCGGCATTGGAGGAGGATCTGTACCTCCGCATGACTGTATCGGGTACCCAATTAAAAGGGGGGCATACGGATCTTCAGCTGACCTTCAATGGAATGTATCTGGGACCCCTCCATGAACTCCTCGACACAGTGAATAAGAGCTTTCCGGAAATGGGCATGGTCGCCAGCGACTGTAAAGAGACAAGCTGGATAGGCTCCATATCCTACACTGCATACACAAACAGGGCCGAGTTACGCAACAGATACGATTCCAACAAAGGTTACTTCAAAGCGAAATCGGATTTCGTCAAAAGCCCAATACCGCCATCGGCCTGGCATGGAGCATGGAAATTCCTGGAAGAGAAGCCTGGAAATTCTTATGTTCTTCTCGATCCTCTTGGGGGTAAAATGGATCAAATACCGCCCTCTGCGATACCGTTCCCTTATCGAGCAGGGTATTTGCACTCGATACAGTATCAAATCACATGGAATGATCCGAGCGAAGATGCAGAGTCTATTGCTTGGATTCGAAGGTTATACGACTATATGGCTCCTTATGTTTCCAACTCTCCCAGAGCAGCTTATGTTAACTATCTGGATCTTGATTTGGGTGTAGCTCCCAATGGGACGGCCACTGTTGAAGAAGGGAGGTCATGGGGTGAGAAATATTTTGTGAATAACTACGACAGGCTTGTGAAGGTAAAGAGTACCATTGATCCTAACAATGTTTTCAGAAATTCTCAGAGCATTCCTGTCAAAAAGTGAGAGCCGAGACCACTCGGCGCGTAGTGGGTCTGAATATCGCCCGTGCTAATCTGAACGATTACGGGCTTCTAATAAAATATTTATGAAAGCTAATGGATAATTGATATATTAATATATATCATATTGACTACCGCTCTTTTCAAGAGTGTTTGGCTCTCATTTGTTGGCTTTGATTATGGTGTGGCCATTTGTTGGGTTTGATGATGTTGTTGCCGGAAAGGATTCCGGTCTGGTAGGTGGAACACTTTTAGATTTGGACCATGTAAATCCTATTCAAAAGAGGAAGATATTAATTTGTTGGGTTTGATGATGTTGTGGCTGGAATGGATTCCGGTGTGGTAGGTGGAACAATTTTTAGATATTTTCTTAATTGTGATTAGATTTGGACCATGTAAATTTTATTCAAAAGAGGATGATATTAAGATTTTATTAATAAAAAGTGTAATATACAGTGTGGCTGGTTAGTATAGTTAGATAGATAAAAGTAATATATGGAATGAGGGATCATTAATAATATTTAGGTAAAGGAGTTGATAATAGAAATAAGAAAAATAAAGATACATGATTAAATATCAAAGTAATGATATAAATACATAAGAATAAGATGGAAATCAATGGAGCTAAAAAACCCTAAAGATGAAATAAAAGAATATAATAAATTGATAAATTATTAATTTAAGGGTGAAGACATTGAATAATATACTTCTAAGATTGACTAAATTTATATATTCACAATTAAAGTTGTTAGGATGTTTTTCTATGTATAAGGTTTCTCTAAAAATATAAGTCAAATAATGAGGAGCATATGCCATGGTTTTAGTGTAATCAAGACGATATGATGTTTAGTGTTCTTATAGCGTTTAATAATCACATAATTGTTCAGGGGATTATGATGGGTGTTCTTTAAGAAGGGTTTAGACAGAATGATTGGTTTAGATAAAGTAAAATTTACCATAAGAGCGGGGAATTTGATAAATATCTTGATAGTGGAATGAATTTTACTGATCTTTCAAACTTTTGAAAAGTTGCTTAATTGCCTTATAAAACTTAAAAATAATATTCTTCAATTTAAATCTTTCAATATAAATTTTAAATTTTTAAAAATTCATTTGAAAAAAAAACCAAAATTATATTAACCGATAAATAATTAAAATATACTTTCAAATAATTATTAAAAATTAAAACCCAAAGTATTACGTAAAAATATTCATCATAAATAATTTTATTTAAAAGAAAAATCTTAATAAAATTTAATTAACTCATTAATAGCTAATACTTTTTAAATCACTTTAAAATTTAAAACGAAACAGATTTAAATTTAAAATAAAACATTAGCTTTTGTTCTTTACTCATGTCACTTGAATCCACAATCAAAAAAAATTGATTGATGCTAAACTTTTTTCCATGGATGAAAATTGCATAAATTTTATGAAAGTTACCTTGTGCTTACGAGTCACGACTGCTTAAGTGCCTTTATGCCCGAAAAAAACGGTTAATGTTTTTTTTAACCTATTAAATAAACCAGTCAGTCTGTTTCGTTCTTTACATTGGTCACTTGAATACTTGACAGTATTGAAAGTATTGAAATCTATAATAAACGATTGTAAGTATTAATTGATTGTTCGCAATATTAATTAATAGTATAGATATTTGTTCATATTATATATTTTTTTAATTTTAGTTTTTATAAATATTTTTGTCTGAGGATTATATTTAAAACTTTATAAAATTTGTTATTAAATTATTGGAAAAGAAAAATAAAATTGATTTTTAATTTTTAAATTATTTGATTTAATATTATAATTTTCAAAAAAATTAATAAATTTTATAAATTAATTCAAAAATTGAAAAGTTCAAAGTTTTTTTTATCATAAACTATATAACCTGTTTCTCGACATATATAATAATAATAAAGTATTAAAATATTTTATATATTAATTTGATATTATTATTATTATTAGAAAATATTTATTGATTTAAATATAGTTTTACCAAATAATTTTTAATACTAAATAAAATTATTTAATTTTTAAACTTAAATATGATATAAATTATAAATAAAATTAATTAATTAAATATTTTTCAAAATTATTTAATAATTTCTTTTTTTCACATTTTTATTTTCAATATTTTAAAATTTAAAACTAAAATACACATTACACTATATTCTCTTTTTATAAATTAAAAATAAAACAATCTTATAACTATCCTATTCTTATATCAATATTTCTTATAAAACTATGTATTAGATCTTTCAATGATTTTTTTAAATTAAAAATAAAACAATCTTATAATTATCCTATTCTTATATCAACATTTCTTTAAAAACTATGTATTAGATTTTTCAATAATTCATTTAAAGCAACTTTTAAAAGAGAGTTCAGATTCTTTTTAAAACATTAAACCAAAAGCATATATATAGAGAGAACGGTGCTCATAAAAGACCTTCTACATATAAAACAAGTGTAATATGCAGCGTTGTTGCTTAGTACCTACCTATTATGCAAAAAGTAATTAGTTAATACATTAATATAATGGAAAACCTTGTAGTGCAAGTTTAACTAAATAATGTCTCAAAGGCATCACTAAATAATGTTTCAAAGGCATCACACGTTTGAATTGATTCTGATTAGCTAATACATTTAATATAATGGGGAAACTTTATAGTGCAACTTTAACTTAATAATGTCTTAAAGGAATCACAAGTTTGAATTGTGAAATCTACACAATCATAGTGCCCCATAAGTTTTAAACAACAGAAAACCAAGATTTGGTCAAAAATTGTATTACCAAATTTTCAAAAAAAAAACTAAATTAAAACTCAAAATGTATAATAATTAAATTGAACTATATTCTAATGAATTTTAAATAACCAAAAATCAAAATTTGGCTAAAAATTGTATTAAAAAATAGAATAATTAAGCATTTTGGTTTTATTCAAATTCTGTGGGTTCTATTTTAAACTACTAGAGGATAAATGAGTTTAATTCATTACATTTTTGAATTACATATTGATTATGTTTTTGTTTTCTTAGAAATGTAGTAGACTTTTCCGATATATATATATATATATATATATATATATATATATATATATATATATATAGATATACATATTCTTACTTCATTCTTATGTGAAAATATCCAATTCTCAATGAGGATTAATAGGGTTTAATTAGGCTTTGTGTTTTATTGATGTGTATACTGTGATTCCAAGTAGCTCACTGTTTTTTTTATAGTTGTTGGTTAAAACCAAAATTTTGATAGTGTGTTGATTGGGCTTGTTTTAGATTATATTTTCTTAAAATTTGCTATAACAAAAAGATATGTTGTAGCATTTTCAGTACCTTTAACCGTAACCGCTAGTTTGAATTGTATTTGACTATTCATGAGATCATTTTTTAATTAGGCTTCATGTTTTATTGATGTGTATACTGTGATTCCAAGTAGCTCACTATTTTCTTATAGTTGTTGATTAAAAAATTTTGATAGTGTGTTGATTGGGCTTGTCTTAGATTATATTTTCTTAAAATTTGCTATAACAAAAAGATATGTTGTAGCATTTTCTGTACCTTTAACCGTAACAGCTAATTTGAATTGTATTTGACTATTCATGAGATCGTTCAGGATTTCATAATAGTATTTATTGATCTAAAAGTTACTTTCGTTTGTTTAAAAAATTCACTATTATTTTTTATAAGTGAATTCATGATTAAAATTCAAAAAATTAAAATTATTAATAATAATAACAAATTAGAATAATTTTAAATGTTAAATGTTAAATTACTAACCGTAAATATATTAATTATTATTATTAAAATATAATTATTTATTAGAAATATAAATTTAATGATTTATTGATACCTTTATTCATAATAAATAAAATATCTTACCGTACCATATATAAAATGTGAATGAAAAAAACACTTGAAAACTTTTTAACTCAATGGTGAGGATTTAATGTGCTTGGAATATGTGAAGTCGAGAGTCGTCCGTGTGGCGGACATGGTTTTTTTGGAGCATTGTTATTTTCTTTAATATCGATTTTTTTTACCTTACGCATTTTAAGCGATTCGAGGTAAGTAGAGTGATGATAATGCCACCACATATTTGGATTTTTCTAAAATAAAATAATATAAAAAAACCTCCCCCACAATGAAGTCCGGGAATTCTAGACTTACTATGAGGTTATATAGTTAGCCTATGGTCCCTACTCAGCACTAAGGTCTCAATCATCTTTCACATCTTCAATTTATATGGCATGGGGCTATGAAAGTGAATTGAATTTAGTTTATAATATGGCACTGCACTATGGAAAATGCATAGTATTATAATGCATTGCTTGATATGAAATAACTAGTCATTGGAATTAGTTGGCACCCCTAACCTCTACACCAAACTTATTTGCCCATTGTGCCTTGTTGTGTTTTGAGAGGTTATTTAGTTGTCAACCTTGCTTAACTAAAACTTTAACTATCCTATTCAGCGTGGAAACTTTAGTATGTTGTTAAATTTAAAACAATATAAAAGTAATTATATTATTTTATATCTTTTATATTATTTTATATACAAATATGTAATTGATGGTCAATTACCTTTAGTCTTGAGTTAAAGTTGTTGGAGGAATAATTTTCATTTTTTCTATTGAAATTCAATTTTTACATATGTTTAATTTAAATCAATAAATAAATATAATGTAATTTTTACATTTATTATTTTTATAGATAAATATGTAATTGATTATCAATTAGGTTTAGTTAAGTTTAATCAACATGTTTAAGAGGAATAATTTTAATTTTTCTTATTCAAATTCAATTTTAACAAATAATATGTTCTTCAATTTAAAATAATATAAATGTAATAATATTATTTTATATGAAAATATGTTCTTGATTATTAAATAGATTTAATCACAATAGTTGGGAGGAATGATTATTATCCTTCTTATTCAAATTCAATTTTTTTTTTTACAAGCAACACATTCTTATTAACTTTGCACTCTAACAACTTCACACATTATTATATACTTTAAACTAATGCACAATATAAATTATAAATAATTTGATAAAATCCTAATAATATTTAAAACATGTGGTATAATAAATCCACTTGGAAATGGACCTCAAATTAACATCCAATGCAATGTCTTTATGAAATATCAACGTGGTTTGGATGAAACTATTTTGATGTTGCAACATTTTATTTCAATAGTTTTATTGTTCATATAAGATATAATGTAATAATTAGTTTAAAATTTAATATATAAATTTATTTGCGTCGGTTGACGCTCTACAACCCAATATAACATTTTTAATCTAATTTTGACCCTATTTAAAAATCAATCTAATTATTATTATGTATAAACACAATATAAATTTAAAATATAAAGAGGTTTGTGAGCACTTGAAAAAAAGGTATGGTAAATAAATACAAATATAAATAAACCGGGTGTATGGTAAATAAATAAAACCTGTTTTTATATTTACTCCAGAGGTATGGTAAATAAATAAAAATATAAATAAACTAGAAGTATGGTAAATAAATAAAAGATATTTTTATATTTACTCCATAAATCTCTTTATATTTACAAAGACTTAAAAAAGAGGTTTTATTTAGGTGAAGCCAAGTACCATGGGCTAAATACCATGGGCCAAATACCATATTTATAAAAGAGGTTTGATAAATAAATAAATATAAAATATGTATAAAGTGGTATGACAAATAAATAAAAATATAACAAATAGGATTAGAAATCAACATTTAATTATATACCAAGCCTATGGGCCAAATTATTATTAATACCATGCAAAAAAAATATTATTAACCCTAATATTAATATTAAAAGATTAATATTATTAAATTATCAAATCTAATATTCATATTAATATTATTAAATTTAATAACTTTGGATTAATACAATATTAAATTTGTATTAATTACATGTCCTCGATTATGAAAGTGTCCTCTTCAGATGTCAATCCTGCTTTGAGACAGGCCATCTAGCCAAAAATTGCCCAAAAGCCTCCCAGAAAAATTCTGCTAGAAAGAATCACCATAGATCTACATGGTGGGAAGGAGCACAAAAATAACATTACACTGTCATCAAGGAAGAATATTCTCCAGAAAACTCTAAATTGCAAGAAATCGGGAAAGAAAGAAACAACTCTCAAAACAAGCAAGGGGAAAGCCCCACCCAACAGCAAAAAAGTGAACTCGATAACCCCTCAAGCATCAACAATTATGAGGATTCGAATACCGTACAAAATAAATCTTCATTTAACAACAAAGCAGATATCCTAGACCAAACTTCTTCTCCAACTATCTTCAAAAGGACGAACACAACAGATCGCGAAGCTAAGACACCAATGTCCCAAGAACCAGAAGAGATGAAGGAGATGCAATATAAAGGAAGTTGGAAGAACATAGAGGAAAAAAAGAAAGCTACAACACCAATCTAGCCAAGAAAGACAAGAAGCCAGAAAATTAAGAACTAAGAAAATTATAGGTCCAATAGACCAATTTGGTCTCAGTGGACGTTAACCACCATCATCATCATTATAATATATATTAATATATCATGATATATATTAACTCTAGATATATATATGGGAGGGAAGAACAAATACATAGAGTGATAGAGGTGGAGAGATAGAGAGAGTGACAAGGAATAGATGGAGATAAACTGAAGGAGAGGGGGGAGGAGGAATGAAGAGAGAGAGAGGGAGATGAGTAAGAGAGGTAGAGAAGGGTAAGAGAGGGAGAGGGATATACAAAGATGGATGGGGGAGAGAGAGGAGAGAAGGATGGAGATAGTGAGA
Source organism: Pinus tabuliformis (assembly GCA_031772625.1). NCBI lineage: Eukaryota > Viridiplantae > Streptophyta > Pinopsida > Pinales > Pinaceae > Pinus > Pinus tabuliformis. The sequence continues at coordinate 399,987,284 of CM062809.1, read as the reverse complement.
GGATTAGAGGGCAAAGAGAGAGAGGTGGGGGAAGAGAGAGGGAGGTAGGAGAGAAGGGAGAGAAAGGAATTGAGAGAGAGGAGGAGATAGGGAGGGATACAAAGATGGAGTTGGGGGGGATAGAGGGAGGGAATAAGAAATACGTAGAGAGTGAGAAGTGGAGAGAGAGACAGAGAGTGACATGGGAGAGATGGAGAGAGAAAGTGTATGTTTAGGGGTGAGATAATAGAGACAAAGAAGGAGAGAGGAGGGGATATAATAACAAAGTTGGAGGGTGAGGAGAGAGAGAGAGTGATGGGGGAAGAGGGAGGATTGGAGTGCAAAGAGAGAGGGAGGTAGGATAGAAAAGGAGAGAGAGGAAGGATGAGAGAGAGGAGGAGAGTGATAGGGGAAGAGAGAGGATTGGAGGGAAAAGAGAGAGAGAGAGAGAGAGATATGGGGAAGAGAGAGGGAGGTAGGAGAGAAACAAAGAGAGAGAAAGGATGAGAGAGAGGAGGAGAGAGGGAAGGATATAGAGATGTAGTTGGAGAGGGAGAGAGGGAGGGAAGAAGAAATACATAGAGAGTGGGAAGTGGAGAGAGAGAGGGAGTGACAAGGGAGAGATGGAGAGAGAGTGTGTATGTTTGGGGGTGACAGAAAGAGACAAAGAAGGAGAGATGGAGAGAAGGGGGGAGAGAATGAGACAGGAGGGGATATAATAACAAAGTTGGAGGGTGAAGAGAGAGAAAGAGGGGGAGGTGGGAGAGAAAGGGACAGAGAGGAAGGAAGAGAGAGGATGTGAGAGAGTGGATAGAAGGAGCAAAAGAGAAAGTTGGATGGGGAGAGAGAGGGAGGTAAGAAGAAATACAGAGAGAGAGAAAGGTGGAGGGAGAGAGAGAGGGAGTGATAAGGAATATGGAGAGAGAGAGGGAGAGAGGAAAACAAGAGGAAAGAGAGATAGAAGCGAGGGAGAAGGAGAGAAGGGGAGGAGAGAGAGAGAGAGAGAGAGTGAGAGATGACAATAGGAGGAAAGAGAGATAGAAACGAGGGAGAGGGAGATAAGGGGAAGAGAGAGAGAGAGAATAGGAGAGGATGATGGAGGGATAGATAGATAGATTGGAGAAATAAAGTGTATGTTTTGGGGGTGATATAGAGAGATAGAGGGACATAGAAATATTGATGGAAGGTGAAGAGAGGGAAGAAGAGAGAGATGGAGAGAGGGAGGGAGGGACAAAGAGAATGATAGATATGGAGTGAGAGAGTGTGTGTGTTTCGGAGGGTGAGATAGAGAGACAAAGAAGGAGAGATGGAGGGAGATATAGATATAGATGAAGGGGTGAGAGGGAAGAATATTTCTTGCACTAGATGCATTGATTTCAGTGTAGATGGTGATTTCGATGATTTCTAATCCTATTTGATTGGTTTCACTAAATGCATTGATTTTAGTGTAGATGGTCATTTCTAATCCTATTTGATTGGTTGCACTAAATGCATTGATTTCAGTGTAGATGTCAGTTTCTAATCCTATTTTCTTACTTGCACTAGATGCAATTATTTGAGTGTAGGTGTTGATTTCTAATCCTATTTGATTGCTTGTATTAAATGCGTTGATTTCAATATAGAAGTTGCTTTATAATCTTATTTGATTGCTTGCATTAGATGCATTGATTTCAATGTAGATGTTGATTTCTGATTTGATGTAATTGGATGTATGATGGTATATTAATTTTAAATTGATTGGATTAACAATGTGCATTGATTTTAGTGTAATCACAAAACATTAGTGGCATTGTACATTGATTTTTATATTATATTAATTCAACCTATTAATATTGGAGAGCAAGAAAGACAAGGTATTATGTTTACTACAATAGTTGAGCTAAAGATTTAAATGGTTTATGATTTCAACTGTCATTTCCATATAATCGATGTGAAAATAGGACAAAACTAACAAGGGTAACAAAAAGAATAGTAGAAGAAAATAGTTTGAGCTTGATCACAATGAATACTATTTGTAATTGAGTACCTTCTTATTATTCACATTTTCTATCATTCAACACTATTACAATATCTTTTTTTTTTTTGTAAGTCAGAAGTTATATTATAGCACAAAATATAGTACAAAAAATCTGCCTAGGCAGATCGAGAGCAATGACAGACTGAAAGACAAATCCAAACCAACTGCTCAGAAGATTCAAAAGAGAACTAAGGGCACACCACGCAGGGAGGCCAAAACTGAGAGCATCTGCTCAATGAACCGACACAGAAAACACTTGACAGTACAAAGACGCAAAGCTAGAAAAACAAAAGGCCGAAGCCTGAACCAGAAACAGAGAGAACAGACCGAGGGAGGAAGCTAAATGAACTTTCCCATGTGACTGATAGTGTCCAGGCCCACCTCCAGAACATGCTTATCCACTTTGGCCTGCAGGGCTTCAATCGGCTCGTTCTCCTGCACCTCCGTAGTAGTGTGCTGCTGCTTTGAGCGGTCTGGACACACGGTATTCCTCAGCATTCTGATAAGCAGTGTGAGTTTCTTGTTAACTGTTTCAACTGCTTCATGCACAGTTGTAATGCGACGGTCCAACGAGCTGTTGTAGTCTATGATTTTTGCCATCTGGGCCTCAGTCAAATTAATTTCATTCACCACATGCTCTTTATCTTTGTCGTTAGATTCCAGGGCTCTGGCTAAGAGGGTTTTGATGCGCCAATTTTCTGCTTTAGTTCTGACATATTGCGTGGCTCTCTTCGAGGGAGTACCGGGGTCCCGAATCCAGTCTACCTCGCCCGCCATGTCTTCCTCAGTCCGCCGAGCCTCCTCCTCTTTCACTTTGGCTTCCAGCTCGGCCACCTTTCGCTTATTCCTGCTGGCCGTTCTCGTCTCATACACAGTCTGCGCCTCGCGCAGCTCACGGTTAGCAGCCGCAGACCTACAGCTCCCCGCATCCATGACTTGCGCTCTGTGCTTATCCCGGCTGATACGAATGCCAATGAGCGAAACTTTCTCAGCGTCTTTAGAGATAACAGTAGGTAAACCAGGGTCCTGGCAGTCTGATATATAGTGTATCCCCATGTTATTTCGAATGAAGCTTGTCCCTATCCATCGCATAGTGGGAGTACTGTAGTAATAAATTGGGGTGATGGCCGCACAAACCGAGCCATTCCAAGCCGATATTACATTAATGTTGCAGATCTTCATCCAGCCAAAAATGCACCAAGTGTCCCGTTCATTTGTGCTGCTCCTACGGTGAATTCGGTGGTGTGACTTTTCATAATTGCCAGCTAGGCTGGCCGGCTTGTGCCAAGACCCAGGCCGAATCGCCCCTCCCAATATTATCATAAAAGCTGCTGATATTTTTCTATACGGAAACGTACCAAGCGTCCCGTCTCCAGTTCTTTTGATGTTGTTAAACCTGCGGTGTGATTTGCTATGATTGCTGTTCTGGCTGTCCTGCTGCCGCCAAGAATGCCACCGCCACTTTTGTTCTATCATCCAACCCCCGTGGAGATTACTTCTGCCGTTACCGGTTTCTCCACTCATCCGGTACCTTGACCAGAAACCGTTATCGGCTAAGCTCGATCGGCTTCGGTTAAGTCCTTCTCTGCCAGCTCTGCACATGTTGTTTTAAGAATAGGGCAGTCCACCTCCTGCCAGCACCTGTCCCAAACTCTATCCTAGTTGTCCAAGCCGAAGTTTGCCAGATGGTCTGCCAACCCATTCGCTTTCCTTCTGATCGTTTGGAACACTAAGCCTCCCATTCCTTCCAACAGCTCCGCGATACTCTCAGTGACCTTAGCCAGCCTCCAGTGGTTAATGGCTTTGCTAGCCTTGGTTCCTGCCTGAATGCGTTTGGCCGTAGAGATAACTAGTGAAGAATCTCCTTCCACAATTACATTGCCTCTTCGAATTGTCTTAAGAATTCTCAGACCCTGTTCGAGCGCAGCAAATTCCATTTCGTTGTTTGTGCTCTCTCCTAGCGCCCTGCAATATATATGTAAAATTTCTCCATTCTGATTGCGAATTACGCCTCCTATGCCTGCTTTACCTGGGTTCCCCCTTGAAGCTCCATCAAAATTCAGTTTTAGACCTCCGATCGGCGGACGTTGCCATCTTATGATTTGCGAGGAAGGTGGTGGCCTGTTCACCGACGTCGATGGATTGCTGGAGACCTCCAGATGAAAGCTCTTCAGGATGCGTAAGTCCTGAGCTGACGGTTTCTCATCCTGTTCTGCTTTACATTTTGTCTGAATAAGCTGTTGGATATTAGCTAGAATTGTTTCTTTAGCAAATTCTATATTTCTGTGTTCATCTTGAAATGTTCTGCGATTACGCTCCTTCCATATAGTCCATAACATAAACCCTGGGACGCATTTCCATATGCTATTAACTCTCCGAGACTGTGAGAAGTTTTTTCTCCAATTGAGAATTGTTCCGTGAATGGATTCCCTGTCACGGTCAGATTCGCCGAGAATACTTTCCATCCAGTTCCACAGCTGGTTTGCCCACTCACAAGAGTTAAAAAGGTGATTCATAGTTTCCGCATCATTAGTGCACATTGGGCACCTTGAGGGTCCCCTGAAACCTTTTTTATACAGATTTTCCCAGGTTAGAGTTTTCCTTCGCATCAGCAGCCACAGAAAGGTTCTGATTTTCGGCCAGAAGAGGTTGTCCCATACCTTGTTGCACCAGGGCACGACTTCAGGCTGCTCTTCCTTTTCTATTATGCTCCTGGCTTCTTTCAGGGAGAAATTTCCATTGCCATGCAGACCCCATCTCAGCTTGTCATTCTCTTCTGCTTTTCGAATCTTCCTTTTGAGAATTTTGTGATTCAAAAGCTGAATGTTCTCCCTTGTGTTCTCGTCAATGTCTGTGTTGAAGATCATCCACTCCCTCCAAATCGGATCTCTGTTGTTAGGGTTCCAGTACTGGTTAACTCTGTGTTTACCTTCATTTTGATTTATCTGCTTCAGGAATGCAAGCTCTGGGGATTCCAATTTAGGGAGTTGCTGCCAGGCATCCTCCCAGAAAAGAGCCTGGCTTCCGTTCCTTATCTCCCAGAAGCTGTGTTCCTGAACTATATTTCTGTTGTTTTTGGCATGGTTCCATATTGGCGAGCCAGCAGGGACGTCCTGAATTCTTATGAGGTCCTGATCATTATATTCCGGCAGGTACTTCTCCTTCCAATGTTTGGCCCAAGGTAAGCTTGTATCAGTTATCCATTTCCACCAGATTTTGGCCCCACAAATTCTGTTGACCACTAGGGGATCGACTAGATTTAAACCACCTCTGTCCTTTGGTTTGCATAGTTTCTGCCACGCTACCAGAGACCATTTTTTCTTGTCTCCTTTTCCATTCCACAAAAAGGATCGTTGTATTGTTCTCATCTGATCCATGATCCCTTTAGGAGCCGGGAGAATTGATAAAAGATATTGAGGAATGGCCTGCAGGACAACTTTAGTTAAAGTAAGCCTTCCTGCGAAATTTAGAGCTCTGTTAGTCCAGTGCTTACATTTCCTTTCCATACTGGCAAGAACTTTTTCCCAATGAGCCTTCTGCCATGGTTTGAGAGTCAGAGGGGCTCCAAGATATTTCGAAGGAAGGGATCCAATTCTAAATCCTAGAAGCCGAGACAGGTGAATCTGGATTTCCTTATGAGTGTTGAAAAAGAAGATTGTGGACTTGGAAAAATTAATCTCCATACCCGAGGCTTTGCTGAACAAGTTGAGGATGTCCCTGTAGGCTTGCACTTCTTTCACTATGGGAACACCATGTAACATGGTGTCATCCACAAATTGTTGATGTGTTGTGGCTGGAATTGATCTGATAGGTTGAAGACCTTTAATATGGCCCTCTGCTTTTTTCTTGGCGATAATTCTGCTCAGGCCTTCCATGAGAATCACAAATAAAAAAGGGGATAGGGGGTCACCCTGTCTAATACCTCTCGAGGGAGAGAAGGGGACTGAAGGAGCACCATTCACCAGGATAGAAAATCTTGGTGATTTAACTAGAGCCAACACCCATTTTATCCACTGCTTGCTGAACCCGAACGCTTCTAAAACTGCTTCCAAGTAGTTCCAGCTTACTTTGTCATATGCTTTAGATAGATCTAGTTGCATAAGCATTCCTGCTACTTTCCTTGAATGAAGTGAGTGAATCATCTCCTGTGCCATCAAGATGTTATCTAAAATTTTCCTTCCTTCAACATAGCCAGATTTCTCCTGCGATATTATGCCCGGTAGTATTGACTTCAACCTGTTGGCAATGACCTTAGATATGATTTTGTAGATGACATTACATAATGCAATGGGTCTGAACTTTTCCGGTTTATTTGCTTCTTCAACCTTAGGTATGAGAGCAATGAAGGTAGAGTTCAAAGATTTCAAGATGGAACTAGATCATCTGGAGTCTTCCACCACCTCCCAAACTTCCTGCTTGACAACGTGCCAGCAGGCCTTGTAGAAGTTGATGGTAAATCCATCCGGCCCTGGAGCTTTATCGTTGGGCATGCTCCTCACTGCTTCCTCAACTTCTTCCAGAGAGATTACTCTCCGAAGGGCCCAGTTTTGATCATCTGTGATAGATTTAGGAATGGCATTAGTAATTTCCTTTATAGCTTCCTCTCTATTGGTTCCCGGTTCTTGTGCTATGGAGCAGAAGTGGTCCGATAACAGAGCTGATATTTCAGTGTGATTCTTAAGGACCTCCCCTTCATTGTTTTTTAGTTCTAAGATCTTGTTTGCGCTTCTATAATCCATGGCCGACCTATGAAAGAACTTAGTGTTCTGCTCCCCTTCTTTCAGCCATTGGATTCTCGATTTCTGCTTCCACAAAGTCTCTTCTTGCTTGCATCTGCTGTGCCACTGTTGAGTGAGCATTTTTTCTTGCTCAGAAGTTTCCTCGCTTCTGTTTCCTACTGTACCTTCCTTTTGAATTTGTTCCAGCTTGTTTTCTATGATACTTTTCTCCTGAAAGATGTTTCCAAACACTGTTTTGTTCCACTCTTTTATTCTATTTTTAATGGTTTTTAGCTTTTTTTGGAGGTTGAACATTTTGGAACCTGTTTCTTCCGCCGGTTCCGACCACCACTGCTCAACCATCGATAGAAAATTAGGATGGTCTAACCAAAACTTTTCGAATCTAAAGGGCTTATTCCTGGGGGTGCCCTGAAGTTCGACAATGAGTGAAATAGGCCAGTGATCCGAACCTCCACTTGGGAGGATATCCGATTCTACTGTTATTCCATCCAATAATATGCTTTCTGAAATTAAAAAACGATCAAGTCTGGAGGCTATTAATCTTTCGCCCCCCCTTCTGTTGTTCCAGGTGAATTTACCACTCTTAGGGTGAACATCCACCATCTTGGCATTATCAATAAAACTTGTGAAGGCATCTGCATCCCTGTTAAGTTTCCTTAGGCCTCCTTTCTTTTCCAGAAGGGTGGTAATCATGTTGAAATCCCCCCCCAGAATACATTTGGAATTGGGGTGTCTTTCAATGAGTCTAGAGATCGAAGATAGGAAACTTATTTTGTCTTCTAATAGCTGAGGGCTGTAAATGTTAATGCATAAGAAGGATCTAGAATTACCTGTGGGTTGAACCTCCACCGCAATGAAATGTTTACTTGCCTCCGCTGATAAAATCCGGATTACCCTTGTGTCCCAAAACGTTGCCAGGCCTCCTTCACGACCTTGACTCTCGATCTCCAGGACTTCAAAATTTCTCCCCAGCTTGATGCGAATGCGATCAATACTGGCTCTGTTACATTTAGTCTCTTGTAGGAACAATATCTCCGGTTTATATTTCTGCATTTTCCTCTTTAGAACTCTCTGCTTAGCCTGGCTGTTAAGCCCCCTTGCATTCCATGATACAATCTTCATGATAAAACAGATTATTGGAAGGACGGGAAGGCGCTTAGCACCTTCATCTTTCCTGCGTTACATAGCATCTCACCCAGCTCCTGCAGTACTTCTCCACTTGTTTTGCGGCCCCTGCGTCGTTTCTGCTTCGAACCTGAGGTTCTTCCCAGAAGGCTCTTGGTGTAGAGGCTGCTGCCTTTGACTATTCCTAACTTCCTATTTTGTTTTTCTAGTTCAGCTTTTTGCCGTGCTATGAATAAATCATTAACCTTCTTGATTTCCTCATCCGGTGCTGTTTCAATTCCTTGAGTCCTCCAGCTTTCAGCAATAGCAGGGAGGTTTAGTCCTTCATAAGTTAGGGCCTCTTCCAGCTCTAGATCCTCACTCCCTCCTTCACTGGTTAGCATATCTGTTTCTTCTTCCATTTCTTCAGTTCTCTCTTGCATTTGGATTTCATTGTTGAAATCTCCTTCCTCAGTTTCTTTCCTGGTTGGTTCTTCCTTTCCTTCATGCCCTGCGTCCTCAGTTGATGTGTTGTGCTTATCCTCTGAATCCGTTTCAAGGTCTAGGACACCGAAAGAGTTGTTGAAGTTGTTTCTGTTTGTGTTGCCTTTGTAAGCTCTTCTTCTGTTGGCTCTTTGTCTGTTCTTTGGTTTAATGAATGAGTCTTTGTCTTTGTTGTCTTGCACTGTTTCAGTTTCTGCCTCCTTCTTGTTCATCGGGCAGTCTCTTATTAGATGCCCATGCTCGTGGCATTTGCGACAACGAAAGGGTATCTGCTCATAGTCTATGGCCTGAAAGTATTCCTCATCCCTGTATTCTAGCCATAATCCTTCGTGCAGCGCGCCAGAGACATCCATTTCAACACAGATTCTGGCATAGGAGGTATATCTTTTCTGTAGTGTTGCCTCTGATGCCTTAATGAAGGTTCCCAGTTTGTCACCAATTTGTTTTAACGCATTCAAGCCCCAGTAGTCAATCGGGAGGGAGAACAGTCTGATCCAGACTGGGACTCGAGTGAAAGATTCCTTTTCTGGGACGAAGTTTGGCTTCCATGGTCTCATGTACAGACCCGCTGAAGCCAGAAAGTATGGACCACCATCGAATACTCGGTCTTTATCTTCTAGATTAGAAAACACTACCGTGAAAAAACCTTTTGCACCCAGATGAAGCTGAACATCCCCTCTCGGCTTCCATTGCTGTCTTATCCATTGGCACAGAGTTCTTTCTGATGGCCAAACTCCCATAAATTTACAGATAATGGCATGTTCCGCCATATGTTCCCTATAAGCCTGGATCTCTGGGTCATTGATTATTACCCTCAGATTATCGTTCTTTTTGGGCTTGCAAGCTTTGTTAGTTGTGGGATTCTTGTTGGGGTTTGCGCTGGTTTCCCCCTCCTTCTCCGGCTGTCCCTCATCATTGTCTTTTTGCTCTTTGTCTTCTTCTGATTGTTCTCCCTTGTTCTTTGAAGATTTGGGTATTGCGGCTGTTTTGTCTTTAGTATTTGTCCGGTTCTGCACCTCTTTGTTTCTGATTCCTGAGGTGTTATCTGTTTTGTCAGATTCTACTGGTTTTTTCTCCTTGTTCCTGCTGCCAGTCTGCTTATTGCTGTCCCTTCCTGATATTCTGACTCCTTCTTTCAGGTTTTGTCTCTGATTCTGCATGATGATCTCCTTGAAAGTTGGGGTCCCACTGGACCCCTTTGCTTCCATCCAAACCGACAGCGCTTGCCCCTTTCGAAACAGTGCAGCCAATCTGGATCTGTGTGGTTCCAGCTCTGAGTCAAGATCTGTCCAGCCTGAACCCTAGTTCCAGAGCCTCGTTTGCATTCAACTTTCAGGGGCAACAACACTATTACAATATCACTTTGCATTCAAAAATTTATTTCATCATTTTTCATCATTAAAGTTATTAACAATATTTATCATCTCAACAAACTGAGGTAACTAAGAAAATTTAAAATTAAAATGACAAAATTAATCTCATACATATTTGACATATTTAAAATCATTATATTAAGATTAGACGTATTTACATATTATTGATAAAATTAATCATATCTTCGATTGATTTTCCTTGGCTGCACATGACTGAAACCAACCTAGATCCATCTTAACTTCGGATCTGTCAAGTGCCACAGAGGGATAAAATATATCGAGGTGCAAATCTTTCCTCAAGTTTTTCACTAAAAAAACAGGTTTTCACCCCGAAATATTTGATCCCCCTCAGCACTTGATAGATCTGGAGTTAAGATGGATCTAGGTTGGTTTATAATTAATTGGATTTATTCGACAAAGTTAAAGCTTGATGTTATGTATTTTTTGTATGTGAAGTAAGTGTTTAGGGATACTTGTTATTAGTCCCCAAGGTGGGTACCCCAACGCAGGCACCCCAACCCCACAATGATTTAATGAAACTTCATGAATAGGTGGAAATCAACATGTCTTCCACTCACCATGCCTTTGCGCAACACATCATTCTTTCCATGGATATTCCATCGATCTCACAACATTATGGAGATCACATGTATGAGGCAGCTTCAACCTCGGGCAATGTTTCCTCTCCACAAGGATTGATCATTCTGTTACATCACTCCAGAATAATAACTTATGATCAAAATCAAAAACCCTTTCCTCCATCCTTGGTTCCAATCATAATTTTGGCAGCACATTTTCTCAGGTGAGGATCTATTTAAAGCCAATCCAGTGCATTCTAACAATCGAACAAATGCCTACTCTCAATCTTTATAAAATTCTACCTATCGAGGTGTCCCCACCCCCTTATCAGGACCACATGTAGGAAAAATCTTGCACACCATCCACTCTAGTTGAGGAATTCCTTCAAAGGCTATTAGTGATATGAACAATGGTGATTTAGATCATCCATTTCTTCCCCACATACTCCTCTAGCACCTTAATAAGATCACTCTCTCTACATTTCAACTTTCCTGCCTCGAATTCATGTTAATTGGAAAATTCTCTAGATAGTTTGGTCTATGGATTGGTGCCTCATCACCCAATGGCCTCTTTCAATTCAGAATTCTCATACTCTTTGTTGGCATTATGATTCTAGTATGGCTCTATGATACAGATGTTGTACTTGATGACAACACCCTCAAGTGGCAATACTCTGATCAGGCTCTCAAAATGTTGAAAATCAAGAAGTACGCAGGAGAATAGTTCAAATGGTGCGCACACGCAGGTACGCTGTGAAGGGACTGCGGCCGCACACGTAGGTCACCCATTCAGAAGGTGCGTACCCCCAGTTCACTTACTTCAAGGCAGAGAAGCACGTTCATGTGGGGTTTCCTATGTTTGGCCCGTGGTATTTAGCCCGCCGTTCTTGATTCTATGGTTTTGGCCTGTGGTATTGCTTTATATTATTATTATTATTGAGCCTCATGTTTTGGGCCCCTTGTATTGGTTATCTATGGTATTGATTCATGATTTTAGGAAGAGCTTGCCTATATAAAGCAAAGGAGATCACTTGGCTAAGCATCTTTTGCAAGTTGAATATCTTAAGATCTGAAATATTGGGTTATTGTTTTAAAAGCTTGATCTACATAAAAGTGAAGTTGAAAGCGAATCTATGAAGGGTGATCTCTCGAGCGCATGATCAGATCTGGGCATCTGACGATCTGTAGCACACTGGTGGACTGCCAAATTCGGCCCTAACCAGAGGTATGTAGGTGATTAACAGTGCAAGTGCGTGGGTACGTAGAGCAGAAGAAGGCGCATTGCGTGGGTACGCAGAGCAGAAGAAGGCGCAGTGCGTGGGTACGCAGCGCGACAGAGGATCAATTGCGTGGGCACAAGGGAAGTACATGGGGCTTCAGAAGCCGCAGGTGCGTAGGTACGCGGCGCGATAGCATCTGTGGGTGCGTGGCTCCAGTAGCAGTACGCGGCGCAATAGTATCTGTGGGTGCGTGCCTACAGTAACAGTACGTAGCGCGATTGAAGAAACAGTGCGTGGGTACGCGGTGCAGCAGAAGGGTCTCTGCGGCTATACGCAGGGGAGCAGAAGGTGAAGTGCGTACGCTCACAGGCCAGAGAAAGAAAAACTGCGTATCTGTCTTAAGATCTTTTATTGGCTGACTTTTCTCTGTTGATAAGGTGTTCTGGGTTTAGTTTACTGTTATTGTTGATCTGGTTACTGCAGTTGACTGGGTGATTTACTTGTATTTGATGATCTCTTGATGTTTATGGATCCAGTTTGAAAATTTATGAAAAGTGATCCTTGAAAGAAAAGAAGTAGGGGGTTGTAGCTCCCTTCCAGGAGAGACTGGAAAACGAGAGAGAGTTGTAGCTCTCTGTAGGTTGCAGCCTGCGCACTGGTAAAGGACTGCACCAGTACAAAACCATTGTAAAAGGAGTTTCTAATTTGAAAGAAGATAGAGACATATTGCAGCAGGTGGTTTTCACCCACATTGGGTTTCCACCTTACATCTGGTGTTCTTTGGTGTGACTATCTGTTTTCTTTGTTCATGCTCATTATTTTATGGTACTGACATGCAAAAATAATTCAAAGTATAAATAAGGAAGACTTATTAAAAGAACTAGATAATATTGATTCACCCCCCCCCCTCTCAGTATTATTTCCAACAATTGGTATCAGAGCAGGTCCTTCAGAGAAGCTTGATCGCTTGGAGGAAGATCATTCATCATGAGCAACTACGAGAGGGAAGCATCAATCAGGCCACCAATCTTTGATGGGACAAACTTCAATTATTGGAAGGTAAGAGTTACTGCCTATCTTCAATCTCTTGGTACAGAAGTTTGGGATATCATAGATACAGGCTACACTTTTCCTTCAGCTACTCCTACAGATTTGGCTGAGAAGAAGAAATATGAAACAAATGCTAAAGCAGTCAATACTCTGCTAGGATGCTTATCTCAAACAGAATTCGTAAAGGTTATGCAATATAAATCCGCAAAGGAAATATGGGACAAGATTGTCTTGAGCTATGAAGGAGATGAACAGGTAAAGCGTGCTAAACTTCAAACCCTCAGGATTCAGTATGAGAATCTCAAATGTATAATGATGAAAGTGAGGCTAACTATTTTCTTCGGGTAGATGAGATTGTTAATTGCATGAAAAACTTGGGTGAAGAAATAAAAGAGGCTATTGTGGTTGAAAAAGTTCTAAGATCATTGTCCCCCAAGTTTGAATCTAAAGTGTCTGCAATAGAAGAAAAGGAAAATCTACGAATTCTTACTATGTCTCAGCTACACGGAATTCTAACGGCTTATGAAATGAGAAAGGGAGGTCCTTCTGACAGAAGAGAAGCTGCTTTCAAGGCTTCAGGCAAAGGAGACTATTATGAAGCAAGTCACGTGCCAGAAGAAGAAGAAGAAGAATCAAATTTTGTCAGAAATCTTCAAAGGGGTTATGGAAGGTTCAGAGGTAAGTTACCCTTTAAATGCTTTGCTTGTGGAAGAGTAGGTCATTATTCTGCGAAATGTCCTTATAAGGATAAAGGAAAGGAACCTGCTAGATGGAACAAGAAATAGATTGCAAATAATAAAAGCTACTACACGCATGAAGATAGTGATGGTCTATCAAATAGTGATGAAGATGAACGAGGTAATGACTATAAACTTTTAATGGCATTTGAAGATGATGATTACATGGATGCTATAGATGTGGATAGCTTTTGTGAAGAAATTTCTAGACTCAAGACATGTATAGAAGAAAAGAATAGGATCATTGATATTCTACAACTTCAAATTGATGAAAAGGAAAAATATCTTGAAAAGTTAGAAGGTGAAATTGTTGGTCTTAGAAAAGAGATTGAGAAAACAAAGGCTATTAATCTTAAGTTTGTCAAAGGATCTGAAACTCTGGATGAGATCATCAATGTACAACGCTCTCCTCTAAACAAGACAGGTCTGGGCTATAATGGAGAAACTTCTCAAGCATCCACCTCAAAAAGTTATCTTGATGCAGCAAGAAGGAATGAGCAAAGGCACAATGGAGATCACCAGGTAAAGCAGGGACAAATTACAAACAAAGACTATCAGGCAAATCAGGGGCAATCCGTCTTAAGGATGAACAAAAGCTACAACCAGCCACAGGTAAAATCCTCTCAATTTGCTTCAAGAATGAATGACAATAGAAATTACAATCGTTTGGCTGGAAGATTGAATAACCACAAAAGTTTCTTCAATGGACAATGCTTTTCTTGCCATAACTTTGGTCACAAAGCAGCTCAATGTGTTGCATATAAAACGATCATGACTAGAGAAGCTCAAAAACAAAGAAGTATGACCGGGATTACAAAAAGGACCTATAACAACTTTTCGGTTCTTGAAAATGAAGTTGAATGTTCTATTTGCAATAACTTTGGTCATGAAGATTTTGAATGCAGGAGCAGGTTTCAGCAGACAAAGGAACAAGCCTCAAGCACCAAAACATGGAGAATAAAGGAACCACAAACAGAAAGATGTGGAATAGCATTTTATGCAGAGGGACAGGAAAATCTATGGTACATTGACAGTGGATGTTCGAAGCATATGACAGGTGATAAAGAAAAACTTGAATCATATTCTGCTCTAGAAAAGGGAAAGAAAGTTTCTTTTGGAAGTGATACTCCTGCAACTGTAAAAGGAAAAGGAACTGCTCAGTTAAAAGAAAAGGTCAAAGCTGGAAATGTTTTGTATGTTGATGGATTGAAGCATAATCTTTTGAGTGTCAGCCAGATGTGTGATCAAGGAACCGAGGTGATATTTAGATCAAATGGATGTCTTGTTCGTGATCTTGATAAAGGTAAAACGGTGATCAAAGGTAAAAGAACTCCAAATAATCTATTCATATTTGAAGAAGCGCAACAACAATGCTATCTAAGCAAGGATGATGAACACTAGTTATGGCACCGAAGGTTGGGGCATCTAAGCTTTTCACAAATAAGGAAAGCATGCAAATATTAGGCAGTTCGCGGTCTTCCAGATATCAAAATTCCAGACAACACCATATGCAAATCATGTCAGTTTGGAAAGCAAACCAGAACTAACTTTCCAGAGAAGGAAGGATCAGCTAGCATGCCTCTTGAGCTTGTACATACAGATGTATGTGGACCATTCAGGAAAAGGACACCTCGAGGAGAAGAATACTTGATATTATTCATTGGCGATTTCTCCAGGTTTGTCTGGTTAGGACTTATGAAGCACAAAGATGAAGCATTCAAAAAATTCAAATCCTTTAAAGCCTTGGTTGAAAATGAATCAGGATACAAAATTAAGTGCCTCAGATCCCACAGAGGTGGGGAGTTTACCTCAAATGAATTTTTCGATTTCTGTGATGAACATGGGATAAGAAGAGAATTCTCTACAGCTAGAACTCCTCAGCAAAATGGAGTAGTGGAAAGAATGAACAGAACAGTCCAACAAATGGCTCGTGCTATGCTTGATGAGTCTGGAACTCCCGCAACTTTCTAGGGTGAAGCTGCATATGCTGCGGTTGTTATTCTCAACAAAACAAATGTCCGGGTGAACAGCACTCAAACTCCTCATGAGCTCTGGTATGGTGAGACTCCTTCGGTAAAACACTTCAAAATCTTTGGGAGCAAATGCTATATTAAGAATACTGATGAGCAACTTGGCAAACTTGAACCTAGAGCAGATGAAGGCATTATTCTTGGTTATTCTCCACACAGCAAAGCATACAAGTGCTACAATAAAAGACTTGGAAGAATTGTTGACAGCATTGATGTAGTGGTTGATGAGAAGGGATACATTCCTAGGCAAGTAAATCATGAAGATATCGAAGAAAATGAAGACTACCCTCAAAGACAGAATGATGAAGAAGAAGAACCTCAAGAAGAACTAGAGGAGCAGATAAGGATAGAAGAGAAGACTCCATCCAGATATGTTCAGTAGAATCATCCAGAATCTCAGATTTTGGGGCAGAAAGAAGCAAGTGTACAAACAAGAAGAACAGTTGCAGAAGCTTCAAGCTATTTGGCATTACTATCTTCCACTGAACCACAAAATGTGAAAGAGGCATGCAAAGATGAATGTTGGGTGAAAGCAATGGATGAAGAACTTGAGCAGATTGAAAAGAACAACACTTGGGAGCTGGTTCCTAGACCAAAGGATAAGAATGTTATAGGGACAAAATGGGTCTTCAAAAATAAATTGAATGAAAATGGAGAAGTAATTAGAAACAAGGCCAGACTTGTTTTTAAAGGGTATGCGCAGCAAGAAGGAATAGATTTTGAAGAAACTTTTTCTCCTGTTGCAAGACTTGAGGCCATCCGAATGTTCCTTGCTCTCTCAAGGTTTCAAAACTTCAAATTATTTCAAATGGACGTGAAATCAGCCTTTCTGAATGGAGACTTGGAAGAAGAAGTTTACATTGAGCAGCCAGATGGTTTCATTCTTGGAAATGATCCAAATCTTGTATGCAGATTGAAAAAGGCTCTCTATGGTCTCAAACAAGCTCCAAGGGCTTGGTACTATCACTTGGACAAATATCTTCATCAACAAGGTTTTTCAAAAGGATCAACAGACAACAATCTTTATATAAAAGTTGAAAATGACAAATTGCTAATACTTGTTGTGTATGTAGATGACATTATCTTTGGCAGCAATGAAGAAGCTATGAGTCAAAGCTTTGCTTTGGTGATGCAGAAAGAATTCGAAATGTCCTTGCTGGGAGAACTGACATATTTCCTTGGTTTGCAAATCCAACAAAAAGAAGGAGGGATCTTTTTGTCTCAAACCAAGTATCTCAAGCAGATTTTGAAGAAATATGGCATGGAAGATGCAAAACCAGTATGTACACCCATGGTCACAGGATGTAGCCTCAGTGCAAATGATGAATCAGCAGCAGTGCATCAACCAACCTACAGATCTATGATTGGAAGTCTACTTTATTTGACAGGTACCTGACCAGACATCATGCATGCAGTGGGAATAGTTGGAAGATTTCAAGCAAATCTGAAGGAAACTCATCTTCAGGCAGTGAAGAGAATCTTTAAATATCTTCAAGGGACTCAAAATTATGGCTTATGGTATCCTAGAGATACAGATCTCACACTTCATGCTTATACAAATGCAGATTGGGCAGGAAGCATGGATGACAGGAAGAGCACAAGTGGTGGTGCGTTCTTTATGGGTTCTAGATTAGTATCTTGGTTAAGCAAGAAACAAAGTTCGATTGCCTTGTCTACAGCTGAAGCAGAATATGTTGCTGCTGCATCTTGCTGCACTCAACTCCTTTGGATGATGCAGACCTTGCAGGACTTTCAAATCACTTGTACACCACCTATCTCCATCTTATGTGATAACACAAGTGCAATCAGCATTTCAAAGAACCCAGTCATGCATTCAAATACCAAGCACATACCGATCAAGTATCATTTTCTCCGGGAACAAGTACTTGAACAAAAGGTCAAGTTGGAGTATGTTCCTTCTAAGGAACAAGTTGCTGATATACTCACCAAACCATTGCCCAGGGAGACCTTTGAATACCTCAGGCAAAAGCTGGGGGTTGTTGATGCATCATCTTGTTGAATCTCTTCTGATGGTTGGCACAGGTTCAGGGGGAGCATATAATGCATTGTTGGCATTATGGAGGATGTACAGAAGGAGATCATGGATGTTGGACTGAATATTGCTGCAATATGTCTCTATCTCTTTCATGGTCATTTATGGTGGATTATGGTTCTTCTTTGCAGATCTGGTTTATTTTCAGGAGGAGCATGTTCTTAGGGGGAGCATAACCCTTTGCCCTTGATGTCAAAGGGGGAGAATGACGTTGAAGATTTTGAGGTTGCCATCAAGTCCAAAGGGGGAGATTGTTGGCATTATGATTCTGGTATGGCTCTATGATACAGATGTTGTACTTGATGGCAACACCCTCAAGTGGCAATGCTCTGATCAGGCTCTCAAAATGTTGAAAATCAAGAAGTACGCAGGAGAATAGTTCAAATGGTGCGTACACGCAGGTACGCCGTGAAGGGACTGCGGCCGCACACGCAGGTCACCCGTTCAGAAGGTGCGTACCCCCAGTTCACTTACTTCAAGGCAGAGAAGCGCGTTCACGTGGGGTTTCCTATGTTTGGCCCGTGGTATTTAGCCCGCCGTTCTTGATTCTATGGTTTTGGCCCGTGGTATTGCTTTATATTATTATTATTATTGAGCCTCATGTTTTGGGCCCCTTGTATTGGTTATCTATGGTATTGATCCATGATTTTAGGAAGAGCTTGCCTATATAAAGCAAAGGAGATCACTTGGCTAAGCATCTTTTGCAAGTTGAATATCTTAAGATCTGAAATATTGGGTTATTGTTTTAAAAGCTTGATCTACATAAAAGTGAAGTTGAAAGCGAATCTATGAAGGGTGATCTCTCGAGCGCATGATCAGATCTGGGCATCTGACGATCTGTAGCACACTGGTGGACTGCCAAATTCGGCCCTAACCAGAGGTACGCAGGTGATTAACAGTGCAAGTGCGTGGGTACGCAGAGCAGAAGAAGGCGCACTGCGTGGGTACGCAGAGCAGAAGAAGGCGCAGTGCGTGGGTACGCAGCGTGACAGAGGATCAGGTGCGTGGGCACAAGGGAAGTACACGGCGCTTCAGAAGCCGCAGGTGCGTAGGTACGCGGCGCGATAGCATATGTGGGTGCGTGGCTCCAGTAGCAGTACGCGGCGCAATAGTATCTGTGGGTGCGTGCCTACAGTAACAGTACGCAGCGCAATTGAAGAAACAGTGCGTGGGTACGCGGTGCAACAGAAGGGTCTCTGCGGCTATACGCAGGGGAGCAGAAGGTGAAGTGCGTACGCTCGCAAGCCAGAGAAAGAAAAACTGCGTATCTGTCTTAAGATCTTTTATTGGCTGACTTTTGTCTGTTGATAAGGTGTTCTGGGTTTAGTTTACTATTATTGTTGATCTGGTTATTGCAGTTGATTGGGTGATTTACTTGTATTTGATGATCTCTTGATGTTTATGGATCCAGTTTGAAAATTTATGAAAAGTGATCCTTGAAAGAAAAGAAGTAGGGGGTTGTAGCTCCCTTCCAGGAGAGACTGGAAAACGAGAGAGAGTTGTAGCTCTCTGCAGGTTGCAGCCTGCGTACTGGTAAAGGACTGCACCAGTACAAAACCATTGTAAAAGGAGTTTCTAATTTGAAAGAAGATAGAGACATATTGCAGCAGGTGGTTTTCACCCACATTGGGTTTCCACCTTACATCTGGTGTTCTTTGGTGTGACTATCTGTTTTCTTTGTTCATGCTCATTATTTTATGGTACTGACATGCAAAAATACTTCAAAGTATAAATAAGGAAGACTTATTAAAAGAACTAGATAATACTGATTCACCCCCCCCCTCTCAGTATTATTTCCAACACTCTTTTCGCCCTTCATTTCTAACACCTTGGTTTATAATATTTATCTTAGGGTTTATCATAGGATTTTCTCAATATGAAAATCAACCATGTTCAACCATGGTCCAATGTCACATTGTGACAAATATTGTCTCAATATGAAAATCAACCATGGTCAACCATGGTCGAACACCGCATTGTGACTTGTCTCGACTTTAAAATCAATCATGGTCTACCATGGTCTCATGTCAAATTGTGACAAGGATTGTCTCAATATGAAAATCAACCATGGTCAACCATGTCACAATGTCATATTGTGACAAATATTGTCTCAATATCAAAATAAATCCTGCTCAACCATTGTCAATAACCATGGTCACATTGTGACAAATATTCTCTTGGTCCAATGTCATATTGTGACAACCATGGTGATCCATGGTCAACCATGGTCCAACATTTCATTATGACAAAAATTGTCTCAATATTAAAATCAACAATGGTCAACCATTGTCCAACGTCACATTGTGACAAACTTTGTCTCAATACGAAAATCAATCGTGGTCAACCATAGTCCAACGCCGTATTATGACAGATATTATGTCAATATGAAAACCAACCATGGTCGACCATGGTCAACCATGTTTATTTTAGGGTTTATAATATTTATCTTAGTGTTTATATACCTTGGGTTCATAATCCCTTCGGTTTTTAGTATTAATCTCTTGGGTTTATAATATTTATCTTAGGGTTTATATACCTTGGGTTTATAATATTAATCCCTTGGGTTTAATATTATTCTCTTGGGTTTATAATAGCTAGGGCTTTTAGAATTAACCTTGCATTTATAATGTCAATCTAAGGGTTAATATTCTTAGGGTATAATATTATTCATAAGGTTTAATAATAATAATCATATTTATATGCTTTCAACGTATATCAACCACATTTACTAATGTGGTTGTGCTAATATGGAAATGTTGTCATCAATATAATCTTATGTCATGTGAGTTTTTCAATCTATTTTAAATATTATCTCTAAATAAATTATAGGTTCAAAATAAAAGTTTCATAAAAGAAATGAAAAAATTAAAGAAATAAAAATTAGAAAACAAAAAGAAAAAAATGGGTGTCTTTGACTTTCAATATAGGTCTACTATTTACTAAGGATGGCAACTTTCCAAAGTAGGTCATATAGGCGAACAACAAGCTTTTAAAATATACTAAAACTACCAAGACCACCTTGGAATATATATTTCCATCCAAATAATCACAATAAAAATTTATGTCAATTACTAAATGGTCTTTGACCTTGTTTTCTATATTGATATGATGGTGACAACACTTTCCATACTTTTAAGAAGATTTTTTAATAAACGCAGACCAAAACAAAATAGCCCATTAGCTACCACCAAGGTATTGTATATAGTGACGATAAGTATTAATTATTTTAACTATAAAATAGTGTAATGATAACATGTCAAGTTAATAAAAGTTATTAATGTCATTTTAATGATAACATGTCAAATCAAATATTCACAACTCATGAGATTTGATTGAAATTTGATCATAAATATTGACACTATATGTTTACTATAATAACACTTGATGGTATATATATATATATATATATATATATATATAGACAAATACTATTTATAACTCTATAAGTTACAATTAATAGTGTTACTAAATCATTTTTTTGGGAATTTTGAGGTCTAAAATGGGTCTCCTAAGGAAAATATTAAAATAATGAAATATGAGTTATGAATTTTCTTTTCAATTTTTATACTACAATTCATGTAACCATGGTTAAATTCAATTGAAAAAGTTGTAGAAAAGTAAAATTAATAAAAAAAATCTATTAATCTGACTAAGTGAGCTTTTGAAGAAAAAGTCAGTTAAGAGGTCATTGCATTTGTGGATGCATCGAATCATCGTGCTCAATGGTGAGTCTTCCTGCATGTTTGGGATAATATAATTTGAAACAGTCCAAATCTATGAAAACCCTTTCATTGTATTTGGTGATATTAGCTTGCAAGAGCTACCCACCAATGCAGAAAATAGTTTAGATGGCCCTTAGGTCATTGGCCAAGTCGATCACCACATAAAATTATTTGGAGGAGCTCCTTGCTTGGTTTCCCTGCAAGAATGGTGATCATTTCCTATATCTAAGTTGCATTTGGAGTAAATGCAACATTTCCTCTTCACCTTCCACATTCATGTGAATTTTTCACCCCTTTCTGTTCTATCCCACGTTTTTTTTCTTGGCCAACTATCTAGGTGCAATATAAAGATGGGTTCCATACATAGGATGATGTTAGCCCCAAAAGACTACACACAAAGAGCATGTTATATGGTCAAAAAAAAGGAGGAAGATAAATTTTAAATAAGTTGTTGTTTTCATTCCAGGCATTTTTTTTTTTAGTTATATCCTTTCATATTTCTTACAATTATGAGACTATATCATTTTTTAGGTCCAAGTAAAAGGCTTCCTAGATATACATGTTGGCTATGTATATGGTTTTAAATTGATGTTCAAAAGCATGGTATTCTTTTAATTAGGAAGCATAAATAGTATAAATTGTGTCATCACATTCACATGTTGAGTGTTCTTCAATCAAGGGAACACTTTTATCTCTTCCATAAAAAAAAAAAATTATAGTTCTCTCCTTAAGGTGCTTCTGCTCATTCGTAAGAGGATTACCATCAAAGAAGATGAAGAATAAATGTCTCCTACAATTCTCTCTATTTCCAATTTATACCTAGTTTTCATCAAGGGGATCACTTGAATTTGGTGTATCATCAAGTACATTATCTCTAGCAGCAGTTGGTTTCTCCTTGTTTTGTAGGTTCCTCTAGTAATTGGGGAGTGAGTTCATTGGAAAGATATTCTTGATTTGTTATGTATAGGGATGGCTCATCTTATTTGCATCAACAAGCTCATCATCAACATTGAGATTTATAACACCTTCCTCTTCTTTATTGTCATGGAGGTCTTCATATTTTTTAATACTGGAAGAAACTCCACCCAGATATGGCTATACATGATCTGTGTTGTAATACCCTAGAAACAAATTTTCATGTGATAGGAAAGTGACCTTAGTTGTGTAAATATTTTTGTCCAATTCATCAATAGACTGTGACTCTTTTGTCTCTTTATTCCAAACTTGTACATCGTAGGGTTGTTGGCTTGAGGAGGCTTGGAACCGGGCTTAGAGTTAGCTAAGATAACGAACAAAACCCTACACTACCAACCATTTAAGTAACATTCCACTTAGCATGGACTGCATTCTAACCCGAGGCAGTATTGGGGGATGCTAGAACCATGTTTCCGCATCCAGAAGGTTATGTGATGCAGCAACAAGACGTTTCTTTAATCTAGGTCCCAATCTGACCTTCATGAACCCTTATCTTCAGAATCAAAAACTTAAAGTGATTTCTAGTTAAATAGATCTATGAGCTTCACCTAATTGTTCTAACATGCATAAGTTATCCTACAAAAGTAGATCTGGAGCTTCGCGATACAATTAAAACAATATTAGAGAATCGAATCATAACTGAGCATAGACATAGAAACATATAAATATACAGAAAACACATGTAATTGCTTCAAGTAGGCCTTATTACCTCAGATATTCAATTAATGCACTTCTTCTAACCCTGTGCACACAGTTTCAGGGGCCCATGCACTCAGTTGCAGACTTCCCAAGGTCTCCGCACACTCAATTGCAGGAGCCTTCCCCTTCACCAGAATACAGAGTTATACACAAAATAGACTCAAAATCCCATTCATGAACTAAACTTAACTTAACTAATGCCTCCTAGATGTCTTCCTTTTATATCTTTAACATTACATTACCATGGTCAGCAAACCATGGGCGGAGCTCATTACTTAATCAAAATAACCAAACCCTTCACAAAATAAGGGGCTTTGACCTGCCTAAAATCCCCTTTGACTCTAAACGTTCTACGATGTTTGCACTCCACTCCTAAAAATGTGAAGACTTTACAATATTACATCAAAATTTAGACAAAACTTAGACCTAGGGGACCCCATCCCAACAGGCCCTCAACACAAAGATGTGACTCATCCCGAGTCACTCTGTCGGTACGTCCTTGACGTGCTCTTTAAGTTCGATGAACTCTATCTTCAATGCTTGAAGCTTTGTTGTGCACTGCACAGTGGCCTATCGAACCTCCCAACCAATTTCTTAGTAGTTGGTCCCTCTACTACTAAGCCAATGGTCCTTTTTGTCTATTGCATACCTTTTAGTTTACTCTCTATATCCTGAGAGAGTTGAATAGTTTCATCATTCCAAGGCTGCATTCTCGTAGAAATGATTGATGCTTTGCATTGCAACTCGTCTATCTGAGTCTAAATAACCTTCCCTTCTTGGAGTCTGGCTGATCCAGATGGATCCTAAAAGGCTTAGAATTTTAATGTCTCAAAATTTGTTTTTGATAGCACCATTGCGTAGATCTCATCTCCATGATTCCAACGGTGCAAACGGAATGTCAAATGGACGTCGTATGAAAAAGTTATCATATTCTGATCCTTTTGGGAAACAAGGAAAATTTTGTGCAATTTTGCCCAGTTAGCAGTCCGTACTGCTGACGTGGCACGCTGAATGTGATGTAGGAGCATTGACTCGAAACTATCATTGTATTTTAGTAGACATAGGGGGTCTTGTATTTTCAAGGAAGTTAGATTCCTATGAATGTAATTATTAATGATTTGAGTGGTTAAAGTAGGAATTAACTAGATAAGTGTGAGGATATTTGTAAATGGTCTCAAGTGTAGGAAAACATGAGTGATTAATAATGATGAGAGAGTTGGAAATCAATTGTAACTCTTATAGGTCTCATGATTCAAGGAACTAGAGAGGATTCTTAGGGATAAGTAGGAGTTAAAAGTGGATTTAGAATATTTTCAGGAGTTAGTTCAGCAAATTAAGGATCTGAACTAGAATTAGTTCAAAAAAACCTTTTTGTATAAAGGTAAGCCTAAAAGGCGAGAGCAAGAGAGTCAGCCAGTAGTTAGAGAGTTAGGAAACAGGATTTGTCTGTAAGCCTACGGGAAGGTAGGAAAACGGAGGCCACTAATCAGAAAATCAGGCCAGAGAGAGGGAGACTCTTGTGTAAATACTTGTTTATTAATACAAACAACTCAATTCTGGGTTTGTAACCATCAAGGTTCAGCTCAGGTTCAACTTCTTTTATTATGAAGTTTTGTATACGTACTTCAATGTGGAATTGAGGTGTTCATATGATTGTTTATGCTCATTTTAGTTGGATTTTGTCATCTTTATAGGAGATCCTTTGAGTTGTTGCTATTGTGAGAGTTCTTTGTAGGAGAAAATTACCTTGTAGGGGTAATAGCCACATATTTATTGCAACAAGTTTTTATGTATTGCATTGATACTACATATATAAGTGGTCTAGTCATGTTGACAGGCCCAAAGATGTAGCCCAGGAGGGGTGAACTCCATCAACAAATCCTTTGTTTTTCTCTTCTTAGTGCCTACATGGTTTATGTGTTTTTATATTCATTATGTTAAGTTACATATGAAGACTAATCCATGATCTGAAGAGACATTTGAGAAACCTGTTGTTTCAAGACCCATTTTTCATGCTTGCAAAGTGTTGACATAGTCCTAAGTCTTGTTTTATTTGATTGTGGAAAGAGAGGTAGAAATCACCTATTCCACTTTCAGATCAATTTGGTATCAGAGTACAAAGTTGACTAGATTGCAAGCATGGGAATGGGTTCAAAGAATGATAATCTCAAATTCGGAGGACATTATTTCATTTCTCCAACAAGAGAACATGGAGCTCAAAAGACTACTTGAAGTTGTTGAGGAAGAGAAGTAAAAGATGTGCCTCATGTTGCAAAATGTTGTGGAGGAACAAATAGATGAATGTTCTACTACTAGAGCAGCAAAGAATCTCTCCAATACTAAGCAAGATTGTGGGCATGTCAAGAATGCAACCTATGGCTCTTGTCAAGACGATGTAAGTATATGTGTTTTTTGTCAAATGGAGGACATCTCCTATGTACCAAGGACATAAGGAGGTTTCCTTGAAGCATCCTCCACCACTTCATCTAGGGCAGAGAAGAAGGAGGAATTGTTGGATGAGTACCCACAAGAGGCTAGTGCAGAAAGCCCCTCAGAGAAGGAAGATGGCCAAGTCTGCACCTTTTGTCCGCATGATGATGAGGATGAGGTTCTATCAAAGCCAAAGTCAAAGGAGTTGAAAGAAGAAAGACCAAGAGTCCAAGAAGACACCTCAAGAATTAGGAAAGAGTTTAAGAGCATCTTTGTCCCATAGTCAAAAGATGAGGAATGGTAAGCATTTACATGCAGTTTATTTACATGAAAATGTTCATTTAAGATCTTTTGTAGCCTTTGAGAAGCATTGCAAATGCATAGGAACAAAGCTCTTGTCCAAGATGGGTTACAAGGGAGGAGGCCTTGGAGTTAACAATCAGGGCATTATCCATCCAATTGAGGCAAAGGAGAGACCTCAAAAGGAAGTTTTGAGCTATGTTGAAAAGGGAGAATGGTCTTCCAATGATAGCTCTTGGGTATCATGTTCTTTTTCTCATAAGAGAGGACATGACGAGGCGAATTATTGGGATTTGGATCCGAAATTGGTACCATATTGGTTTCTAAAGCAAAGGGAGGACATGAAATGCTGGACCTCTCAAAAGAGAGATGAGCAAGTTGAAGAAGAGACTAAAACAAGTTATTTTTGCCATTCAAGTTTCTCGCGTAAGAAGCATGGTGTTAGGTCCCTATACTACTATTGTAACCCCTTATTGTTATTAGTGCAATCGCCTTATTATATTGTTGTGCCCATGTAGTACCTATATTGTTATTAGTATGCCCCATAGAAGCCCACTATTGTTATTGTTGTGCCCTTACATTATTATTGTTATGTCGTTTATGATTATATTATGACCCCTTAGACTCCTATATATAGAAAGGAGGTCCTGTCATTTGTATCATCCAAGAATTGTTCATTTGTGTAATGTAAAGGAGGTTTCCCCCTCGAAGAGGCTTATTTTGAAGGCATTGATCTCTCTTTTCTTCTATTTTGTGAGCTGGTTTCATAACATTTGGTATCAGAGCTTTGGATTCTAGGGGTTCACTGCTCCAAACAGGTCATCATGGAATTTTCTCTATAACAATTTTTATGCGATGTTTCAGAAGCTAAAAAACAAACCCATTTGAGACAAAATATCTCTGAACCTCAGTTCTAACTTTCAGATCTTGTCTCGCTATATTTTCGGAGATCTGATTTGAGGAAGTTAGGGTTTTTGCAAGCTCCAAAATTCCATCTTAAACAGGTCATTGTATAATTTTCGCTGTAATTGTTTTTCTACGAAGTTTCAAACTCGAAAATTAAAACCCATTTGAGACGCAAACTTGGTGCCATTGGGACCCAAATTTTTGATCTTTTTTCACTATATTTTTGGAGATACAGTCCAATACATTTAGGGTTTTTGTAGGCTCCCAAATTACATCCCAAACAGGTGACCTTGGGAAAATCATCATAAATTTCTCTCTGAGCATCAGATTGATATTTCGTAAGAATTTACAGAAAGATGACGAAATTTAGTTTTCGTTGTATTGATTTCAAGTCCTAAGGTCCAAACGGTGACACGTGGCACTTCGTACAAGTTCTCTTTACTGAATGAGTCTATAATCAAGTCATTGTGGGAGATTTGACATAACTCTTTCTTGGAGAATCCAGTATTAGTTAGACTTGTGGGGTTAGAAAGAGGACTCAGAAGGCTACCGCAGGACATAATTTTAGGCCTTGGAGATCTAAAATTATCGAGCTACAGTAGATTCAAGATCAAGCTCCTAAAATCAAGAAAAAGTGATATGAGGAAGTTTGATGGCAAGGATCTGGTAAATTGGATACTACAGATGGAGCAATATTTTGATCTACATGGTGTACAATTGTTACAAAAGGTACATATTACATCTTTATATTTAGAACTAAATCAATTTTTATGGTATAAAGGGCTTTGCTCTCGTAAGCCAATTGTCACTTGGTCAATTTTCACGGAAGAAATGATAGCACATTATGAGGATACAAAGAGTAACATCTTCTTTAGCCAATTGATAAATCTCAAACAAAAGGGTTCAATGGCAGAACAAATTGAGGACTTCCAAAAATTTAATATAAGGGTAAATGATATTCCAGAGAAGCAAAGGATTGATGTCTTAATAGGGACTTTAAAGGATAACATTCAACATGAGGTTCATCTTTGGGAACCTGATTCATTGGGGAAGGCATTCAGGTTGGCAAGAAAAATTGAAAGTGAAATTATGGAAACAAGGAATATTACCACTCACAACTATAAATATGAAAGTGTTTTTTCTCCTAGCCTTCCACAACCTACAAGGTTTACACAACAACAGTTGGAAGAAAAAAGAGAAAAAGGGCTTTATTACATTTGTGATAGCAAATACACTAAAGGTGATAAGTGGGCTGACAAGAAAAGGATAAAGAAACGTCAAAAGAAGAGGATATACACCAGGAACCAACCCCAAAGAAAGAAGAAATGAATCTTACCATATCTTGTAAAGCATTGGAAAGAATTACCACTCCTCAAACTCTCAAGATAGAAGGACATACCAAGAAGAAAAAGGTTCAAATCGAGCATTAAGAAATGAATCTGCCAATACCTTGTAATGCATTGGTTGGAATTACCACTCCTCAAACTATCAAGATAGAAGGACATATCAAGAAGGAAAAGGTAATAGTGTTGATTGATTTAGGGAGTACCCATAATTTTATTCATTGTAAGATAGCCAAGGAATTGAATTTCTTCCTATATCTAGCACCAAAGTTTCAAGTGATGGTTGCAAGTGGAGGAACCATAAATTACTCTGGAAAGTGCTATAATATCAAGCTATCCATGGGAGAATATGTATTGAATAGCCCAATGCTCTCCATTCTAATGGTTGGTGTTAATGTTGTACTAGGAATCCAATGGCTACAATCCTTGGGTACAATAGCTTTTAATTTTCAAGAACTTTTCATGAAATTTTCTTTGGAAGGAAAGGAATTTGAATTAAGGGGTATCATAGGGAAACCAGGAAAGATAATCAACTCTAATGGAATTATAAATCTTCTAAAGAAACAAAAAAGAGGCGTAATTGCACAATTATGTTCGCTAGAGGTTCCCACATCGAAATCATCTTTTTCTCCAGATCCCCAAAAAGTCTTGTACAATCATTCCAAGGTATTTGAGACTCCCAAAGGCCTCCCACCTTTTTTTGATCATGATCATGCTATTCATTTAATTCCAAGAAGTGTTCCTCCAAACATCATGCCTTACAGATATCCATATGCCCAAGGAGTGAAATTGAACGTATGGTTGTTGAAATGCTAGAGGTTGGTATAATTATCCAACCAAATTTGATAAATGAAGCAAGGGATGAATGGAAGAATGATGAAGCGGGGTGGGAACTCATTCAAAATTTGCATAATATCCCAGTTCAAACAATATTTCTAGAACTTGACAAGGAAGGAAAATAATATTGGAACCTGAAGCAGTCACAAAACTAAGAAATTTACAGCTACGAAATCGATCAATTTCAGAGTATATCATCAAGTGGAAGAACTTACCTGCTGAAGAATACACATGGAAGGATGTTAATTTAATATAAAAGCATCTAGAACTACTCAAGTGTTGAGGACAACACTTTTTGAAGGAGAGGGCCATGTTAGGCCTCTATACTACTATTTTAACCCCTTATTGTTATTAGTGCAACCTACTTATTATATTTTTGTGCCCATGTAGTACCCATATTGTTATTATTGTGCCCCATAAAAGCCCACTATTGTTATTGTTGTGCCCTTACATTATTATTGTTATGTCGGCTCTGATTATATTACGACCCCTTAGACTCCTATATATAGAAAGGAGGTCTTTTCATTTGTATCATCCAAGAATTGTTCATTTGTGTAATGTAAAGGAGGTTGCCCCCTCGAAGAGGCTTATTTTGAAGGCGTTGATCTCTCTTTTCTTCTATTTTGTGAGCTGGTTTCATAACACATGGTTCAAAGGATAACAAGGGAAGGTATAAGTCTCACTCAAATAGTTTCTTTGATTTTGAACCACATGATCAATTGAATAAAATTTTATGGAATATGGTTTCATGCACTTTCTGTGATTCACCTAACCATAGTGTGAAGAAATGTTAGCAAAGGAAAGAGTTTCTTGAATGTGGGAATGAAATAGGGAAGAAAGACTCTCTTCTAAGTTCGAAGACAATATCATCAAGTAGCAAGCACAAAAATTTATGCACCCATTGTAATATTAGTGGGCATTAGGTCGAGAAGTGTTGGAAATTACATCCACAACTTCATCCTAAGAAGGGAAAGCAAGACATGCAAGCACCTGAAGAGGAAGCGACAAAGGAAAAAGTGGTGCAAGTTGTGACCATACATGAAGTTACTCAAGAAGAAGCACAAGTTCAAGTATAGGGTTCATTCACCTAGTTGGGTAAAAAATGGGTGGACTACTTGTCTAGTTGAATGTTGTAAATATCTTTGTAAAGCACATGTCATTTTTCCCCATAGTTGGGAATTTTGTAAAGTGATGCATGTATAAATCACTATTTTGCGACATAGTGTTTCTTTTGACTGTAGATAAGTCAAATAAAGTTTGGGGAATTTCTGTAATGAGTCTGAATTCTCTCTATAAGACTTTTGGAGACCAAAATTCCTTTTTGTGGGGAGACGTGATCTAGATGGATCCTAAAAGGCTAAAAAATTTATTGTCTCGAAAATTATTTTTAATAGTACCATTGCACAGTGCGTGTCGTCATGATTCCAATGGCACAAACGATGTGTCAAATGGACATCGTATGAAAAATTTATCGTGTTTTGATCATTTTGGGAAACATCCAAAATTTTGTGCAGATCTGCCCAATCAACAGTCTATACTGATGACATGGCATGCTGACTGGACCTAATGATTTGGCACATGACTGGGTTTCAAAAGGACCAATGGCATCTCACCACTTGTCAAGTTTTTATTGGTGCTGAAGTGGCAAATTTTTATTGGGTTGCATTTGATTGGTTGTTGGGTGGCCAACCACAGGCTGCCACGTGGCAGCATGGGGGCCACCAAAATTTGTGGGAAATCCACATAACACTCCACAGGAATCAATACCATGACCTCTCAACAAACAACACTGCACTTTAACCACTCGGGCTAACCATGGTCCTTGTTAACCAAAGGACCCAACCTCTACTTAAAGTTTATGTGACGGAAGTATTGGGGTAAGGGCCAGGGCTTAACCTCGGCCCCCCACAAACACTACCATATGACCCTTGGCACGGAACTCTAGGTGTAGAGGAAGCATAGAGGTTCCAGTCACGAGGGGCCAACCCTGACCATATGGCGTGTCAACAAAACTGCGGGTGGAGGAAGTGGGGGCCCGGCTGGCGGGGGTGGATGGTTAGCCCTGGCCCCGGGCACGTGGCCCCCCACATGACCACATTTTTCGGACCTTAAGCCTTGGCAGAATTTTTAACTTCCCCACGAATTCCGTTGGATTTTTGCCAATTTTTTGCTCCGTTAGCGAAATTTAGGGAAAAATTGTAGAACCAATAGACATGCAGGCAAATTTGTAGGACAATTAACAATTTAATTCATGGAGGAGCAAGAAGCTCATAACTTTTGGAGTTTTTATCCAAATGGAGCTCTGAAAGAGGCTGCTTAGGGGTTTTTGGATGTTTTGAATCTATTGGTAACCTCTATTTTTTATTAGAGCACATCTATAGATTCATTTTGTATGTTTGTGACTAAAGGTGTATGGATTAATCAGAGTTTGGAAGCAGTTGTGGAGGCTATTTGGACATGGAGAAGACCTTGTAGGGGTATACTCAATTTCAAAAGGCTACTACAAAAATTGTAAACATCAAGGTTCAACTCATTTTCAACTTCTCTTGTTATGAAGTTTTGTATATGTACTTCAATGTGGAATTGAGGTGTTCATATGTTTGTTTATACTCATTTCAGTTGGAGTTTGTCATCTTTGTAGGAGATGCTTTGAGTTGTTGCTATTGTGAGAGTTCTTTGTAGGATAAAATTACCTTATAGGGGTAATAGCCACATATTTATTACAATTTTTTTTTATGTACTCCATTGATATTGAATATATGAGTGGTCTAGTCATGTTGACAGGTCTGGAGATGTAGCCCAAGAGGGGTGAAATCCATCAAAAAATCCTTTGTTTTGCTCTTTTTAGTGCCTACATGGTTTATTTGTTTTATATTCATTATGTTAAGTTACATATAAATACTAATCCATAATCTGAAGAGACAAGTGAGAAACCTGTTGTTTCAAGACCCATTTTTCATGCTTGCAAAGTCTTGACATGGTTCTAAGTCTTGTTTTATTTGATTGTAGAAAGAGAGACAAAGATCACCTATTCCACTTTAAGATCACTAGTGAAACATTGCATAGGTGATAAGGTCTATGTTGTTGCCATTATTTCATCGAACTACAATTTTTTTTCTCTTAGGTCAACTTCAATCTTCTGTACATGTGGGTCCTCCTGTAGTGAGGCCCACGTCTCCATGATGTTCTCAAAAATTTGGTTGTAGTCCTAAACTACAACCACTAGTATGTCCATGTCTACTTTAATAGTAGCCTTGTGCTACTCTCAAACTTCTAGAGGTGTGGTTGGTTGTAACTTCATATGTAACTTTATGACTTACATCTGCATCTCAAACTTTACACGTTCAACCTCCGCTTTGGACTCCTTTACCGCGACTGCTAGCATGTGGAGCCTATCTTCGGAAGTTTCTTCAGTCTATATAAGGAGCTCTGGAAGCTCAATGAAAGTCTGGGTAATGGCATCCTCTAGCTACTGCCTGTGTGCAGTGGCTACGTCCCTATCCTCGATGGCCCTGGCAGCTTCCTCAACTAGCTTCTCATTATGGCTCTTGGTGTCTTTGATCACGAAGATGTCTGCTCTTGCTAGATTTTAAATTTGGCAAACACTCCCTGGTGGAGTTCATGCAATGCTTGAATGGGTAGTGCCGCTAATTTTAGCATTGAATTCCTCCCATATGGCCTTGTTGTCTGATTTGCCTTGGTAGTAAAATGTAGCGACCCTCCTAGAATGGGCATTGCACAAACCTCTGTGGTCACCACCAACGTCGAAGGTAATGTTGGTTTCAGACTTGACTTTCCCATGCTTTCTTGATTCTTTCTCGCTTGAATCACACTCGCTTGAATCACACTTGCTTGTACCTGTAGCTCTTTGAGGCCCTACTGGACTTGCGTCAGTACTGACTTGTATTGATCCTCTATATTTCCCCACATGTCCTCGATGACTAATCGCACAGTGTCACCGATCTCATCGATGTCCCCCTTAGTGAGGACCATTGGCTTAGTGCTAGAGGTCTTGTCAGACTTCTGCTTCTTTCACGCACCTCCAGTGGTGGTTTTCTTCCTCCTCTTTAGGATGAAAGGAGACTCAATATCTTCTGTCTCCTCAAAAGTGTTTGCTCCACCCTGCTCTGGTTCCTCCATGTCCAGTTCTTCTTCTTCTACGCACTTTGGCTCCTATTCGGTATTCTTCTCAAGGTCCACAGTGACCTTTTGAGGCACCTTCTTTGTGTCTTCCTTCAACGCAGATTTCACAGTCGGCGTACCTCCTGTGGCCTTCATTTTTTTTCTAGTACCTGCCTAGTCTCCTTCGGCTTCCTCGCTGGGATCCAACCACACACTTGACTAGTTAGATATTACCGCAAAAATGTCCTTCTCTGAGGCCAAATAGGGAAAATCATACCATATGTCCTCTGCATCTTTCTTCACCTATATGTATACGTTGTGGAAGTCTACTTTGAAGTTCACAACTCTGCAATATTTTTTAAGTAACACCAGTGATAGTCGTGGCTTCTAGCTGATCATGGTGCACAGATCCATCTCAAACAACACCCAAAATAATTTATTCTCTACCACCCGAAGTGGATCCTTAGATGCCCATAGTGAAGTGTACTTAGCAGTTTTGCATAAGTCGGGGTTGATAGTAGGGAACTGTGACTCTTCAGGGGTTCTCCAGGATATCAAAGAAATCAAAAGTAACAACCATGCATAATGGAAGGGTTTCCTTTCTTCCTGGGCTTTACGACAATCATACAAAAAATATTGGTAGAGGTATCTTACCCAATTAAACTACACCCCTTGGCTACACTGTGCAACCAACTGAATTACTAGGGTTGGCACCTCATTTGCCCTGCACTTCCTCATAATCTTACCGGCAATAATGGACATGGAAAAGGCAAGAAAATTATCAGAAATTGAGCTTACAGCGTAGTCTCATGACTTCTTGACAACATTGAAATCTTTCTTTACTTGGTCTGTGAGCTTCTTTTCTTGAGACTTGTCAACAAAAGATTTGGCAAGGTCTTCTCCTACACATGGCAGCGCAGTGATCCTCCTGATCAACATATCATCAATTGGGAAACTCGTCCCAAGCCATCAGGCTCTGTCGTGCACCAAATCCAGCAATTGGGTCACACATATTGTATTGATGTTGCTACGCCAAAAATGAGGCATAAACAACATGTTAAGTAAACTAGTGCACTCAATCCCAACCACCCACTTCATTGGTTCTACTCTCATTACACCGGAATCCTCATAGTATACCATCTTCAAGTATTTACTCGGTTCAAAATGAGGGAATTTTGCCATGTCCTCTAGATCCCAATCCTTCATGTGAAGTCGCGACACCTTCACCAGCAACTCTCCCTCAAAGGGCACATATTCTGGCAACAAAGGTGTAAAAATGGAAAATTTTACTGCATCAAGGTCCTTTGTCACCTTAGCAGTCGGCTTTCTCAACGACATATACAGAGGTAACCCCGAGAATGTATCGGCATCATCGACACTTATGTCCTTAATTCCTGCCTCATGTTCTTCATCCTCTAGGTCAACTGACTCCATTGGTTGCTTATTTTTTCCCTTTATCCATCTTTTACTTGCTCCATTGCTCAGTAGGCACCTTCCTAGGCGACTCCATGATTGTTGGCTTCTACAGTTTCTTCTGCTTCTTTATTGTTGGTGTTTCTACTAGTTCTACCATTGTTGTTGTTGTTGTTGCAGTTGTGGGCTTCGGCCTTGGTGATCTAGGAGCTATGGTGTGTGTAGGAGGTGTAGCAGTCATGATGTTTGTTAATCCTCGTTCCAAAAATTCCCAGTAGACGTCCTGCCAATCCTCACCAGACATGCAACACTTCTCTTGGCTCAGACTTAGGTGCAAAAGCTCACAAGATTTCTTCAAGAGGAAAAGTGTCTGAATGTAGAGCGGGATGCCATATTTATAGCCAAATTCAAATTCAAATGCCTTGAATTCCTTCATATCCTCCTCATAAATGTGAATTTGGTGGTATATTTCCATAGATATGCTCCTTAAATGCACTTCCCCTTCTCCCTTTAATGGAAAAATCGTTGTCAAATCAACTATAGCTCTTCCAACAGTCACATTTTGGGAAGGCTGCATTCGACCCTCCCTTATGGAGTAGTTACATTGTTGCGACTTTCTCCCCCTAGCCATCTCCCTAAACATCATGCGACCCTCCTTCGACAGAACCCTTCCACGGGAGAGTAGTTTATAGTCCTGCACTTCCTTCCAACTTCCTGAAGCACTAACAATTTCCAACTATCATATAGTTATTGCATTCTTGAAGGGTCGAGATTTTCTGTATATACCTTGAATTTTCTCCCATTAATCCTTCTAGGAAACAACTCCCCATTTAGCTTTGCGAGCTGAACTCCGCCACCATCCAAAATATCCTTGATCACATACGGTACCAACCAATGCATCTAAAACTTCCTAGGAAATTTTGTGAGCTTGTTGTCATACATTAGGATAAAATCTCCATTCTTAAAAGTGCTCTACTTAATGTGAATACCATGCATTTTCCCTAGCTTTCTGCACCTGCTGATGAAAACCAGCCAAAAGGAGGTCCTCCTCGAACGCAAGTAGCTACGCTAAGCGTTTGTCCATGAAGTCACGATCTTCCATCTCAGTTATTGCTGCGATCCTTAGGCTGGGTACTATATACTCTGTTGGACACCTAATCCTTAATGGGTTAGTGTGGAAGTCGAATGGACAAAAGGAGTCCAAGAGACCTTGGGATGTGAAACCCAATGGTCACATAATGTACTATAAATGTATATCTCCTGTTAATAAAAAATGTACTGCATGTTTTATCTTTCATATTTTCTCTTGCTGTCCATGTGTGTTTAACATGGTATCAGAGCAGGCATATTCCTACCCTGCATAATTAATGTGAGCCATTTGTCTTATGGCCTTTCTGTGCAGTTTATTTCTGCCATAAACTTCATGAATATTTTCTCATGAATATTTCTTTAGCTAAATTTTAGCTACTCCTGACACTGCCAGCACTGTCCAAGCGGTTCTGACATGTCTGTCTGCCATATTTTTACCTGCGCTCTTTGTCCATAAGCGTTTCATGGTAATTTTAGTGCTGTCCTGTCTGTCATTTTTATTGGCTGGCCTTGTCTGTCATATGCGTTTTATTTCTGAACGCTGGCTTGCTCCACGTAACCTCAACGCTGCTAGCCTGCCCCTCTGTCTGACTGTTCAATTCTCTGACTGTCATAAATGTTTCAAAAGGGCGTTATTGCACCTGCGCCTCCATTGCATGAACTGCTTCACCTGATTATGCTACGCCTTCATTGATTATACTCTGCGGATTCCCACATCTCACCTGCGCTTCCATTTGCTTTCTGTAGCGACCGTTAACCAAAAGCCTACTTCACTGAGCAAGTCATCCTTTTGTTTGTCTCAGGCAGCCAGGATCATTCTTTTATCTTAGTACTCGCATGCCTTACCTGAGCTATGAGAGTCCGTGTCAGATACCCGAAGGCGCTCGCAGCGTAGCCCGCAGATTGTTGATTGTGGAAAGCAATGAAGCGGACACCTTCCTTGACTGAGCAATTTGCGAAGGATGTCACTGGAATGCCTACCACTCCAAACATGTGATCAATGCCCGCTCTCGCCAGCGCCTTCGCTGCTATACAGTTGCCATCGATTAAACTCGTACTCTGTTGATTATCCGCCATTGATGGATGGATGGATTGAAAAATTTTGATTCGACAGTTGCACACAACTATGAATAGCTCCAAAGTGTAAACAATATGATTTGGAAGTTCAGATCTCTTTAAAGAATTAGAATGGCAGACACTTGATGTACATTTGCAAGCCCATATCTCTACAGTCTTGTGCAATCACCATTGGTGAAGGTTCGAGCTCCAAATATTTACAGTTATTGTCTCAACATACGTTTTGGGTAATAGCATTTGCAGCTGTATTCTCTGATCATGGAGTCGAGGGCTTTGAACGGTTGCCTTTCTAGTCTCTGTGGACTCACTGGCGGATGTTGTGCAATGCATCTTTTTCTTTGAAACTAGAAAAAGAGCATCGGGTCTTATAATGCTGCTAGTGCCTCTTAAATGTATATTTGGTATTCTGGACTTTTTTAGGTTTTGATTTTATGCTTTGGATGTTTTCCGTTGTCGGCATGATTGTCAATGGTATTGAATGGTATCTTCATCACAAACTTCGCTTAGCTGTGTAACGGATACTCTCGTTGCTACCCCATTTGAAGATTGTTTCAATTTGTCACGGGTTTGTTTTTAATATCATGGATCCACAGAGTTTTCTGCAGATTTCATAATTTCATAGGTTGCTGGGAAATTATAGTGATGATGAGATGGGACTGAAAGACAATGTATACAACGTTCTCTCATGGGCGCATACCCATAGCATTCAATTCTTCAATTTCTGCATCTGACATTGGTGTCACTCTTCTCACTTTCTTCCCATCTTCACTTACAACTAGTTGTGAAGACGTTCTCAGCGCCGTTGTGACCAATGCATAGTTACTAACAAGTCTCTTCACTTTCTTGAATGATGTGATAACCGGAATAGGAACAAATCCTTCTGCGTCCTTACTCACAAATTTCATCAAATAGTCGTTAGTACTCAGATTTTCATCACTGAAATAATACTCCACCTGTTTGACAATTTTCTGTCTGAGCTCTTCAGTAAGAACACCACCGTTGGCCAAAGAACTGGAAGCAGCACTCCCAGGCACGATTTGCAGCTTGTCCCAATGGCTTTGTATAGTCGAATCTAGCCTACGAACCGATCCATCTCACGCTGGAATTCGAACTGGTTTTCGTTGCTGGGATATGAAACAAATCGAGCATCTATCAAGGTTTTTCGTGGCGCTCTGATCGCTGGATTTTATTAGTCTATTGAACTTGGAAGACGCAGCAAAGTCAAGGACGAAGTTGTCGTTGCTGTTCATGCTGGCACAGGTCGACATCCATGGATCGATTAAATAAATAGTGATTTTGCTGTAATCGATGTAAGATCTGGGATAAGAGCCTGAGTTCCCGCGTCCCTGCAAGGCCATCCTGCGACTGGAGGTACCGAAATCAAGCAGCAGAGAAACACGACCTTTCTTCAGCCTGGACGTTCATGATTTAACACTCCAGTGAGGTGTTGTCTTGTGTGTCAAATTACACACTTCAGAAAAAGTGTTGGAAAATAGTAATTCGAATTGCATCAAGGAAGTAGTTTTGACCACTGGACTGTGCATTATATTTGGATGGCATTATGCATGAGGTGTTTTACATAAGTCTGTATGTTGGGTTGATATAGTTTTTATGGCCGTGTGTTGTTTCCTTTTTGATATGTTTTAATGGTGCGTTGATCGTCATTTCGAGCTCTAACATATAGAGACAATACAGAAACCCTAACAAGTGACATCACTTTGACATTGCTTGATATCTGATATTTAACTTCCAGCACATGTTTCTCTATCCCATCGATTTGTTATTAGCAGTCGGAGGAGTCAAGTTTCCAACATTCGTGAAAGAGGATGGGATAGCTTGAAGCTGGTAGAATAAGGTGATTATTTGAGACAATGGACAAATGAACATTATCTGAACTGCATTGTCAGCTTGAACTCTTCCAATGTACTTATTGTTTGTTGGCATACAATAGAGGAATTTATTTGATAGCCGGACATAAAGGAGAATCAATTTTCAAGGAAATATTTATTTCTTGCAAAGGATTATCAATTGAGTAGATTTCCCTCTTATCATCGGGCACATTTAATTTTGAAGAATATTGCATTATTAGCAATTTACCTTTACAAGTACATTTGTGATCATTTGTTGACTTGAGTTGTTTAAATAATGACAAAAATTCATCGATTATTGGAGTTATTGAGAACTCTAATCGTATCAACTGCTGACAACACAGTGAAAATCAGGAAAGACACTCTCTATGACATTCAGACATGCCTGCATAATGTACAGGAAAATATTGAGTTTTTGCAGCTTGAGACAAAGCTACAGCAGGAAGAATTACAGCAGTTAAGTCATCATTCTGAACCTATTTCTGTTCAGAAGATTGAAACAGACTCTCATAAACAGCAAGCCAATAATGTTACAGCTGGTTCAGATTTAGTACCCAATAAAGCAACAGTTGTACATGCAGATGCAGAAACTCAGTCTGCACTTCCCAAGCCCATCATTAGACCTTGGGAACAGCTTGTCCACAAAAAGCACATAATTGGTCTTGGATATGATAAGGACTTGTCCTTTCATATTCCAGAGTATGCCAAGCCCATTCAATTTCAGAGTGCTGGATTCATTCATGACAGTTCACCTGCTCCTCATGACAGTTCAACTTCAGCTATTCCAGACTCTGCCCCTCTTCCACAACAACAACAACAGATTGTGAAATTCCAACACTGTGATCGAGTTGGCCATTTGAAATATCATTGTTTTGATCTTCATCCATGTAAGCACTGTCATAAAACCAGCCATTCTTCACATAGATGCTTCAGAAACAAATACCCTGCAAGAACAAAGGTTCATCTTGGATGGATCGCTTCTTGGCAATGGGCATCAACAGCCAAGAAGATATTCCAAACACATGTCAGAACTTGTTCTAGAGTATTGAATAGTCTTGCAGTTTAGTTTTCTCCATCATCTCACCTTGTATCTAACAGGGGGGGAAATGATGGTCATCTACAAGCTTCAAAGGCACATCAAGCGAGCCTGAGCCACAACCTGCCACACCAATTTCAGAGTTGTAGCTAGAGACAAAGATGCCCCTGAGCATGCCTTCAGTTAGCAATCTA
The DNA here is from genome assembly GCA_031772625.1 of Pinus tabuliformis. Classification (NCBI taxonomy): domain Eukaryota; kingdom Viridiplantae; phylum Streptophyta; class Pinopsida; order Pinales; family Pinaceae; genus Pinus; species Pinus tabuliformis. The sequence continues at coordinate 399,947,889 of CM062809.1, read as the reverse complement.
GGACACTTCCTCTAGCAGAAGACTTCAGCTTCTTGCCAGTTTTGGAAGAATTCCAGGAACAAAATTGAGAACACTTCCTCTAGTAGAAGACTCCAGCTTCTTGCCAGTTTTGGAAAAGTTCTAGGAATTGCATTAAGCATTCCAGAGTTGTTGTTCATCCTTAAACCATCACAGGTTGAGACTTCCCTTTTCAGGTTGAAGTTCTCCCTTTTATGCAGGGTGAGACCTCCCTTTCATGGTTGAAGGTTTCCCTCTTTAAAACAATAGGATCACTTCCTCTAGCAGAAGACTTCAGCTTCTTACCAATTTTGGAAGAGTTCTGGGAACTACACTAAGCGTTCCAGTGTTGGTGGTCATCCTTAAACCACCGCCCTTTATACCAACATTTCAGAGAGCACATTTAGCCTAGTGCTGCCATGCATTTTTGCACATTTTGTATTTCAGCTCTCTTCCTGGACTCATACATAACCCTTCGGATTAAGGGGGGGGGAATGTTGGACACCTAATCCTCAATGGGTTAGTGTGGAAGTCGAATGGACAAAAGGAGTCCAAGAGACCTTGGGATGTGAAACCCAACGGTCACATAATGTACTATAAATGTATATCTCCTGTTAATAAAAAATGTACTGCATGTTTTATCTTTCATATTTACTCTTGCTGTCCATGTGTGCTTAACATACTCCATTGGTATCACTGCTTCTTGTCCATATACTAGTATTAATGGTGTTTTCCATTTCAATTTCTTACAAGTCGTCCTATATGCCCATAGAACCATCAGTATGCACACATTCCAATCATTCCTATTAACATTTTAGATCTCCGTTAAGTAATTCTCCAATATTTTGTAAAATCTTTGACAGTTCCATTCACCTGGGGATGGTATGGTGTACTCTTCTGATGGTGCATTTGGAACTCTTCTGTCAACACCTTTATTTTTTCATTTAAGAAGTGCGAACCTTGGTCACTCATCAGGAGCTTCGGACATCCAAACCATGAAAAAATATACTCGAAAATAAACTTGATAGCAATTTCCATGTTGCAATACTTCACAGCTTGTGCCTCAGCCCATCTAGTCAAGTAATCTGTCACAATGATAATATAACGTGCACCCGTATTCTTCCCTTGTGGAAATTGGTCCAATGAAGTCAATTTCCCATTTATCAAATGCTTGCAGTGTGACCTATGGATTTAAGGGCATATCATCCCTTCGCGAAGGTCTTCTAGTCCTCTAACATAGATTGCACGCACTGTAGTACTCCTTACAATATTTATGTACTGTAGGCCACCATAATCCTACGCACATAATCTTCTGCGCAGTTGCCTTACCTGCATAGCGTCCTCCTGCAACACCACCATGCACTTCAGCCAGAATACTGTGTCGTTCATACTCAAGTGCATATCGATGTATAAATTTATCTGGTCCCATATTATATAAGTGTCTTGTAATCACTAAAAAATATGCAGCCCTGAATACTACTTCCTTCTTTTGTTGCATTGTGTATCCTTCAGGAGCTACACCAGTAGACAAAAAATAAATAATGTTCGCAAAATGTTCATCAACAACTCTGACAACAAAGAGTTGTGCATCAGGTAACCCTTCATCAATATTAGTGGGTTCTTCACCATTCTCGATCCTAGAGAGGTGATTAGGTCCAGCATTCAACCTCCCTAGCTTAACTATCACTTCAAAATCATACTCCTAGAAGAGAAGAAACCATCTACAGATCTTCCCCCCCAACACAGGCTTATTGACTAGGTATTTCAATGCAGAATTATTTGTGTACATTTTAAAGTGCACACCTAGCAGATAATGCCTGAATTTTTGTAGTGCATATACCATGGCCAATCCTTCTTGTTCTGTGGTTGAATAGTTTCTTTCCACCTTATATAGTTTCCTACTTGAAAAGGAAATCGGATGGTCAATATCTCCTTCACCTGTTTGAGTTAAGACAACTCCCAACACTATACAAGATGCATCCACATGCACATCAAATTCTCTCTTCCAATCTAGGAATATTAGGATTGGCACAATAACCATATTCTCCTTACGAGCATCCAAGCTCTTCTGACAATCGTCATCCCAACAAAACGTAGAATCCTTCTTCAACAACCTCTCCATTGGTGCAGTGTTCTGTGCATACGCCTTTATAAACTTCCTATAATACTCTGTATGACCCAAAGTTACACGTAGATGCTTTACATTCTTGGGTGGATCCAAATATATAATTACAACAATCTTGGCAGGGCCTACCATCAATCCCTACTTACATATTACATGTCCCAACAACATTCTATAAGGTACATAGAAAATATATTTCTTCAAATTCAAGGAAATCTGATACTTCCTACATGTATCCATCATTAGGTTTAGACTAGAAACATGTTTATTAACTAGCCCAAATATTGTCCAATTGTCGAAGTAGACCTCGAAAAACTTGTGAATAAATTCCTTGAATGTTGCGACTACCACCCTTGAAAATATTGCAGGAGCATTTTTCAGTCCAAAAGGAATAACTACACATTGGAATGAACCCCACTTTGTAGCGAAGGTAGTCTTTCTTCTATCCTTTGGCGCAATCTTACTTTGGCGATATCTCGAAAATCCATCTATGAATGAATAAGTCTCTTGTCTGCCAACGTTTTCTAGAACTTCATCTATAAAAGGCATAGGAAAGGGGTCATGCACGCATGCATCATTTAACTTCCGCAGATCTACATAGATCCTTATATCACCCTTTGTTTTCTTTTCCTAGACCACCATCCAACTAACCCATTCTAACTCTTCTACTGCCTCAATTATACATGCTGGGAGCATCTTATCCAGCTTTTCTCTTACCTTTTCCTTGTATTTGGGGTTCAGTTGATATGGGCGCTGCTTAACCAGCGTCACATCTGGCTTTAAATTGATCTTCATCACACCCAAATCACCTACTATACCCTTCAATTTAGAAAACTTTGTCAAAAATAAATCTTGATATTTGTGCAATAATTCAACAACCTTTCCTACCGTGTCTTCATCCCAATAGTCACCAATATGCGCAAACTTTCTTTCTCTTTCTGAGCCAATATTTACTTGTTTTTTCTATATCAGTTGTGATATATCAGGGATATTTACATCAAGCACTACAACTTCACGCAGGCCCTCTGACTCAAGAATATTGATATTTCACAGATCCTCATCGCCTTCTTCCATAGTAACATTGTAGCATTCCAAAGCATGTTGTAGTTGTGCGCTCCAATCAGGATGCATCCAAGTTATAGGTTCTATTGGTGTTTGGAATATCGCTGCCTTAATCTCTTGAAGTGCCCCATCAATGCATTCAAACCCATCTTCAAATTTGAATGTCAGCACGAAACTCTCCTTCATTTCATCCCAATCAGCAGTCCCGTGTCGTAGCTCCATCACCAAATACTGATTCATTGGTATAACATCTCAGTTGTGAATAAATATATGTACACACTCTGGTTGAGGTATCTCACCCCAAGCTTTAGTCCATCGAGCCAAATGTTCATGCAGGTCATCCTTACTTGTGTACTTTTCACTGAGCCGAATTTTTGGGGAGCCACATCATAATCTCACCAGTCTGTAATATTCCTTCCAATCATCAATAGTATCCTTTTGGATTCCCCACCATATTGTAGGCATAGCTCTTAAAGCCAAATCTAGAGCCTGAAACTTGTGCTCCTTTGGTACGTCTCTTTCAAAATGGTCAAGAAAAATATTGAAATCATCTATCCCATGATAATAAGGCAATTTACATACCTCAGTTGATATACAACGCATAGAATTTGTAAGCCTATTGCATCGTAGTGTAGAGACCTCATGTAATCGGTTCTTCTATTTTTTTAATTCTTCATCTAAGTCTGATTGGCAAGAACTATCCTTCTCCTAATTGATTCGTCATTCCACAGTGGGATAATCCAGTCTTCATCTCACGCAATGAGCTTATATATGTGATCAATGTCTTCATCATCATAGTCATCACAGACTGGCTCTGTGTATCATGCACCTTCAGTTGGATCCAATGGAACAACCACTCTAAGGCCATTCTTTTCAAACACCATGCTTCACTTCTTCAAATTAATAATAACATTCATGTTGAAATCCCAATCAATCCCGAGCAATGTTGGGTATGGATTACTGTCATCTACTATTTCAATAACTTCAAAATCTATGAGCACATTGGCTCCCTCAATATCTACAACCACTCCATGTAGGCGACCCATCAGAATTATCTTTTGTTGGTTTGCCATGCGCAACTGGATTGGCGACCATTACAACTTAGGTTTCCCCATACATTCCCAAGTCTTCTTTGGCAGTACATTAGTGTTAGATCCTAAGTCTAGAATTATCTAGTCCATGTCAAAATCACCAATTTGTGTTGTCAACCACATCTCCCTACCAATCCTCTTCTTGCTTCAGTTCACCTTATTCACTACGCGTTGTTCTGGTAACAACTTTTCCTTGCTAGCGCAGTTATCTATCAGTTCTTGTAGTCCTTCAACTACCTTCTAATCCCTCAACAACTTCATGCATGTCTGCAGAAACAACTTCAACACCGTGGGATCAAAGTCCTCTGTCGTAGTAATTTCTTCAGATTTCTCTTTTCATGGGACTATTTGTATTTGAGTTTTAGATGTAGAAGCACTTGGATCCATAAAAAAATTTCTTACCTCCATAAGCATCTCCTTTTCTCTTTGTAAGTCAAATCCAACATTTTTCTCGCCAGTCCTGCGAACCCATGTATCCGATACCGGCTGCTTTCCTTCTACCTTGTCTTCACCAATGGCTATACCGCTTTGCATGACTATATTGACACTAGGATTGTCTTCACATGGTTCGAAGCTCATCATCTAAATGTTTTGCGTCGGCTATTGGTTCTTATTTTCTTGTATCTTTGCTGTTAATACAAGACAATCTTCTATTACATGATCAAATTGCTTACAATATTGACAAGAAAGATGGGTTGGATCCTAATAGTCATGTGCAAAATGTCATGGTTCTCCACAGTTTTCGTAGATGATTTGGCCCCACCCTCTTCCAGTGCCTCCCCCTCGTCCTCCTCCCTGGCCTTGAAATCCTCCGTGAGACACAAGTGAGCCCTAATCACTCTATGCATAGGTTTCAGCCTACATCCTATACGTTGGGGTTTTGTCTATCATTAAGTCATAGTTTCAAAAATCTCTTTCATCATGGCCAACCAATTTACAGAAGTTGCAAAATAGTTTTGGTGATTGTACAAACTTTTGCAATAGATAAAAATTGTATGTTAGAAGCAGTCCTGACACTTGGAAAATACTACACCAGACACTTGAACCAATGCTTGATCCAACAAGAGACTCTGGTTTCAGTGGGTTGGGACCTCCCACAACTATACAGTCCTGGTACATAGGGAACTGATCCTTATAGTGGCCTATAGCTTTTCACTTTGTGCACCAAACTTCAGGGCGTAGTCCCGACTGAACCTCCTTTGCCTTCTTCAGATCCTGCAACTCCATATGCAAGCTTGCTAACTGTGATTAGATCTATTGGACTCCTATATTTGTGTCCTAGATCGGTGATGCCTCCAACTTCATTGCGATATCTAATGCTTCGGTCTAAGATCCGATGTTCTGTTGAGACAAAGGAAAACTTAAGTGTGGCAATAACGTAGCTATGTACCATTCCTTATGTTTTTCATCTGAAATATGAATATTAACTTGTCTCAGTAAGAATTTCAACCTATGATCTATATCTCATGCAGAATCATTAATTATTTGCTTGATATCCTTTATTTCAGTAACATAATGAGCTTGTGATTTCGGCTTTCTAAATTATGTGTTCAACAGTCTTTGTCTCAGCCAACGTAGCATTCAGATTGGTTGTACTATATTTGATATACCATGTAAGTTCTCTATCTTGTAGCATTGTAACTAGTTTTTCTTTCTTCATGTCATCATCATTGACCTGCTGTGCCTTCCACATAACTTCTGCTACGAACCAAAACTGATTAAGGTCCTCTGATCCCTGATCATTGAATACATGCATTTTCACTGTATTCGCCATACTGAATAATGAAAGTGGAGGTGGAGGTGGATTGGATGGATTCAGAATCCCGGAAGTGGCCTGACCTTATGTCTATGGTGCACCTCCAGGCGTGTGAGGGTTTTCCTCTTTTTCAGTTTCTGAATCCCCTAACAACGGACTGTATTCACATTTACCATATCGTTCACGATCTTCTCAGAACCTTTTGCCACTTCATGTAGATCCCTTCTGGCTTATTTTGAGAATTAATTCAAAGGCATAACACCCTTTTCACACTAAAACATTTTAATCCAAGCTTTTAGTGATTTCAAGTACTTACCTTTGAGACCCTTTTAGAATCGGCATTCAGCTTCGCTATAAGATACAAATGTGTCAATTGTAAATTCAGTGATGAAACCACCCAAAATAGTATCGGTCCAATAGTTGATAGCCCTTACGACCCTATGATCAGACTCTTCAAGATGCTTGATCAGTTCAGGAGTCCACACAGGATGTTCATCGTGTTTTCAAGTGGGTTCGTTGTCTTCTATGTTTGAAAGACACTCGTGCAATTCGTTAGCAAAATGATGTGAAAAGGATATCGTGCTCTTCTGTGTAGATATATCTCTGTAACCACCTATCTTTTGAATAGTGCGGATTCTAGTTTTCCTGGGTTACAAACTTGTGAAACTTCCAATATACCCAATTATGGAGTTCTTTCTTAGTTGGTCTCCATGGATGCCACATCAAACATCCCTCAGATAGATACTGGTTCTAGAAATGGAACCATTTGTTGGCTTGAGGGGGCTTGAACCCAGGTTCATAGTTAGCTATGCTAACCAAAAAAACCCTACACTATCGACCCGTTCGGTAATAGTCCACTTAGCGCAGACCGCAGTCTCCACTGAGGCAGTATTGGGGGATGCTAGAACTAGGTTTCTACATCCAAAAGGTTATGTGATGTAGCAACAAGGCGTTTCTTTAATCTAGGGCCCAATCCGACCTTCGCGAACCCTTATCTTCAGAATCACATACTTAAAGTGATTTCTACTTAAATAGATCTATGAGCTTTGCCTAATTGTTCTAACATGCATAAGTTATCATACAAAAGTAGATCTGGACCTTCACGATGCAATTAAAACAATATTACAGAGAATCGAATCATAACTGAGCATAAACAAAAAAACATATAAATATACAGAGAACACACATAATTGCTTCAAATAGGCTTTATTACTTCAGATATTCAATGAATACACTTCTTCTGACCCTGCGCACACAACTGTAGGGGCCGGCGCACTCAGCTGCACACTTGCCAAGGTATCTGCACACTCAGCTGCAAGAGCCTTCCCCTTCATTAGAATACAAACTTACAGACAAAATAGACTCAAAATCCCATTCATGAACTGAACTTAACTTAACGAATGCCTCCTAAATGTCTTCCCTTTATAGCTTTTACATTACATTACCATGGTCCACGAACCATGGATGAGCTCATTACTTAATCAAAACAGCCCATCCCTTTACAAATAAGGGGCTTTGACCTACCTAAAATCCCCTTTAACTCTTAATGTTCTGCATTATTCGTGCTCCACTCCTCAAAATGTAGAGACTTTACAATATTACATCAAAATTGATTCAAAATTTAGACAAAACTTAGACCTGGGGGACCCCATCCCAATAAGGGTTTAGAAGAAATAATATCTACTAGTAATCACTCCTTTTGTGGCTTCCTTTTACTCTTGGAATCATTGGCCCTTAAATTCCCTATTTTTGATGAAAGTAGAACTTTCTCTTTCTCTAATATGACTTGGCTAGTGGAACATTTTGATGCACTCTTTTACTTCATTTATCTTGTTTATATTCACATGTTCATAACGTGAACTATCAATACCATTCAGACATGGTACATTCCTCACTTCTAGTGATCTATGAGAATCATGCTGGTTTGGAATGCTAAATTTCATCATTTGAACTATCAATGATTCTACTACCCTGGAAATTATTTTCTCGTCTTTTCCTTCAAAAATTACCAATTGGCCAAGTTCCAAATTTTCAACATATGTAATGTGGACAAGAATATTCTTAATATTTTTCAGCTTGGTTGCATCAGTAGAATTTTCAAAACCTAGTAATGAAGAACTTCCATGTTCCCTTGCTATAAACTTATTTGACTAAAATTTGGATGTAAACTTTTGGAGGACATATTATGAAGTGTGTTGTTCCTTGAAGAGAGTCTTTGGCTGGGAGGTTGTGCCAAGGAATCAAGATGAGGGTTTTGTTGAAAGATGGTGGCTACGAGTCAAGCTCTTGTTTCTTAAAGATATGAAACCCTATCCCTTCAGAAGTTCAACTAAAGGGCCTTCTTTAAACCTTGATAGATGCCATAAGTTGATTATGATGAAGGAAGACTAAATAATATATAAGAAAACTTGATACCCAATCTAAATCAATGTGTTATCTGAGATAGAGGGAAAACACATGGAATAACATTCAATGGCACAACAAAAGAACATATGAGAACTATATGAAATCTGGGAAATAATTTAACCATGCAGAGGGATAATAGAAACATGTTCCTAGTATAGTCTCTGTGTTGAATATAACATTGTCAAAGAAGTAAGGGAAGTTGATCCTAAAATTAGCCTCTCTAGGATATCATATAATTAAAAAATGCTCAGATGAAAAGGATTGTGACAATACATGAAATAACATTCACAAAGAAGATTTTCTTCCAACAAGCTAACAAATTAACATTTAATTAGATCTACTAGAAAAAGGATCTCATAAATAAAGATTACAAGTCTTTTTGGTCCCCAAAAAGCTCCCTCTCTTACACTGAAATGCAAGAATATATAGAAAAATATAATCCTCAAGATGTTACAGGACTTTAAGGATAAAATCCTATTGACAAAATAAAAATGAAAACAATATCTAATTAACTACAAGAAATAATGAAATTATGGAATCAAATGATTTCAAAACTGGATTTAGTCCACTATTGACTGCTGACCTAATGCCTAGAAATTTGGGATATATTCCACAATTGCTATAAAATCTGAAATTGATTTTTGTACCCAAAATATACTTTGCCAGTTATTCATTAGAAGCCATGTTCTTCAGCTTGAGTCTTTGATTTTTGTGTTGTGTTCCTAGAGACAACTCCTAGTTGTAGGGAGCCAGTGCCCATGCATCTCTATCTTCATGAAATTTTTTAAACAAAACTGGTTGAAGTTATACTTTATAAGTTAAATTAATGATTGAACTTAGAGCCTTATCATACCTAATTAGAATGGCCAATACTTGAGGGTCGCAGACCTCAAAATCAATGTGATGGTAAGAAGAAAAACTTAGAAGAGACAATATTTTTAAAAGTTAAGCGAAGCATAATTTAATTTTTAAACTTTGAGAGTGAAATGAAAATGAAACAAGGAAAAAGAGAGTGTGAGTGTATTTTCTGAAAAAGATGGAACAATAATAATGCACTTTTCTCAAATTATAGGTACCATTTGAAACTAACACATCTTAGGTAATTTTATAATCTTTGAATCATGCTAATTTTTCATAAGGAAAAATCTAATATTTTTTCTTCATTCATCAATTTCAATAGGAGAAAACATGTCATGAAACAATAAATACACAAATCAAGAGAATGCACAAAATGAAACTTTACTCAAAGACCAAAATCAAATCTAATATTTATTGACTTCTCTCTGAAAAACATCATTACATTATATAGCTACCAAACATCAAAATCTCTAGACCCCTATGAGTGGTTTGTTTTATCTTTTATGTCACAAAACTAAAATTGTTTTTTTAGATACTAATGTAACTAACATAACTATCAAAATTGTGAAAATTAGCTATCCTCTAACAGGTCTTAACAAGTATTTTTAAAATATATACATTTACAATATTCTCATAAATCAGAATTTAATGACTTAAAGAAAATTAACTAAAAAATAAAATATGACATCAAAACAATTTCATCATGGTTCCATATGGTCTTAGATCCATTAAAGTGTGACGTGTCCATACTTTATGTTGTGAGCCTAGAGCACCTTTGTAATTCTTCTTTTCCAAGATAAGGGAAATTGGCCATGTCTCTGTAAGCCACATTCAGGTCTGAAACATCTATTAATTTGGCTTTGCATGGAACAAAGCCTTCACTTGCCATAATAGCTGAAATTATTGTTGTAGATAGTTGAAAATAACCTCTCCCTTTAGAAAGCTAGACAAGCTTGCAATCTTTTTGGACTTGTTTTTCTCAGCAGCTAGATAATTCATGTATACTTCTTGAGGAATTAAGTTACCATGCTCAACCCCCCGCATGTTGGGAGTCCAACCCTCACTAGTTTATTAAACCTATTACTAAACATTGAGATTTTTTTTTTATAACATTTTTTCATTTGATCTGGGATTGATTGGTGATAGAAATTTTCTTCAATATCTTTCTTATTTATGAAATTTTATGTGTTCTATCTGCAACTTCTAATTCTCTTATCTCATTCCATTACCTTTCATTGACATACTTGATAATTTGATTAGCTTTTTGGGGCTTATCACCCAACTCACCTTGATCTATGGGATAACATGTTCATTCCTGATAACCTAAGACTTCTCTTCTCCAATTATATTGATATATCCCTAGAATGTATCTTTTTCATGTATGATCTTATCCCAAATCAAACGTTTCACTTCTATTAGAGGCACTTCTCCTTTCAATTGAGCCTTCAATTTTTTTGTCTCTGTCAGTCTTCCTTGTTTCTTAGTTAACATTATATCCTTATTTTCTTCAATTATTTTCAGTAATTCTTCCTTATGAGCCAACTCACCCTTGGTGCCATTACCTCATCTAGTTATGATTGAATTAAATTTCTTGCATCATCTAGTTGGACTTCGGTGAAATTTTACTCGAGATAAGAAACCAAAAGATCAAGGGCAAGGGTTAAGGTACTATGTAGAAGATGACCAAGTACCACTGAGTTTGAGTAAACATAGTGTCCTAATGGATGAACCATGCCAACCTTTACCATCTCAACTGCACACATTACCACTTGATTTGGATAAGAGTGTCTTCCACAAATGATTTTTTAGGTATTTATTTCTTACAAGAAACTATTCAATCTATAATAAATATGCATGAATCAAGTGATCTAGGGGATAAAAAATATACTAAAAAATGAAAGTGCTAAAAATCTCCTGAAGCTAGCACTAAATGTAGACTCGTCGTTATGATTTCAACGACACTCAAATCGCATCAATCCAACACCGTATGAGGAATTTATCACATTCTGAAGTTTTTGGAAAACAATAAAAAAATTCAACTTGCAGGGTTGACTATGTAGAGTATAGATGTTGATGTGACAATCTGTATGCTGATGTGGAAATCTGTATGCTGACATCATCGGTGATTGTGTTATATGGTTGGTGAAGTGGTCCAATAATAGGCCACGACTTGGGCCAAACAGAGGGTGCCACATGGCCCTATGAGAGGTTGCTAAGTGACCTAGGTTTCCACACCAAAATTTATGTCCGCTGAACCAGCAACCATAGGAATTGACCCCTAGACCTCACAAAAATAATCTGGCGCTCTACCATTTAACCAACCATGTGACTTGTTAATACATAGTGAGCACATTGTATTTAACGATCACCAGTCCGACGTTTGGGAAGATGGTTGGGCCAGCAAACGCAAGGGACTGGCCCAACCATAGGTCACATTAGAATAGATGAACCCAATGATGAAGAGTTTGGGTGTTAGTGAAAGTCCCGACCCATGGTTTTTGGCACATGATAAAACCAATAATGAAGAAAAGTGGGGGTGGGGCTTGTGGCACCCTACCCACACCTAAGCCCAGGCCATATGTCAACCACAGGACTAGGAGAAAGGCTAGGGAGAGTGTGTGGCCTATGGCCTGTGCCCTTCAATCCCATGTATCCCAATGCGACTAGGTGCGCAACTTACAAAGGGGGCTTCGGCCCAATGTTTAAAGAAAAAATATTTTTATAACAAAATAAACATAACCTCTACCACCAATTGTCGATCAAACCCATGACCTGCAAGATTCCAACCTAAAATCCCAACCAATTGGGCTAGAACAATTTTGTTTCCCAATTTGCAGAGCAATTTATAGGTAGTTTGGAAGAAATAGGCCTGTCTTGCTCAATTTGTAACCTTTTTGAGCTCAAGAAGAGCCTAGATAGGGATTTTTGGGCGTTATGGATGCAATGGTAGTGTTATTTTGTATATTTAATCTTGTATGATGATGTATTGATAATTTTATCATATAATAAAAAATGCCACCATTGGAAGCTAGACCTAGAGATGTAGCCTAGGAGGGGTGAACTCCATTATCAATTTGTTGTGTTTGATGCTGCATGTTTGCCCATTTTTAACTATTAAAATTTGGAAAAATTTACTTAAGTTTGTGTGCTTTTGCAATCATGATCCATTGCCTAAAAGACATAAACTACCTTGCTAATCATTTCATGAAACCTTCACGTTTTAATTTTGGATCAACAAGTATATATAATACTTATTGGAAATGAATTAGAATATATTCAGTTGTCGAAGGAAAAGAGTCAGAGTTTCCTAATGATTTTCGAAGGCATGAAATTTGTCTCCAATAGAGGATATGATACCTAAAGGCAAAGTAGACAAGGGTTTTTTTTCAAAGGGCCTAGATGCTTTAGGTTATACTTTGGACTCTGGAAAGTAATCTATGCTACCATTCAACCTAGAGTTTACCAAAATGCCCATCAAGGTCAGTTACATGTCTAAAAATCTTACATGCAGACTTGGAAAATAAGGTAATAAATATGTATCAATTTTCCTGGTTATTGTTATTGTGTTCATTGCTTTTGTTCATGTTCTAATTTTGATTCCATTTTTCTCTCTTTCTTTATTTATGATGCTCTTTCTTTACAACTACTCTGGATCTATCTCTTCATCTGAATTTTTCCCATGACTTGCAGTTTGTCCCATCAGCTGGCTTGCTTAAGCAGGTGAAATTGCATTTGAACCAAGGTGGGGCTATGTACCGCCCCTACCTTATCATTGAACCAAGTCCCATTTAAGGTTGCATTTGTTTTTGACATAGAGAGCAAGTTAGTTTTCAAGTTTGCATTCATTTTTCTTATAATAGAATGATAAAATACTTCTATTCCAATGGAGACTATGATTTTCCATGAAAATGTTGATGTATAATAAGCATGGATTATATCAAAACAAAAAACAATTGAAAACCTATTTATGAAGTAGTGGAATGCTTCTATCTTACTTGGCTTCTCAATTTCAAGATTTTTTTTTAGGTTTAAATATGCTTTAATTAATCTCTTTTCAGATCATTTTCCCAAACCTGCTACAAACGAGGTTTATGGATTTCCTTAAAGTTTCTATGAATTGATAATATCAAATGAATGAGAAATCAATGAGATTTGGAAAAATTAAATTATATCACATCTACAAAGATAAGTTGGAACTAGAAGAAATTATCATGTTCAAGGGTAAGTTTTTGAGCATGGGATTTACTTCATTTAGAAAGAAACATTTTGAGTGTAATTGGTCAACTATGGCTCTCAATCTGATGAGTTCGTAGTTGCAGGACCATCAATTTGTCCCTACAAAGGATTTCTTCCAATTTAGGTAACAAAGAAAATGGTGTATTCAGGAGCAACCCATACCAAAAAAGGTCTGAGGAAACTTTGCCCCTCCATTACCATATTACAATTATGAGTCTTTTTTCTATCCTGTGTGTGAACTTTGAAGTTCCATTGCACCTTCTATCCTTGAATTTTCACTCAACCAGCATGAATTGCCTCTCCATGATAGGAACTGGTGCCTTCTTTATTGCATGTGAGCGAGAGAATACATCACATGTTGCACCCCTTTCTTCTACATACTTACAAACAAATTCTAACATGAAGGAAATGAAAGACAAGAAACTAAACCAATTTTTCTTCACAAGGTAACATCACAACCATACCCTTCTTTTGGCACCTTGAATCCTGTACATTTTATTGTCACAATGAAAGCTATGAGGTGGATGAAGATGGTGAGTGAAATTTGTGTCATATGAAATCTTATGAGAAATTGGGTTTTATGTAGTAGTGAGGGTTCAAACATAACATTACTCTATCATTTTTAGGTACCCACATTTTCATAACAACTCGGTAGGTCAGAACTGACTACTGCTTATGCATTTTTATCACCACCATTTGTCTGTTTACTTTAGAACTACACTCCTACAAATAATATATGAACATAGTTTTGGTAACATATGAAACCCAAATGAGTGTTAAGGAATTTCATGGTAGGTCGTCTTTTACAATCCTTAGAAAAACCACTAAAATTGTTAAGATTGTCTTTATTAATTTTTGTTTTTGGGCAGTGAAACTACCAGTGATTTTGGGTGGGTGATGTCCCATGTACCCACAGGGTTTAACCATATTTTGGGAGGTCCACACTGACCTCTTATGAATTTCGATACTTGTAGTAGACCAATTTACCATTTCATCCATAGCCATACCACAATTCACAAAATATGAACTCCATTTCGGAAACCTATGAAACGATATAAGTTTTAGGAATTTTCTGACAGGTCACACTCTTACAAATATGAGAAAACCTATATGGATTTTTGCAGTGATTTTCATTCATTTTTCTTTGTTTAGTCAAACTAATGATAATTTTGGGTGTTTCTATCCATATGATTTGCAAATTCAATTTTTTTTAGTGCTTCTCATGGGACCTTCATGAATGCTGGTGGGGAAGATTTTGGAGTTTTGCCTCTCCCTAAAAATGAGGAGAATTTGTCTTCTCCAAAGAAATTGGAGAATCAGAAAAAGAGAAGGGAAATGAGTAGGGTGAGTGGATCACGTCGGGAGAAAACAAAGGCAGATTCTACTATTGATCTGGTCTTTAATAATGTATATGTTGGAAATGGAATGTTGTCTGCAAACAAATCTCATAAGTGTGCTTCCCGCGCAGGTGAGAATGCTTTCTTGTTAACTCCATTGTAAAACACTTCTAGGATGAGATTGAAACTTTTAACATTTGTAGGAAATTACATCTTTCTTCATTTTTGTAAAGTGCATGGTATAATATGTATCTATATGTCCTTCCCTAATGCATATTTTTAGTAGCTTGCTATTTTAGTTAAAAATGCAATGGAAGCGTCCTGAGATTAAAAAAAAAAAATTATCTTGAATTTAAGAAAAAATGTTGTGTGGAATGTGTATATTGGCAAACTTTAGCTGACTTTCTTGCATTGTAGAAGAAAATTTAATTAATTTTGGAATATGTTTCTCTATAAAAAAATTTAGAAAGAACTGAGAAGATATTTGGCAAAAAGCAAAGCTGTCAAGGAATCAAGAAGTTAGAAGATGGTATTGAACAAAGAGTAGGATCCTTAAATGAAAATTTCTAGAAGGCTACACTTCATGGGAGCTCAAATTCTGGAAGCACTGGTATTCTAGGTTAGTCCAGTAGAGAGCTCAATAAATTGTCTAAATATTATGTTTTAGTCAACATTTCTTAACAAGAAAGATCTTCGAGTGCCCATATATATAACTAGCTTGATCTCTTTCTAGATGGCATTGGATGTATTTTCTAATAAAATTCAATTTTCATTATCTTGCAGATATCTATGGGTTGAAGGCAATGCCGATTGATATTTCAAACAAAATTGTTGATACATCTATAAATGACTTAATTTCAAAAAAATTCCACCTGCATCAATTTGTCTGACTGGGCAAGGAGAGAAGATAGAGTGGAATTAATAACTATTTTATAAACAACGTAGGCAAGGTACTCGAGCTCATGCCAAAGCCAAGTTGTATGCAAGACAAGAAACTAAATATCGAAAATTCTTCTTATGTTCCTTGGTTTTCTACTCAAAGGGAGGACACTTGTGAAATGATGGGTGATTCTCTTTAATCATATCTATAATTAATGTTTAGATTGAATTGTGATCTTGTATCGTGAAATTTTACTCATTAAGTGGGGCAGTGAAACTACTAGTAATTTGGGTTGGTTGATGTCCCACGTACCCATTGGCTTTCACCATATTTTGGGAGGTCCTCAATGACCTCTTATGAATTTCAATAATTGCAGTCGAACAATTTACCATTTCATCCATATCCATACCATAATTCAAAAAATATGAACTCCATTTTGGAAACCTGTGAAACCATATAAGTTTTAGGAATTTTATGACATGCCACTCTTACAAATCTCAGAAAACCCATATGACTTTTTTGCAGTTTTTTTCATTCATTTTTCTTTGTTTAGTCAAAATGAAGATAATTTTGGGTGGATTTTATCCATAAGATCTACAAATTCAATTACTTTTAGTGCTTCTAATGGGACCTTCATGACTGTTGGTGGGGGAGATTTTGGCGTTTTGCCTCTCCCTAAAAATGAGGAGAATTTGTCTTCTCCAAAGAAATTGTAGAATCATAAAAAGAGAAGGGATAAGAGTAGAGTGAGTGGATCACGTCGGAAGAAAACAAAGGCAGATTCTACTATCAATCTGGTCTTTAGCAATGTGGATGTTGGAAATGGAAAGTTGTCTGCAAACAAATCTCATAAGTGTGCTTCCTGTGTAGGTGAGAAGGCTTTCTTGTTACCTCCATTGTATTACACTTCTAGGATGAGATTGCAACTTTTAACATTTGTAGGAAATTGCACCTTTCTTCATTTTTGTAAAGTGCATGGTATCATATATAGCCATATGTCCTTCCTTGACACATATATTTTTAGTAGCTTGTTGTTTTAGTTAAAAATGCAATGGAATCATCCTTATATATATATATATATATATATATATATATATATATATATATATCTTGAATTTATGAAAAATTGCTATGTGGAATGTGTATCTTGGCAATGTTTGGCTGAATTTCTTGCATTGGAGAAGAAAATTTAATTAATTTTGGAATTTGGGTCTTAATAAAAAAATATCAGAAAGAACTAAGAATATATCTGGCAAAAAACAAAGTTGTCAAGGAATCAAGAAGTCAGAAGACAATATTGAATAGAGAGGAGGATCTTTAAATGAAAATTTCTTGAAGGATTTTGCACTTCATGGGAGCTCAAATTCTGGAAGCACTGGTATTCTAGGTTAGTCCAGTAGAGAGCTCAAAAAATATTTCTTAAATTGTCTAAATATTATGTTTTAGTCAACATTTCTTAACAAGAAAGATCTCCGCTTGCACATATATGATATAACTAGATTGATCTCTTTTTGGATGGAATTGAATGTATTTTTTAATAAAATTCAGTTTTCATTATCTTGCAAATATCTATGGGTTGAAGACAATTCCGATTGATCTTTCAAACAAAATTGTAGATATATCGGGAAATGAACTACTTTCAGAAAAATTCCAACCACCTCAATCCATTTGATAAAGAAAGGAGAGAAAACATAGTGGACTTGATAATTGTTTTATAAACGAAGTAAGAAAGGTACTCGAGCTCATGCCAAAGCCAAGCTATATTGAAGACAAGAAACTAAAGATGGAAAATTCATCTTATGGTCCTTGGTTTTCTACTCAACAAGAGGACACTTGTGAAATGGTTGGTGATGCATTTTAATCATATCTATAATTAATGTTTAGGTTGAATTGTGATCTTGTATCCCCTAACTCTTCTTATTGTACTCATTCTATGTAGATATATATGTAGATAAATATTTTGTAATGACAAGAGACATACACTTTCAAGTGAGGGTTGGCTAATTGTTTTTCCAACTACGCTCTTACTTTACAACTACTCTGGATCTATCTCTTCATCTGAATTTTCCAATGACTTGCAGTTTGTCTTGTCAACTAGCTTGCTTAAGCAGGTGAAATGAAATTTGAACCAAGGTGGGGCTATGTAAAACCCCTACCTTACCGTTGAAACAAGACTCGTTTAAGGTTGCATTTTTTTTTGACATAGACATCAAGTTAGTTTTCAAGTTTGCATTCATTTTTCTTATGATAGAATGGTGAGCTACTTTTGTTCCAATGGAACCTATGATTTGCCATGAAAATGTTGATGTCTAATAAGCATGGCTTATCTCAAAACAAAAAACTACTAAAAACCTATTTATGAAGTAGTGGAATGCTTCCATCTTACTTGACTTCTCAATTTCAGGATTTTTTCAAGTTTAAATATGCTTTAAGAGACCTCTTTTAAGATCCTCTTCCCAAACTTGCTACAAACGAGGTTTTATGGATTTCCTCAAATTTTCTACCAATTGTTAGTATCAAATGGATGAGTAATCAATAAGATATGGAAATGTAAATTGCATCACATCTACAAAGATCAATTGGAACCAAAAGAAATTGACATTATTCAAGGGTAATTTTTTGAGCATGGGATTTACTTCATTCATAATGAAACATTTTGAGTGTAAATGGTTAGCTATGGCTCTCAATATGATGAGTTCTTAGTTGCAGGACCATAAACTTGTCCCTACAAAGGATTTCTTATAATTTAGGTAACAAAGAAAATGGTGTATTCAGGAGCAATCCATACCAAAAAAGGCCCCAATCAACTTTGCCCCTACAATACCATATTACAATTTTGAGTCTTTTTTATATCATGTGTGTGAACAATGAAGTTCCATTTCACCTTTTATCCTTGAATTTGCACTGAACAAACATGAATTGCATCCCCATGATAGGAATTGGTGCCTTCTTTGATGCATGTGAGCTAGAGAATACATCACATGCTATAGGCCTTTCTTCTGCATACTTACAAACAACTAATAACGTGAAGGAAATGAAAGATAAGAAATTGAACCAATTTTTCTTCACAGGGTAACATCACAACCATACCCTTATTTTGGCACCTTGAATCTTGTACATCTTATTGTCACAATGAAAGCCATGATGTGGATGCAGAGGATGAAGATGGTGGGGTGCAATTTTTGTCATATGAAATCTTATAAGCAATTGTGGTTTATGTAGTAGTTGGAATTATGATGGGAGATGGGTATTAGATACCCTATCTTTTTGTTTTGGTGATAATATCTCCAACATGAAAGTATTTAGTCTTTTCTCTTTTTAATTTGGGAGTAGGAGATGGAAATTAGAGATGGAGTCCAAGTTTAATTAAATTTACTGTTGAAAACTAAATCCTTCTTCCAAATTTATAATTTTGAAAGATTTACCACAAGTCTACAAGACCTCTTATTAAAAGGATCAATGACATGATGTTTCTAGCCTTATGGTCAATGTGTGTCATTTTCCAGTTGTACAATAGAGGAGAATAGGAGTAAATAACATATGCATCCATCATGTAGCGTACCAAACACTTAAGAAAAGCTACACTTGGAAATGCGACAAGCAAAATTAGAAATGGAATATAGAGAAACATATTTTATATTTAACATGAAGATGTATAGCATTCATCTATATTTCTTTCAAGAATGAAGGTTGTTTGATACTTTTGAGCCAACTATTTTTTATGATTTCATATAATCTATGAAGGGAAGACAATTTCTTTCCTTGTAACATGAGCACCAATTTTTAGTTTTTAAAAATTACGTCTAGAGGTGTTGGATCTTAGGATACACACCAGAAATATTGCCTAGGTTTTCCTTTGCAAATACTATTTCTTCCTACCATTGAAATTTATCATTGCAAATACAATTTCTTCAAGTAATATTTGCATGTACAACTCATTATTATTTCATTTTCAGTTAAAGGTGATATGACATTACTTGTGCTATGAAATCCTTGATTTAAATCATTTAATTATAACAATTGAAAATGGTGCAATTCCTCAATCTTAATTAAAAGCATTTTCATAAATCCTTTGGAATTATGATGTTGTGCATTGCCTTCATTTTGAACATATTCTGGAATATTAGCATGGTTGGAATCTCCCTCAAACTTGCAGGAGATTTAAACTTGAAACAGTGAATATCAAGAGAATCAAATATTAGAAAGTTTCCCATTACATCATTTTTGATAATGCCATCTGATGGAGTTTGGGAGAAGGCGTTCTTAAGTTTTTCAAATTTCTTTTTCACTTACGTTTGTTTATCTATTCATTTTTTTTCAACGTCCATTCAATTTTAAAGCACAGGAAAGCTTGTTAATCCAACTTCAAATTTTCCACCCTTATGAATTTCCTATAAAGAAACAAAATTGTCAAACACTGCAAGTGCATTTTTCCAGTACAAACTCTCTTAAATTTTGATTTTGCATACATTCAAAAGGAACCAATTTAGAAACAGGAGCTCATGGAGTTTTTTCAAAATTGACATTTTTCTTTATTATTTTGATTTTGCATGGGATAATTTAGGAATGTAATGCACATTCTTCATCTAATATCTTGGAGAATGTGGGGAAATCTATTAGCAAGGATACTCTGCATCATCCTCCCCTCTTTTAAAAACTTTGAATTTTCTAGTTCAAAATCGCTTGGTCTAGTTACTTGGCTATATTTAAGTAAATCAGTGTCTGTGATACAAATTTTGTAGGTGTTATAATTGAGACAGTTGGAACATAGATGAAAGATCATTATGAGTTTGGATTTGGATGTTACACTCAATACGAGTTTCATTATTCAACCATTTAAGGAACGAAAAAGAACTTGCCACAAAATGTATATTGAGATTAACCATTTAGATTCAAAAGAGATCATGTATATTGAAATGATGAAACATTCAATAAAATGGTCTCTAAATTAAAGAGAGTAATTTTTGCAATGAACCCATCTTGCAATTATAATCCATGATTTTCTTAAGATGAAATTTTTTGTTTTGATGTAATTTACAATTGAAAAAATCCAAAAAACTAGATCTATTTGATATCATCAAATTGTGTTCATTTTTATTTCTAATATAGTGAGCTTATGGGTTGTGTTTACACGTTAATTTTATCTTCACATACTTACAATATGGAGACACTTTATAAATATATCTTCTCCCCTGAATTTTGTAGTGAACTTAAGTAATGTAAATATATAATAAAACGTTTTTATGTAATAAAATGTTTCTACTGCTTTCAATGTGGACCTTTCCATCTTTCCTTCAATTTACCTATTGGTGGCACCATGCGAGTAATCTCCCCTTGTACCATAACAGAACACACACCAATATTGGTTTTTGTAGTTGGCAAGTAGAGACACTCTAAAGAAGCACACATTATCAGTGAACATACTTCTAAAAAAGTAGATATTGATGGGATTCCTCAAACAACCATCTTTCCTAACTATTGTAGCTCAATTATGCAGAGTTTAAATTTCAAATTTTTTCTCACACAAATGCTAGTAAATAAATAAAATTGCATAAAATTTTTACTTCTATCTTCTAAGCTACTCTTTCCTACGTTACGTTACGACCTTGCCGCCTTACGATGTTTTCTTTGCAACATGTGTTGTAATTGCTAGTTTATTGCGTTGACAGACACACAATTTAGGATGAGGTGATGTTGTAATGGCGTAAATGTTTGCTTGTAAGAATTTACATGTCAGCTCAATTAAAAATAATAAAATGTTAAAAGTAATATAAAGCCCATTATGAGGGAGATGTTACATGTTAGCTCAATTAAAAATAATAAATGGTTAAAAGTAATATACAACCCATTATAAGGGAGATGTTGTAAATTTTGTAAATGAGTATAAACATTTAAATGATCCCTCAATTGATAATAAAAAGTTAAAATTAATAAAATACTAAAATTCAATTTGTTGTATTACAATTTTGTTTTTATTAATGAAATGAATAAAAAAAATCATAATATGTATATCACATTAAAAAATACAACATATACATAATAGCTATAAATTTATATTCATTTTACCATATATATATTAAAATGATAATTTTGTAATCATATTTAAATTTAATTAATAAACACATAAAAACTTAATATTTACAATATAACAAGATTTTTAATCATGGATATTCACCCCCACTTTACCATGAATAATATTAACTCGTAAATAGGGTTTGTTACAATACCATGGCTCAACAATACCACATGCCTATAAATCATAAGCCATTTTACACTATTTTATAAATATTTTCTTTTAATTTAATTTTATAACATTTTTTTAATTAAATCCAAAAGCAAAATGGTTGTAATTACTTTTGAAATATATCTAAACCCTCTATAAAGATTAAATCAAAGTTTTAATAAAATAAAAAATGAGAATAATTTTATATATAGAGATGTGAAATTTATATAATATAAATAATATTATTGATAATCATCCATCTTAATTAAGGATTTAGGAGCCTGGATCTATCTCAACTCCTGATTCATAAGTGTCAAGAGGATCAAATCTCGAAAGATGCAAGTCTTTTTTTAGTGTAATACTAGAGAAAATATTTATACTTTAAGAAATTTGATTCCTCCTAACTTTTAATAAATTTCAAGTTAAAATAAATCTAAACTGGTTTATGAACATAACGGTTAAATATCTTAAAATATATAATTTTAAATATAAAATAAACTATTTTTGAATTTAATAATAAGTTTACTTTAGGTAAAAGTTAGTTTAAAAATTCTATAGATAACTTTATGTGGATGTTGATTGTAAACTTTTTAATATTTTGGAAATTGGTGAGTAAATCTACCCTTTGAATTGTAGAGCTGAGGCTTCTGTGATCCATAACAAGTTTGCGAGAGATTTTTCAGCGAAAATCACATGAGAAACCATTTGTCGACGCGTTTCGAACCAACCAGTGTGGTTCATCGTCAGGACAAGTTGAAGAAACAGATCCAGCTTAGCAAGTTAAATAGACAGAGAAGAGCCTCCAACGGCTAAAAAGACCAATAGCTACTTTTGACTAGGTACCAGGAAAAAAACCCTTTTTAATAATTTAAGGAAAAAGTTACCCTAGGGGACCAATCCCAAAAATAATTTTATGATAATGGTTAGTTAAAAATATTAATAAATAATTAAAATATTATGTAAAAATTAATTCATGATAATGGTTAGTTAAAAATAAATAGTTAAAAATTATATTTAAGGGAAAAAATTACCCTAGGGGGGCCAATCCATTAAAATAAATTAAATAAAAATAATTTTATAATAATAGTTAGTAAAAAATTATTAATAAATAATTTTATGATAAAAGTTAGTTAAAAATATTAATAAAGAATTGAAATGTTACGTTAAATTAGTAATTAAAATAATTCATGATAATAGTTAGTTAAAAATAAATAATTAAAAATTATATTTACGGAAAAAAAAAATTACCCTAGGGGGACCAATCCCTTAAAATAAAATAAAATAAATAAAAATAATTTAATGATAATATTTAGTTAAAAATTATTAATAAATAAATTATTTATTTATTTATTTTTATTTTTTATTTTTAAATAAATAATTAAAAATAGTAAGTTAAATTAGATTGGAGGAATTAAAAACAGGACTATTTTTATATAAATGAATATAAAAGAAAGAGAAGGTATGAATGAAAAATTAATATAAGTCAACTTAAAAAAATAAAATAAATAAATAAATAGGAATAAATAAATAAATCAAAATCAAATAAACTAAACTATAATAATAATAATAATAATAAATAAATAAATAAATAAAAATAATAAATAAATAAAAATTAATAAATAAATAAATAGGAATAAATAAATAAATCAAAATCAAATAAACTAAAAAAAAAAAAAGGACGACTAGGACGAGAGTGCTGGGACCCAACACCGACTGATTTTCCAGCCATCATCTCTATTGAGATTACTCGGCCTCTTTTCAATCTCAAGCGCCTCCCTAAATTTCCGATGATGGAAGTGCGAAACCTTAGCAATAACACTAGCTTCCTCAATACAAACATGATGATTGGTTTTCTCAGCATGCTCAACTAAAGCGGAAGACTTAGTTCGCCTATGCTTAAGGTCTGTTGCATGCTCACTAATCCTCTGATTAATGGAACGACCAGTTTCCCCAATCAGAGGATTAGTGAGCATGCAGCAGACCTTAAGCATAGGCAAACTAAGTCTTCCGCTTTAGTTGAGCATGCTGAGAAAACCAATCATCATGTTTGTATTGAGGAAGCTAGTGTTATTGCTAAGGTTTCGCACTTCCATCATCGGAAATTTAGGGAGGCGCTTGAGATTGAAAAGAGGCTGAGTAATCTCAATAGAGATGATGGCTGGAAAATCAGTTGGTGTTGGGTCCCAGCACTCTCGTCCTAGTCGTCCTTTTCTTTTTTAGTTTATTTGATTTTGATTTTGATTTTGATTTATTTATTTATTTATTTATTTTTATTTATTTTTATTTTTATTTTATTTTATTTTATTTTATTGATTTATTTATTTATTTTTTTAAGTTGGACTTATATTAATTTTTCATTCATACCTTCTCTTTCTTTTATATTCATTTATATAAAAATAGTCATGTTTTTAATTCCTCCAATCTAATTTAACTTACTATTTTTAATTATTTATTTAAATAAATAAATAAATAAATTTATTTATTTATTAATAATTTTTAACTAAATATTATCATTAAATTATTTTTATTTATTTTATTTTATTTTAAGGGATTGGTCCCCATAGGGTAATTTTTTTTTTTCTTAAATATAATTTTTAATTATTTATTTTTAACTAACTATTATCATGAATTATTTTAATTACTAATTTAACATAACATTTCAATTATTTATTAATATTTTTAACTAACTTTTATCATAAAATTATTTATTAATAATTTTTTACTAACTATTATTATAAAATTATTTTTATTTAATTTATTTTAAGGGATTGGTCCCCCAGGGTAATGTTTTCCCTTAATTATAATTTTTAATTATTTATTTTTAACTAACTATTATCATGAATTAATTTTTACATAATATTTTAATTATTTATTAATATTTTTAACTAACTATTATCATAAAATTATTTTTGGGATTGGTCCCCCTAGGGTAACTTTTTCCTTAAATTATTAAAAAGGGTTTTGTTCCTGGTACCTAGTCAAAAGTAGCTGTTGGTCTTTTTAGCAGTTGGAGGCTCTGCTCTGTCTATTTAACTTGCTAAGTTGGATCTATTTCTTTAACTTGCCCTGACGATGAACCACACTGGTTGGTTCGAAACGCGTCGACAAATGGTTTCTCATGTGATTTTTGCCAAAAAATCTCTCACAAACTACCCTTTGAATTTCAATTTTCTTATACTTTATTTAATTTAAAAATATTTAAAAAATCTATCATTAACTTATTCAAAGATTGATAAAACCTAAACCCAGCATGTTATAAAACACTCACACTACCATTTATGAAAGATTTGAAGAATATCTAATTCGCCTTCGAGATTCCAAACTACGCCCAATAATTGACTATATGTCCAACTCCTGCATGTATAGCGTCATATAGGCCCATTGGCTTAGCGTCCACAGTTTTTTTCAATAAACAAGAGATTGTCTCTTTGTCATACTCAAATACGTCAACATCAATACATCTCCACTTTATAAAATGGCATTTTTATCTCTATTTTGATAAATATTTTTTACAAATATTTTATCATCCGTAAAGATGCAAATTGTTTCATAATAATTTGTATGAAACAATTTGTATCAATATTTTACCATATGTAAAGAAGATTAATAAATATTAAATATTAATATGATGATGATAATAATTAACGTTTACTAAGACTAATGTGGTTTATCAGATCTCAAGAAAAGAGAGTCTAATTGTCATTCTTCAAAATCTTGTTTCTGTGATCAAAGAGCAGGGAAATAAGTGTTCCAAGATCGTTATAGTTAGGCTAGCTTAATAAGTCAAGAAGATTAGAGGTGTGACTGATGATAAAGAATCGAGAGTGGATGTGGACAAGATTTGGGCAGTCTAAAAGAAAGTGCTTTTCATCCTCCACCTTCTTAGTATCACAAATCTGACAAATTCTATTGTCCCAGTGAGTCTTGGGAGTAGACCACAGCCTGGTCACACTCTGAAGCTCATGAGATTTAGTTCTAATGCTAGCGATGATCATTTTCTTGTTAGTGGTAGTCAACATAGAGAGATAATTCTGATTATCGAGGGTGGGGTTGATCACCTCTTTATAGTACCTTAGCTTCCTTTTTCCCTCTAGCTCCTTAGCGTGCAGCCCCTCCGCCCACAGCCGTGCCCCCACTGGGCAGCAGGCAGGCCGTTGGGTGATTCCGAGAATCGCCCAACAGCCTGCCCGCCGCCTGGTGGGGGCGCGGCCATGGGCATTAAGAACTTTTTATTTATTTTTAGTAAAAACAAAATTTTAAAAAAAAATTGAAAATTTTTTAATAATTGTTTTTTTTTTTTTTAATTAAAAAAAAACAAACAAACAAATTTTTGTTAAAAAAATAAATAAATTTTAAATGTTTTTATTTTTTGTTTTAATAAACAATGAAAATTTAATAAAAAAAAATATTATTATTATTATTTTTAAATCAAAAACACATTTTTTTATAAGTTTAAAATGTTTTTTAATTGTTTTTTTTGTTTTTAATTTGAAAAGACTTATATTTTTAAAATTTTCATATTTTTTTAGTTTTTTTTTTTTTAATAATTTGAGTTTATTTACGTCTTTTTAGTTTTTTTTAAATGTTTTAATACTAGCAATTGTCCCAAAAGGTACAAAGAGAGGCCGATAGGATTATTTAATTGGATTTTTTGAATTTTTCTAGAAGAGTTAATTGGTTTGTGGAAAACCTTTTTTTCTTGGACTCGATCATTGTGCAATTACGTTTCTTTAGATGTTTTGTTTATATCTATATTACAAGGAACACATTGAATGTCTTATTTCATTTCTGCTATCCTTACTAATATCCTTTCTGTGCTTTTTCTTGATCAATTTGATGAAATATTCCATTATCCTTTGGTCAAAGTCCTCACCTGCATATTAGTGTACATCCTCGTAAGTTCAAAGCTCGAAAGCCAACCAAAAAAGTCAATCATAACCACCGTGCACGTATTCAAATTCATAATGTATAACTGCGAGACAGAGTTCAGACAGAGTACCTCCAAGATGGGTATCACCGTTTGTAGCCAAAACCTCAAAAGCTCTGTTGTTAATAGTCAGAACACTGACATCAAACGTGCCACCGCCAAGATCAAAAACAACAATATTTTCCTCTCCACCCTTCTTGTCCAAGCCATAAGCTATTGCTAAGGAAAAATATTTACAAAGCTAATAGTAAAACTGTACTTGCAGAGTGATAGTTCTACGTGATACAGAATGAAAGTTCTACATCATAAAAATTATGAAAGGCAAACCAAACTGTAGAAGGCCTGAGACCCAGTACTCTGAAAACCAACCAGATCGATACAACTTGAGACCAGGTACTCTCAATACCAACTAGATCGATACAACCTTTTGTATGAGCTGAATATCCATGTATAAGCAATGAAACAATAAAGCAAGAACTGTCCAACAAGGCTGCAATTTTTCTTATAAAAATATCTCCCATTGCACCGAGTTCATAACAGAAATTTAATGGCACTCCCCTGCACTACTAAATTGAGAGGTATGTGGTAAAAACGATACCCCTCATGATTTTTAATTTTTCATTATTAAACATATACAATACAATTAAATCTGGTACAACCTGCCCCATACAATGAAACTCTCTTCAACTAAAATTGATATGTTGTCCATCAAATTTCTACAATCTACAGACAAGTGAACCTTTCACAAAATTCTGAAGTTGCATTCAGAAGTACACCCTCTAGAGCTCTGGGTAGTTACTATATTCATGGATAATATTTAGCTTCAGAATAAGTGGCAGGACATACCTGAATTTAATTTGGCCTCAATCATTTGGGATATCTAATTTCTTTTCTAGTTTATAACAAGGGAAACCTCAACACCTGCCATACCAGACAAGTAGTAGCCAAAAACAGTAGTCGGAGTTGCTAGAATGCCTTAGTGTTCCATTTAAAGAATTAAAGGCTCAGTGAAGGCATTTGAGGTCGTTGGTGTATGTGGGCTGGTCGATGTATGTATACAAATTAATCCCAATTCAACAAGTCCATTTTAACAAGTCGGTGTGCTATGCAAAAACACTGAAACCCAATAAAGAAATCCACAGAAGACCAAGCTAAATCACCACAATGAAATGTTAAAACTTCAAGCCTAGAAAAATACCAGAGTACTTTATTCAAATTCATAGCACCAGTATGCCTGATTCTATATATAAACCTAGCCCAGAGGAACAGAGTCGTCCATAGTCTCAAGTAGTAGAAGAAACTGCAAATTTGCCAAACCTAGAATCTCCCTACAAAACTCTTATTCCTAAACAGAAAACCAGACTTAACCAAAATCTACACAAAAAATGTTAACCAAACACATTCAAATGTGTGAGCATGTAAAGTCAACACAACAACTAAGGTGAAAATTTTGCAAAACAGCCAAATCAAAACGTTGATAGTCATCATACACCCATACGGTAACGAATACAAGTGAATAACAACTCATTCCAGAAATCTTCAATCTAGAGCAACCCAACAAGTAAATTTTTGTTTCCATCATAACCCAATACAGGAATAAGCATAATTTTGTGATTTTTTTCTTTCACGTTTTACTGAAATACGTTCAAATCAATGTTTGCGATGACCAAGAAAGCTCAAGCCAGACTTTGGAGTGCAAGCCAAGGAAGAGGCAAGGGAAGAGGAATGATGTGGCGTGGGACAATGTCAAGGGGTAGCCAAGGAATGGCAGGATCAAAGGCTTTGGGCTTTCATCCAGGTATGGTTTCTGGTGATACTTATGGCTTTGACAGGATTGGAATGGGCCCTGTGGATGGGTTTGCAATGCCAGATATGTTTACTGCTCCAGTGAGTCAAGGCAGAGGATTTACTCCTTATGGCCAACCAGGTCCTAGATTTGGCCCAGCTTCAGGGATCAATAAGAATTATCAATGCCCTACACCCTTGGAAAGCAAAGTGACATACAAAAGCTCGTTCCATGTATCAAGGACGCCTGGTAAACACCAATGGCTACAATCTGCAAACTGCTCAAGATGCTGCTTCTCATCATTAGTAACGGTACTACTGTAAATTGAAGTGTGACCATCTTTGCGAAATTGGGATAGTCCTGTGATATCCAGCAGAGTAACAGGAAAAATCATAGTCCCTATAACTTCCTTCACTATGGGCACCTGAGGAATCACTGGAGGCGAGTATCCTTCAAATTGCACTGGTTCAGTCTGACCATAGCATTTCTGCCCGTTCTTCTGATTCCAATAAATTGGGCTGCACATTTACATCAATTTTATGAGGAAAACCATTTCGTATACCTAAAATAAGAGCCATAGCTACTTGAATAGATTTCATGAATATCTTGTAATTTGATCTATCATAAGAACAATTATATTTTTTTAAAGCTTAAACTTCCAATTCCAAAATATTCATGAAAACTGCAATCCACATCAAAAATGCCCTATAATATATACAATGTGTGTTTGTATAAAGATTTACCTGTAATGTGTAGGGTATGAGGTGCTAAAGAAGACAAGTGATTTTTTGGGATCGATATTTGCAGGTATCCAGTTTGCCCACGTCGTCAATGCCCTCTTGTAAGCCACAAGTGGATCCATGTTTGTGTAAAGCTAATTGTTAGCCATGATTAGGTCCCATCTGTCCAACCACATTCCAAACTATTACATTTTTAATATCATTTACAACACTAAATTTGGCTACCCCTTGTTGAAAATTTTAATCAGAAAGTTCAGAGTTTTGATACTTCCCACCTTTGATCTTGCCACCAATGGGATGACTCAAAAACCAATACATCAACTCCTTTCCAGTAAACACCATTATCCGCAAGAGTGTCCAGATTGAGAATTCTCTGGTTCTGACTGTTATTGTGCAGATCAACCAGAAGTGGAGCACAAAAAAACTCCACAGAAGCATCATAATCCTTTTCAAAGAAAGAAGATTGTAAGACTTCATTACTCACCATATAATCAAATGCACAACTATCCATGGAAACTACATTTATCAGCTTACCAGGGCCTTGAATATTGAAGCTTGTTGACTAACAGTTTTCTTATTGCTAGGAATGACTACTTGAAGCATGCAGACCATGGATTCCCATTGATTTTGACTTATTGAGTCTCCAACAAACATTAATCACTTTCCTCTTAACCGCTCTAGCAGATTTTTGGCATTGAAACTGAAACACCATATACAGAAAAGTCCAAATCCTTTTATTCTCATATACAATATCACCCTTTTTTTTATCCATTTATTTTCATATGCAATATCACCCATTTATTTATAAGCTGTGATTTGGGAGCTATCATAGTGCCTTCATGCACCACTTTGTGGAAGCATAGATTCATTGACTAGAGAATACCCTTCCTATTTGAAAGTTAATTGTTGTGGCTACAAAACATAATAATGCTCTTAAAACTTTACAATAGCATAAGGTGTGCACTTCTGGGTATACAAACTTTCTGAGTGCACTTAAATAGAAATGTTCGAGATTCTTTAAGGCAAATTTTAGCTTGGGGTACAGCATGTTTACTATGCACCCATTGTCTCATTGTGCATGTGGAGTTCAGCACTTGCTGCGTATGGTTTTTTTATCATCCTCACTTAACTGTTTAAGATTTTTCTCATACGATCTACGTTTTCAAGGTGATCAGGGCATTATCCGAATTTCCCTCTCAAAACTAAAAAAATCGAAAAACATACTCGAAATTAGCAAGGTCTGCAAATTTGTTAAATTTTTGCAGAAAGTAGTCTCCAATGGAAAATGACATAGCGACTAAGGAGTACCTTTCATGATTGTAGGTCCCCGCAACCAGAGCTCCCCTTTGTGGTTGGGAGGCATAGCTTTGCCAGTAGTTGTGTCAACCACTTGAGCTTCCACATGAGCTGCAAGCAAGCCCGCTGTTCCATAATGTCTGTTTTCTTCATCGGTTATAGTCGAGGATACTGTCTCGTTAGACTCTGTCAATCCATAACCCTACATAATAATAACTTCCTTCAATTAGCCTTCTGCTCAAAACAGAAAGACATTCATATCGCTAAACATGGAATACAGTAAGTTTTGATCTTTCGTCATTTGGGGTAATTCGAAAGTTGGAACAGAATCAAGCCTGTTATGTCTTTCGGAGCTGGGAGACAGTTTTGCTGGGACTATGAACAAGAAAAACATAAATAATAAACAGAGGTGTGCCTTATAAGTGAGGCTTAGGTTTTCTTCAAGATATATGAAGTGCTATTAATAAACCTTTATATCATTTAACCATGGGAGATTGACTTAAACATGAGATGACAAAATCTCTATAAACAGGGCAGATGTTGAAATGGATGACTGAAAGTCTTATGTGATAAACAAGGAGTTACAATTTCAGCCCTGCTCAAAAGCAACTTAAAATCAAATTAATAAGAGGAAATTTGCGAATTAGGGCTGAATACGACCTATTTAATTTTAATAGTTGGAAATCGAGCAGCGAAGTTGTCGATGATGTCTTTGCCAATTGGTGCTCCACCGCAGCCGATCGTGTGAAGCGAAGCCAAATCGTAATTGGCAACAATAGAAGACTTATTTAAAGCGACCAAAATAGGTGGAGCAGCACGCAGGGACTTCACTCTGTACTTCTGTATGGCCGAAAGCATTTCAGCCAAATCGAATTTGGGCAAGACCACAATGGTACTCCCAGCTGCAATACAGGAAAGTGTACAGAAAAATCCAAAAACATGAAACAGCAGGATGATGAATAAACATATCTTCTCCCCTCCCTCCATCAAATTTAAGCTGTGATTTGGGAGCTATCATAGTGCCTTCATGCACTACTTTGTGGAAGCATAGATTCATTGATTGAAGAATACCCTTCCTGTTTGAAAGATAATTGTTGTGGCTACAAAACATATGCTCTTAAAACTTTACAATAGCATAAGGTGTGCACTTCTGGGTATACAAACTTTTTGAGTGCACTTAAATATAAATGTTCGAGATTCTTTAAGGCGAATTTTAGCTTGGGGTACAGCATGTTTACTATGCGCCCATTGTCTCATTGTGCATGGCGAGTTCAGCACTTGCTGCTTATGGTTTTTTTATCATCCTCACTTAATTGTTTAAGATTTTTCTCATACAATCTAGGTTTTCAAGGTGATCAGGGCATTATCCAAATCACCCTCTCAAAACTAAAAAAATCGAAAAACATACTCGAAATCAGCAAGGTCTGCAAATTTGTTAAATTTTTGCAGAAAGTAGTCTCCAATGGAAAATGACATAGCGACTAAGGAGTACCTTTCATGATTGTAGGTCCCCGCAACCAGAGCTCCCCTTTGTGGTTGGGAGGCATAGCTTTGCCAGTAGTTGTGTCAACCACTTGAGCTTGCACATGAGCTGCATGCAAGCCCGCTGTTCCATAATGTATGTTTTCTTCATCGGTTATGGTCGAGGATACTGTCCCGTTAGACTCTGTCAATCCATAACCCTACATAATAATAACTTCCTTCAATTAGCCTTCTGCTCAAAAAGACATTCATATCGCTAAACATGGAATACAGTAAGTTTTGATATTTCGTCATTTGGGGTAATTCGAAAGTTGGAACAGAATCAAGCCTATTATGTCTTTCGGAGCTGGGAGACAGTTTTGCTAGGACTATGAACAAGAAAAACATAAATAATAAACAAAGGTGTGCCTTATAAGTGAGGCTTAGGTTTTCTTCAAGATATATGAAGTGCTATTAATAAACCTTTATATCATTTAACCATGGGAGATTGACTTAAACATGAGATGACAAAAACTCTATAAACAGGGCAAATGTTGAAATGGACGACTGAAAGTCTTATGTGATAAACAAGGAGTTACAATTTCAGCCCTGCTCAAAAGCAACTTAAAATCAAATTGATAAGAGGAAATTTGCGAATTAGGGCTAAATACGACCTGTTTAATTTGAACAGTTGGAAATCGAGCAACGAAGTTGTCGATGATGTCTTTGCCAATTGGTGCTCCACTGCAGCCGATCGTGTGAAGCGAAACCAAATCGTAATTGGCAACAATAGAAGACTTATTTAAAGCAACCAAAATAGGCGAAGCAGCAGGCAGGGACTTCACTCTGTACTTTTGTATGGCCGAAAGCATTTCAGCCAAATCGAATTTGGGCAGGACCACAATGGTACTCCCAGCTACAATACAGGAAAGTGTACAGAAAAATCCGGAAACATGAAACAGCGGGATGATGAATAAACATATCTTCTCCCCTCCCTCCATCTCGTCCCATCTGCTCAGAGCTCCAGATATCATGGCAATGAGATTTCTATGGGTGGAGATGACTCCCTTGCTTTTGCCCGTTGTACTTGACGAGGAGAGAAGCGTCGCAGTGTCTTCCTGTTCGATGTCCACTGCAGGGAGGCCGCTAATGTCAGACTGCAAGAGGAGGTTTAAAGTAGAAATACAGCCCCTGCCAGAGGAGGATATTTCTGCCGGCTTCATGTAGTGGGTGAAGATTTGAGACCGCCATCATTATGGAGAAAGGAGTTGGCATAACAGTTTTCCGTTGAGGTTTTGCGAGACCCGGGCAATAGAACTCGCGCCAGTTGCAAAGATTCTCGGTTGAGACCAAGGAGACGCTGAATGCCCACTGAAAAATATTAAAGAGGCCTAATACGAAAATTGTTTGCCTGCTGAATGTGGATGACACGTGTCAACCGTAGAGACAAAAGGACGGCGAAAGTCTCTTTCAAAGGAAGGCCTATCGACCTAATTAATTTTACTAGTTTTTAATTTTTTTTTTTGTTAATTCTCTATTTCTGTTTAATCTAGTTTGTTTTTAAAAAAAAAAAATTCATAGTTTTTGTTAATGTTTTTTAATTTTTCTATTTTTACTTACTTAAATTTATATATATATATATATATATATATATATAGATATATATATATATATATATTTAATTTTGTTTTTTTTTGTCCAAACTCTTTTATGGTTTATGAGATATTTTTTTTTTTTAACATTTTTTAATTTTTTTTGTCTTTTTTTATATATATTTTTATATTTGTTTTTTTAAGTAATCAACATTTTAATCTTAATTTCACTAGTTTTTAATTTTTTTTGTTAATTTTCCATTTTTTTTTCTAATCTAGTTTGTTTTTAATTTTCAATTTTTTTTTTTAGTTTTTTGTTAATGTTTTTTTAATTTTTCTATTTTTACCTACTTAATTTTATAGTTTTTTTTCTTTTCCCAAATTTTTTTATGGTTTACATATTTGTTTTTTTTTTTCCATTTTTTTTTAAATATGTTTTTTTTTACTATTTATTTGTTTATAATTTGTATTTTTTTTTTAGTTTTTTAATTCTTATCTTTTATAGGTTAATTTTGTTTTTTTTTTTTTTTGTAACATTTTTATGATTGATTTTTTTTTTTATGTTTGATTTTTTTGTTTTTTTATTTTATTTTTATGTTTTTCTTTTAGTTATATATATTTTATTTTATGTTTTGTTATTTTTTTTAACTTTTCTTTTCTTTTCCTTTTTTTTTTATGCTTTCATCATTTTTTTGAAATTTTAATGTTTTTTGGGGTCATGATAAAATATTTTACGCCATTATTTCGAAATGTTGAAATTTTACCCTTGAAATTTTTTTTGTTATCCCAACGTCAACATTTTTCGTTTTGAGGGTGTTTTTTGCACAAAATTTACCATTGAAAAAAAAATGTTATTCGCACATCAACACTTGGTTTTAAGGGTGTTTTTTGGACAATTTTTGCACAAAAAATTGGTTTTCACCGCCATTTTTAAAACATGTTGAAAATTTACCCTCGAAAAAAAAGGTGTTATTCCAGCGTCAACACTTTTGGTTTTTAGCACTGTTTTTGATGTTTTTATGGGGTTTTTTGGCCAGAGTTCCCGTTTTGAGTTTATAGTTCCTGTTTCAAAGTTTACATTGTTTCTTATCGATATTAATTGTCATATCCATCTCAGAGCAGTAGACATGAAGAGTCTTAAGCTACTTGTCTAGGTCATCATGGCTGCTTGCAAGAAGAAAGATATCATCAGCATAAAGGAGAAGAGTAATGATAATACCAGCGAGCTCAGTGCCTTTGCAGCCTATAGTTTCCAGACACTCATCTAGCTTATCGATGTAAATACTAAAAAGGGTAGGGGAAAGGGGACAACCTTGCGTAACCCTGATATTGCATTTAATATATACAGATCAGCCTTCGTTGGTCTTAAGCTTGCAAATGATAGTCTCATAGAGGTGGATCACAACAATCCTCAATTCAGGAGGAACCATGATCTCTTTAAGCCTCTCCCAGAGCTTATCTCTGGGGATGGTGTCAAAAGCTTTTCTAAAGTCCACAAAACAACAAAAGAGATCGGTTTTACTATTGCGACATTCCTCTGTGATGATCCTAAGGGTGACAAGGTGGTCGATGATCGAGTGATGCCTCTTAAAACCAACTTGCCCTTTAGCTCATTTACCTTTGTTCTCAAGCCAAAGGCTAAGTTTTTTTTTTTCCGAAATGAGCCCATAAAGTTTGGACAAGATGTCGCTAATCATAATGGTCTTATAGTTAGAGGGAATGCTTTTGTCCCCATTTTTGAATATAGGCACAATAAGGCTTTGCGTCCAAATCTTATGGAGGCCATGATTTATAGTGAAATTCAGAAGCTTGTGGAGATGAGGAATGAGGATAGATTTTCCCATTTTAAAGATCTCAGCTTGGTAACCTTCAATATCTTTGGCTTTCCCATTAGCAAGCTTATTAATCCCAGACTCAACATCTTCCAGAGAAAAAATATCATCCTTAATAGGAGTGTTTAAGATGGTGCCCATGGTGTCTGGAGAGTCATACAACTTCTTAAGATAGTTATCCCAATTTTCTAGGGGGATAGAATGATTATCTTTAGTTTTACGAACAAGCACATTCTGCCAAAACTTTATGGGCACAACTTTAGAAAGGTGGAGAAGATGCTCTTGTCTCTTATTAATATATGACCTCTTCTTCCTCTTAATGAGAGCTTTGTATATACTTATATTCTAGATTTTAATGCTTTCATTAGGGGCACCTCTAATTTCTTTCTTGGAAATTTTATAGCCTTTGTCATTCCAAGGATTGGAAGTTTTATTATTTTTCTTATATGAAGTCTTAGAGAATTTGTTAATGTTGGTGGAAAGGGTAGTGGTAAAATGGTAATACATTTGATCAATGTTGTTATTATAAGTCAGGGAGCCTAAATTCCTTTCCAAATCCCTTAAGAAAAGGTCGGCCTTACTTCTATCAAAGTGAATGTGACTTTTGCTTTCACTATTCTCCTACATGTGGGTGGTATGCATAACAAGATTGAGGGATAAAGACAAAGGTCTGTGGTCAAAGCTAGGATCATACCCATTAAGAAGCTCAAAGTTTGTTATATGGTTGATGCTATGGATGTTAGAGATCGCATAATCATCGACGATGCTACCCAACCCATGGGAACAGGTCATCTGACCAGAGAGAGGCCATTTATTAATACCATTGCAAATTATTAAGTCTTAGGAACTACGAAGTTTGAGGAGCTCCGTGCCAAATAGGTTCTCGATTATTTCTTTAGATTTTCTCGTGAATCTATTAGCTAAGTGACCATCGTCATCAAGCCATAAGGGGTCAATGTTAGATTTGTTACTTAACATAATAGCTTAGTTAGTAGCAATCCAAGCATTAAAGTCCCCAAGCAAAAGGATATTTCCTTCATTCCTTAGGTTGTAGATGTCTTTTTCTAAGGTATTGAAAGGACAATTATTATCTAAGTTGTTTTTCTTATAGGATGTAGAGTTGATAAGGGCGAAATAGCAGATTGCAAGGAAGATCCTATTGGTTGTAGAATCAGAGATCTCGATCCAAATGTATTGATTAAAGGGGTCGGTTCTATGGAGACGGATGTGAGAGGAAACCTTGTTCCTAATATAACATACAATACCACCAAAACCTCTTGTGGAGGATTTCTTATTCCAAGCAGACCAAAGAGTGAACCCGTCAAGATGAGGGACCCTACATTCATCATGCTTCCAAGTTTCAACTAAAAGAATAAGATCAATATCACTTGGGATCCAACTTAACATAGGACCTTTACACCATGGAAAACCACAACAGTTCCAGAAGAGGATCCTGAGTGATGTTATTCTCTATTTACCATTTGTGTTTGGGACTCTCTCTAATAATAGCTTTTCTATTCCTAATGATTGCCCATTTCCCTTATTATCTTTCCTCCTTGACATTTTGTACTTCTTTCCTAAGTTCAGCTTGGTCTTCTGGAATGAGGTCTTCATTTATAAAGATTCTCGTTCCTTTTAGGCTTGGGGATTTCCTAAGTATATCTAATTTATGATCATTACAACTGAATTTGACATGGATTAGTCTATGTTTATGCTCAATTATCCTTCCTACCCTTATTACTTCAGTGAGATAAGTTGTCTGGATATGAGATTTTGTCTTTAATTGTTCTTTAACTAATTCTAATGTGTCTTCATTGTTTTGTTCTTCTATACCAGCAATTATAAGGTGTAAGGCTCTTTTGTGGTGCTCATGGTAGAGTAAAATTAGTTTGTTGATTTCTTCTTTTATGAGTTTAATATCTAATTTATTCTCTATGTTATTTAGGGTTGAATTATTATGTAGTTGTTCTTTTAGATTTTTAATCTCTTTTTTCAAAGTGTCATTTCCTTTGACCATTGCTTGTTTTCTATGTTCGGTTTCTTGAATTCTACCTTTCATTTCTTGAAGTTCATTCTCGAGTAAGAATATTTTATTTTCTAACGATTTGTGGTTATTGTCAAGCATTGTAGTTAATTCTAGTTTAAAATGGTTTCTCTTTCTTCTCTTCGTCGTTCTAAAGATTCAATGTACTCATAAAGGCTCTCTTGGGTAATTTTACTTGGTCTCCCTTTGCTAGAAGGGGGTTTAGAAAGATGAGGAGAAGTACTGAGAGTGGAAAGAAGAAAAACTTAACAAGAGAAAAGTAGGTGCGAATGTATGCACCTCATAGAGTTGTATGTAGTTGAACTGATTCTTCTAGATTCACTCATAGCTGACTTGTAGTTTGCCTCCCTCCGAGAGTGCATTCTCTAGTAGCTATGGGCCTTTTGATGCCACGTGTTCTGCTACAAGAATTCCATCCTGCTTCGAACTTGATTATCCACATCTAAGCCCTTTATATGGATCAGTTGTTAGATAGTGTAGGTGATGAAAGAAACCAAACTTTTGATGATGATGATGAAGTTTACTTGATTAAATCCTTGATGTTATTGTAGCTAATGGAATTCCTTAAGAACAATCCCTAAGCACTGACTTAATGACATTTATTTTTGCAAGAGATAATCTTCTTGAACTAGCCGCAGATGCAGTGTCACCTTTAGACTTTAGACTGCAAAGATTAATGTTAACGAATCTTCAAAATTTAATGCCCTAATGAGGGTCGAAATTGCAGATGTGTAAAGGATGATAAGTCTACTTCAAAATGAAGGTCTTGACTTGTGAGATATATCTTCACTTCTTGGAGATAAACCTTTTCTTCTATTCACAAGAAGGTTGAAATTGCACGGCAATAACCAATTAAAAAAACTAGAGTTTTCTTAAGCCAAATGCACTGAGAATTTATTTATTTATTTTAAAAATAAATTTATCTATAGTTTAATTATTTTATGTTTTTTCTAATTTTAATATTTTTTTTTAATTGTCAATTTTTATTATTTAAAATATATTTTTAAATACATAAATAATTATTTTTAATGCAAAAATAATCAAAACATTTAAATTATAGAAATTACAAATTTCAAATTTATAATTTCAAAAATACCTACAAACTTTCAAACAAAATTAAAGTAAAAAAATATAATAAAAACATTAAATAATGGTCATGCTTTTTTATTAACAAAATTTTTTAAAAACTTGAATTTAAGTTGTTTAATCTGCAAAATTCAAGTGCCTCCAATTTGTCAGAGTGCCAAATCCATTTATATATACAAACAAACATTCTAAATAACAAAAAAAATCACATTCTTTTTAAAATTGTTTTACCAGATTCCGACAAAACAACTTATTTCATTTATAAATTAAACTACACTTTAAATAAATATATATAAAAAAATAAAAAACATTAAACAAATATACGCACAATTTAATTACGAAAATCATAACCCATTTTATATCATTTTTATCAGGTCAACTCTTGTCTATAAATAAAAAACAATTTTAAAGATAACACGATCACATTGTATAATCGATACTTCCACGCTATGGACATGGAGAATTATATTCTATCCCTGGCCTAGTGCATGCAACTTGCCGCCACGTGCGTTCTACGTATGCAATATTAAATTATTTAAGTAAATATTTTTTTCCTTAAATAAAATAAAATAATAATATTTATTATTTTGTGTTACTATATTTATATTTCATTAATTAAATTGACATATTTAATATCATTATTATTAACATATTTATATGTTATTTTGTTTTTATAATTTGTTTGGTCTCCGGGGTTAACTATTATTATCATTATCATAAATTTTTTTAATATATTTAAATTTTATTTTATTTTATTTAAAATTTTTAATCAATTTTATAACTAGTTTATTATTACTTATTTATAATCAATTTAATAACAAAAAATTAATTATTTAACTTTTCAAATTATCAAATTTTGAATATTCCCAAAATCTACCTACCATCATTAATAAATTCAGCACTCCTTATCTAAACAAAGATTGAAGTCTAACATGTTTTACTTGGATCCATTTTTAATATGATTTATCGAATGTTTTGCCTTACATTGTCATCCTATTGGGCCATCTCTTCGACGATATATTTCAACAAGATACTAAGAACTTGAAACGATTTACGATCAGTGCCGAAAGACTCGGAACGTCATTCTCTTTGAATATCTACTTGAACCTATGTCACAAGGTTTGTCGAACTTTAATCTTGAGGTTTGAATTTTGGCGAACCTCATAGCCAATGACCAAGTCCATAGATCAAAACTCATAACTTCATGTCACAACTCAAGCTTGTATTTTATCCTTGCGGTTTCCAAGTTTGTGATAGCATATTTTATGTTTATTGATGTTGATTCGTTACTATTTTATCCTATAATTGTT
This sequence comes from Pinus tabuliformis, assembly GCA_031772625.1. Taxonomy (NCBI): domain Eukaryota; kingdom Viridiplantae; phylum Streptophyta; class Pinopsida; order Pinales; family Pinaceae; genus Pinus; species Pinus tabuliformis. The sequence goes on along the minus strand of CM062809.1, from coordinate 399,907,847 downwards.
TTGAATTAATATATGTTTATATATAGACGAACCTAATAGCGAACCTCATCAAAAAATTCAAACTCAAACTGAACCCAATCATTGTCGAATCCGAACTCAAACCCGAACCATGTAACATTGCTTTGAACTATGTGCAATTATAATGTACTTTGTGCATATGTTATTTAGGTTCTGAGCCAACCGATTCTCAGTGGAGTTACTTAGATTGTAAATCAAAATTAATAAAATAAAATATGTTATTTGACTATGGGGTAGAAAAGCAGAGTTATGAGCGACCATTATTTCATAGAACATTTACTAAATAAGAGTTTTCAAGGTAAATCCCACACGGTTATAATTCCATTTCATTTTAGTAATCTAATTATCATTATTATAATTCCCATTTAACTTACTGAACACTTAATCATTTAATGTATGTGTGAGGTAAAGTCATTTCACATGGTTTACTAAAATATGGGTTAAGTATATTCATGATGAGAATGGTATCATTGAATTCATGTAATAGGTGTGTGAGAGAATTGTGAGAGTTAGAACATGTATAGGATTGAAAATTTTACTAGAGGAGAAAGATTGATTCTCGAGTAATAGAAAGAGATGAAAAAACAAACTTTTAGATATTACAAGAGGAGGTAGTCATATAAGTATCAAAAACTAGTTTTTGGTCTTGAAGTTTATGCTGAGAAGTGGGCTAACATGCCTTTGAAGAGCTTTTATTGGGAAATTATCCAAGATATTATGTAAACGCTACTATGAACACTCTTTTTATAGTTGTATTATCTGGAGCACATTAAGAGACTCCTTGTTGATATGTGTTAGAGCCCTGAAGGGCATGGAGATTATCTAAGGGATTATAGTGCAAAGAAGGAAATCTCATCCTTTAGTTTGTACAAAATAAAGGGGAAGAAATTTGGGTGGTTTGAATTGTTGTAGAAGTCACACATGTTGGCATTATGGCTAATATGTTGTCCTTGATGTCAATCTAGATATAATATGTCAACCTGGATGTCAAATGTGTAATCCTTGATGATTATAGAGATTTGTTGAACTACCGTAGATGACACGAATGTTTGTACAAGTGTTGTAGAGGATAAGGAAGAGTATTGGTAGCCTAGTCACAACATGCCTGAAACATGGAAGTTTTAAAAGCATACACAGATACGATGAAGCAAAGTCGAGTACATATGCAGGTTTCACGAACAAGAGTCGCATACGCAACCCTGCACATGAAAAATTAAAAGCGTAAAAATTTACCATGGTGATCTCCCATGGTTTTGTGTTGTCAATGTCTATTTGATGCCATCAACAATTACAAACAACAAACCCAAGGGATTTTCTTCTGGTATTGACAAGGAAAATAACTATAAAAGGAGAAGGAGATTCAAGCAATTTTGTGTGTGCATTTGATGGATTATTCATTTGTGATGTGATTTGAAACAGGTGTGCACCAGCACAGAATGAGGAGAATCAACTTTGAGAGATCTACAAATGTTGTATAGAACTAATAGTTGTGCTTGTTGTAGGTGTAATTATGCGCAAATTTCTAAGTTTCTAACAAATGCAAGGCCAATGGTTACAATAGAGTTATGATCTGAATGTATGTGTAAAAATCTGTGATCTTGAAAATGTGTGTATTCAAGGAAGCATTGTTGTTTGCAGTAATGATTCAGTTTTGATTGTGTAGTGTTTGCTGCAAAGAGAATTTAATGAGAAATTGATCTGAAGTCTATATGCAAGTTTTATTCTTGAATGTTGTGTACAATGTGGATATGATTCAAAAGGGTCACGTATACTATATGAGTTAATGCAGGTTGATTAAATTTGTTGCTTGTTGTTGCTTCCGGTTGATTGTTGTCACTGTGCTGGATGAGATTGTTTAGATAACAATTTATGGTAGATGAGATTTTATGGCTTGAGATTTGGAAAATTGATAAGATTGTTATAGAGAGGGTTTGAATGGATTTAACATCTTGATAAACTTGTTGCAAAAGGTATTGTATACATAAGTTGTGTTCGCTATAAAGAAAGTTTGACAGAGAGTATGGTTTGGTGAAAAGAATGTTTTGAGTTCTAAACGCAGGTATTATGCATAAAAGACGCGAATATACTTGAGTTTCCTTAATGAAAGTCATGTATATAGTTTGAATTGGTTATGGACAAAGTTTGGCATGACAAAGGTTTATTGTAGAGGTTCTGAGTTTGATGTTTGGCTTGGCATTTGATAATATTGTTGACTTGGTTAGTGTTGAGATTTGGCTTGGTCATTCAGTGATTGGTATTACCTATTCAGTGATTTGGTTGCAGTATTTAGTATTTGGTTTTAGAGATTGTTTTTTAGTGATTAAGCATATTGTTGGGTGTGGGTCCAGTTTGAAAATTTGATTAAAGGTGGCCTACATGTTTTTGTATTGGTTTGAGACTGGTAGATCTAGTATGAAAATTTTGAAACATGGTCCATAGAGGTTCTGAGGGTTGTATCCTTCAGTGAGGGAGTAGGAGCTTCCTTCCGGTGGTAGCCGGTAAACTTGTTGAGGGAGTAGGAGATTCCTTTCGATAGGGGGCTGGTAAATTTCAGGGAGTAGGAGCTTCCTTCCAGTCGGAGCTAGAGAAATTAGAGTTTGTAGCCTCTAGAAGGTAGGAGCTTGTGTACCAGTAAGAGTGTGCACCGATACAAGATGTAAGAAGTTTTTTTTATATTATGAAAGAAGAAAAAGATGAAAACAACAATGGTTTTCTTCCAAATTGGGTTTCCACCTTAAATCCTGGTGTGTTGATGTGTTGCTTATGTGTTATGATTTATCTATTCATTATTACTCATGGTTAATGCATAAGGAATGGCTAATGACCTAATGATTCAGATAATTGTGAAAATCAAGAAATCTGCATATACACTACCTATGTTCATAGAGAATGTGTACATATGTGAGTTTCTTAAATAGAAGTCGTGTACAAAATTTTGAATGTGTAATTAAAGAATAAATTGAAATGAAATATTGATTCCCCCCCGCCAACCCTTCTTAATATTTTTAATAACATCTGCATATACACTACTTATGTTCATAGAGAATGCGTACTTATGTGAGTTTCCTAAATAGAAGTCGCGTACAAAAATTTGAATTTGTAATTAAAGAATAAATTGAAATGAAATATTGATTCTCTCCCACCCCCCCCCCCCCCCCAACCCCCCCAACCCTTCTTAATATTTTTAATAACATCTTTGTGAATTTATAGGGTATCAGGCTATGTGAATGTATTGCAGACACTCATAGGGGCTAGTTTGTCCTTGTGAGTTCATACCTATAACTTCGGGGTGGCCTTTTGTAGATATAATTGGTGCAACAATGTCTATGGTTGGGTGGAACATCTAAAGTTTATGATCTATTGTTTAAAATGTTTATATAAAGATAATTTTTTTATAGTTGTTTTTACTTAATATGCTACTTCAATGTGTGAATGACATGTTGAGTTATTATTTGTATGTTTAAATGTTATTGTGCATGCTTAATTCATCCACATTCATAATTTTAAAACTATGTAATGATATTTGTGCATGAGCCTATATGATATGTTGTGCATATTTCCATTTTTGAAATGGTATCAAAGCCAAATTTGTAATAATGTGGATCAAAGAAAGGGTTTGTGTACTTCACATTTAACGGGCTAAATGGTCATCCAACCATTCAATATTACTATGTAAAGTTTCTTTGTTGAAGGTCTAGTTATTTCAAACAATGGTGTTTCCCAAGGCTTTAAGCAAGTTTATTCCAAAACTTTATCACTATGTTATTGAGACTCTTACAACTCTTAAGACTTAATAATATGATAAAGGGCTTATTTCAATTTTATTACAAGGAAGGCCATCATGCCTTTGAGGTTTTCATGTGTGGCCCTTAAATTATTTGTAATAAATTGTTGTTTTTTCTAAATTGTAAGAAATCTTGTCCACTGATGAAGCTACTCAACTTTGTTGTCCTATATTTATTGGATTCTTAGGCCTCAATCAATAATGATATTGAGGCGTGATAGTCTCTCAATATCATGATTACATGGGGTTATCCAGGTACAATTAATTATGATTTGCATTAATTTTCTTTAGTCACATGTTAAAAAAATAAATAGGAAGGAGTTCTTGTTGGAAAAAAAGATAGCCAACATAGAATTACCAGATACTAAAGAAGAAGAATAAAATCCATGAGTTGTATTAGAAGACTCATCCTCATGTTAACATGTTTATATTTAGGTTTTTTTTTTTTTTACTTTCATTGAGTAATGAACTTGCCAATAAGATGGGATGTAGATATAGGCCAGCCAGTAGTAATCCTAATAGTATCAAACTTGTGGAATTGTTTCATTGTGTAATTTTCGATCATTTGGTTATTTGGAAAAAATATATATGCTTGTGCTACTGTATGGTTTCCCTAATGGCAAGTTAGTAGATAGGAATCTATGCTTTCTTGTTTAATTAAAATATAATATAAATGCATAACTTACAAAAAATATAAAAACATTGTACCTATGAATAATCCAAATTAAATATATGTGTGTGTGTGTGTGTGTGTGTGTGTGTGTGTGTGTGTGTGTGTGTGAAACATTACTATATTTGTTATTGCTTGATTTTTTACTTTGGAGTTGCTAATAATCATCAATCCCTTAGAAAAAAATTATAATTTACAATTTCTTTTATGAATAATTGAGACTACATCAATTTATTTCTATTGATCCAGACTAGATTATTATATTATTTGTTATCCATCTTGATGCTTATCCATATTGATGCTTTGAGAGTCGAAAAATTAGAAGAATTATCTCACTAGACCATTTTTACTTATGAGTCCTAGTTTGGTGAGCTGGGATATGAAGCCATATGAAAGTAATTTGAGGCATTAAACAACATTTTTTGGGGGTAATTCTTTTTTCTCCTAAGTGTATCTCCCCATAATGCTATTTAACACTCAAATACCTTTCCAATGGTGCAAGAAATACCTCAAATGGATTATGTATGCAAACATTAGGCCACTTGGAAGTTGAACTTCCTATTTTGACCACCATGATTCGAGACGATTCCATGTCAACCCCCATTATTCATGGAAAATGAGCTAGCCATGTGATAATGATGAAGAAGTCTCTAGAATATTCAATATTATACATGTGGTTAATAGTTGAAGGAGTCAAGCTTAACCATTGGTAGGCTATCAAGTTGTGTTATAAACAAACCACTAGGAGAAAAACGGGTTCTATTATATTGGAGCACATTTTACTCCATAGGTGAGCATAGTAGTTGAGAGTGGATAAAAAGATATAAAATAGATGGTGTTATGTACTGTAGTACCCTTGGGGCAACAAGTGCCATTCATTTGGACCTGCGCCCATTGCCATTCAAAGAATGAGAGAGTAGAGCAACCTCATCTTCCAATTGGGTTTTCTCTCGTGAGGGTTTCCTAGATCGTATCTAGTGTTCAAAGTAGTTTGTGAGTTTTATTTCACTATTGTCTATTTTCCATATTCTATCTATTGCATTCATAAGCATAACAAAATAATTAATGAATCTATAAATCTAAGGAAAAAGTAATCCTCATGGCATAGATTTCATATTTTCAAATATATATTAGTAGATCTATTGTGGCAAACTATCCAACAGAGTATCCACGGTATTTTAAGAACATTTATTAACATAAAAGTGATATTATATCAATTGTGTGAATTTGAAGTGTCAGTGAATTATATGGTTGTCATTAATATTTTGTTTGCAAAGAAAGAAAAAATATGAAATAACGCCTGCAATCATATTACTATAAGCCAACAAGTTATTTTACTTTTATTTTTCCATATGCATTTGTCCAATTATATAAATGTTATATGCAATATTTGAAGGTAAACTCTAAGTAAATAATATTTCTTTACTACAAAAAACATATATTTAATCAACAATTTATTTTATATTTACATTAAACATTAAACATTAATAATCAAATAGCATGGGAAAATATACAAGTTTCAAATCTATAGAAAAATATTCAAAGTTTAACTCCATGGAAAAATATACAAAGTTCAATCTACTTGTCCATCTAATTGGGTAATGAATAATCAATGTTCCTTGAGATGATTTTGAATACATGAGCAACAATGAATTTTTAAAGGTATTGCGTAATACTAGAAATGTTCATTAGCAAGATAATTAGCCAACCTATTCACAGTTCTTTGGATATGTGAGGGAACTATGATAGAAATCTAGGCTACTATACTTATTTTTCAACCCAACCCACTTTCTAAATATTAGAGATTTTGGATAGTGAGGATAATTACTGGATATTGTTGAGTAATTTAATGATCAATGAAGAATTTCCTTCCACCATTAAATATGTGTAATCCTCACAAATTTCTATAAGAAGACCAAATTCTGAGGACAATAATTTTGTAGTATTGTTTCTCTAAATTTTGAGATCACTTGCAAAAATGTGAAGGATGTTGCATGTGTTTCCGTTGAAGACTCCTCCAAAGCATTCTTAACCTTGTATTCATTTGGAATCCCCATCAAAGTTGAGCTTGATAAAGTTTGTATGGGGAGATTCCTCGTGATCAAGAATTGAGGAAATTAAGGGGTTTGAAGGAATTTTCTTAAGAGATGAAGATAGGTGCAAATCAAGGGAATTTAGGATGACATTATCTTGATTGTTCATTTTCCAATCTTGATCAGTCTAGGATAAATAAGCATAGTTTCTCTTTTATTCCTTTAGATTTTTATTCCAAACAACAATCCTCTCTTAAGAGAGAATTTTTAAAATGCAATGGTTCCTTTCTTTCTAGATTTCCTAAAGAAGGGAGCTAGGGAAGATTTACATGTTATATTGAGAATAAAGTGATTTAATTATGATGATTTCCATTTGGATATGTAATCAATAAGACTCTCTCTATTTTTGTCAATTTTTCTAAACAGAGTGGCTCGTTCTTCACAAAGGGTTGACACAAAAGGATAGGAGTTAAGGATATGTACTATTTTTTCTCTTGTTTGATGCGAGAGGAAGTAATTTGAGGGACCCTAAGAGCCTCTACACTAAATATCCTCCCAAGTCAAGTGTTCCCACTACTTATAATCCAAAGGAATAATTACACTTTTGGCTAGAAAATTTTCCTCCATATTTTGATAAAATATTGATTAGGAATATTGTTAGCTAGTATATATGCTTCCTTAAAAGGTATTTTCCTTCAGGCCTATAGACTCATATTTTTTTTCCACCCCCTCATAAACTCTAAATTTTCTATTACTTATTTCCTTCCAGAAGAAGTGCCAACTAAAAGTCTTCTAAGAGTAGTTCACTGTTGTTATTAGTGTTCCAAATCACCAATTTGGATGCTTATATTGGGTGGTCCAATATTTATTAACCATCTTTTTTCCTTCTATTCTCATTTAGTGTTTATAAGGTTGAATGTATAATATGTATTTTAGCTAGGCATTTTCTACAATGAATCCTCCTAGAATAGTGTAGATTACCCATTGCAAATTTCATAGAAGTAATGGCCTTGAATTAATGTCTATTTTGAAAATGCATTCCTATGTGGGAGCTTATTATTAATCCATTCATCCCGATCAAATAATTTCTGTTAATTTTCATAGTGCATTCCTATCTCCATATTTTTCTCCATAGCTCCTTTGGGCTTTGGAGCCACCTCCACCAATTTTTTTACCCTACAATTGAGCTTAAAGTATGCAGGTTTTGCATCTTTGGACCTCCATGGTCCTTAAAGATATATATCTTGTCCTAGGCCACTAATGTCTATTTTTTTCTTTTATGGATGCACCCAAATGAAAAATCATTGAAAATTCCTTATGTAATGCCCCCTGCCATATTTACCCACTTTTACAAGCTACCTGGGGTAAACATGATATGAGTGATCTACTATGATATGATCCAACCTCCAAGTTCCAGAAATGGATGTGGGGCTGACACACCGACAACTTATAAACATCCCTTAGGGACTACAGACCACTCAAAAGCCTGCAAACCACTCCAAGTGATCAATCCTTGAGATGGAGTTCTTTTCACAAGGGAAACTCCCCAACCTTACACATAACACAAAATTAGTGTGGTTATGTGGTCCCAACTGCATGCATAGGCCCGCATCCATGCGGTTATGACCCAAAAACTCTAGTTTAGTGCCAATGGTTCCAAGATTCAAGCCACTTTTCCAAGATAGCCTCTAGACTATTAGATTCAGTCTTTGCAGCCTTCCACTAACGATCAAACATGCTCTTAAAAAGTGGTCTTAGGGTGTCAAAATCAAAGTTTGTCATTTCAGTGAATCTTCAAGTAAAATTTGGTCACTAGGTATTAGGTCTAGGATTGTTTTCACTCCTTCCAAAGTTTTCCAAATATTGGTCCATGTCACCATTCGGCTGAGTGTACCATCATTCAAAGAGTTGTCATCATTATTTCAAGTTCCAATGGGTCATTTTACACCTTGTTTGTGCTTCAGTTGTGCTTAGGTAAGGCTCATTTCCCTCTCCTAGGGTTTTGAAGGTAATTTTCCTTGGATGGTCAAATCATCAACAAAACTTGTATCCTAATGCTCATACGCCTTCCCTTACCCTTCAAATACCTTCTTAAACACTTTTGATCACTGATATCCCTTAAATTCATCATTTTCCCACAAACCCTAGCCTATTGCTACAATTTGACACTTTTCTAAGTTAGGCCTATGCTTTGCCCTTTTGGACCCCTTCCCCTCACTTAATATTTGAAATACCACTTCCCCTACTTTCTAACATCCCTCCCTACTTCCAAAAAAATTTCTTAAGAAATTAGAAGCCCCTCATCCCCTTCATTTCCCTTCATTTCTTCAAATCCCCTGTTCCACACATCGGGATCAGTTTTATTCAAATGATGTTTCTGAGCAAGAAAAGATGAATTTGACAAAAGTGAGAGAGGTTTTTTTCCATAATATACTCAAGAAGAAAAACCCCCTTCAGTTTTTACACAAGTCTTATGGTTTGGGAGAAATGTCCAAAACATCATTTGCCTCAGGAGAGTCGCTGGACTTCTGGAGTGACTTTGGGAAAATTAAGATTTCTCCTAGCTCGAATGTCCAAAAGACTTGCTTGATGAGTCAAATGATAACTAGACACAGTGATATTTACAGTGCGCTATCATGAGCTCAATTTGGAGTTGAGGAAGACCTTCAAAAGTTGATTGGAACAAAACTCTACATTTTGGCAGCCTCATTCTTCACATTTTGATCAGTCTTGGAAGGTTGTGCTTTTGATAGGGAAAATGAGCTCCAAATTGAAACATTCAAGATATTCTGGAAAGTAGACTCGACAAGCTTTCCAACAAGCTATCCCATGCCTAATTTTGACACTCGGAAGGCCTACAAAAATCACTACGCTTTTAGAATTTCTTGTTTTCTTCAGGTAATTTTTGTATTAGTCCCTTGGTCACTCTTTTGGGCATCTTTTGGAGGAATAGCCACCACCATTCGATTTAGAAGACCATTTACATTCAAGAAAACCATGTTTCCAGATTTGAAAGTCAAAACTACTAGGTGGAAAAGGCAAAAAACCACCTAAAAATCATGTTTCTGCCTATTTTCTGACCCAAGCGTTGCGCGTTTGAGCAGTCTTGGGAGATTGCAGTTTTGGAGGGGCAAATCAAGCTCGATTTCGAAACTAGGGGCACTTTTGGAAGCTAGACAGGATAATATTTCCAATGAGCTATCCCGAGCTAGATTTGGACACCAGGAAGGCAGTCAAAACTCACCCTGAATATGGCACTGCGCATTTCCTTCAGGCGCTGTGCATTTGACACTGGCGCTGTGCATTTGACAGGTAGCCAAAATTTTCATTGTTTCTCTCAGAAAATACTTTTCACCTGTGTAATTTTGATTTTTCACTGATTTAATTCATAATGATGATGTAATTAAACTGTGTTTTTGTTACCTAGGGTAGATACATCAGATGAATGGCCTAAGTGGCATGTAATGAATTAGTTTGCTTCATATTAGGGATGAGTCAGTTTGACCACCCTAGTCTTTAGCTATCAGTTCAGTGTTTTGTGTAACTGCTCCTCCTCTCATGGATTCGAACCTTGAGGCTAGGATTAGTTGTTTTGAGGCCTATATCATGTAGTTTCTCAGTCATTTTGTGGGTTGGACTTAGTGTGGATGCTCAGAGCTAGATTGTATATCTTTGTAAGCAGTTTGGCAGGAAATTAATAAGAATTGCAGCTATTTTTATGGGATCCCTATGGTATGGAGTTCTAGTACAATTTCTTCTTATGTGATTATATGTTTATATGTTTTATGTATTCCATCATTCATTTCATTGCTTCAAGTTGAATGTTTTCAAGTTAGATAGGTAGAGTCCATTGTATCAGCTCTCTGCCTTGGGAAATCATTCAACATTTCATGTTTTCTGTAGTCTAGGAAGGACCCATGATTGTCACATGCCCTTCTTATCTTCTCACCAATCTTAAACATCTCAATTCATCAAGCCCTAGAGTGCTAAAGCCTCTGCCTACCTTGCCCCGTAGAACACCTTGCATTTCTGACCTAATTTCCCAGACCTAAACTGCCTAGCTCCTCCTGATCCGGAAAAACCCCTACAAAATCCAATCAAAATGTTCATGCTACTATAACTAGTCTAAAATCCTTTACCTGATCCAGTCATCTTGACTGAGATCCTTACGGAGAGAGCCCTCTCCCGACCTAGTAGGGCTAGCTACTTGGCTAAGTTTGGTTTGTGGTTACCTTGGCATTGACTCCCTTCAGCCTGAGGTCAATCTAGGTGATAACACAGACTACTTCCCAGAACTACCTATAACTTTCCATAAACATAAACAAGATTCTAACAATGCTAACCATTTAGAACTCAAGCGAGAACTTGATCTAGACATGCCTAATCCATGATATAAAGTTCATCAAACATATGGTAAACATATAAGATACAGGTCATGAATGCATATATGATCATAAATCTATGAACTTCATTTGAGAACCACCAAGAAAGTCTAATTCCCTCTCAAGTAGCTACAGCAGTGAATTGTTAGCCCATGCATTCATCAACCATTCAAATACTTATCAAATCATGAACAAGATTCATAGAAAGAGCACATCATAGATCCATGCCTATAACCAACAAATAACTAGAATATTAACCATGAAAAATAAGCCATAAAATCCACATAATAACAAGTACCGGTGCTCATAGATCACAATAGGAAAATAAATCTTATTAACTTATGCAAAAGCCAACTAAACTAGGTACTTCCACGTACCACCCAACCATTGATTGAGATGAACCAGATCTTTCTTTCAAACAATTACCCCCGTGCCATATTCCAATCATGAATGTGAGATCTCATGGCATAAACCAAGACATAATCAACCAGGGAATCCAAATATTAGACCACCTCCACCCTCAAACTACCGTGATCTCACCAAAACCGATCTCGAGATCACAAAACCAAACCAAGCTTGGATGCCTTAGAATTTCTTCACCATACCTTGAGGAATTTTCTTATCTCCACACATTCATCAAGGGCTTCCTGAAGAAAATCATCTCCACCCCCAACCATTGGGAATTTTCATGAGACCACGTCACTCGGTTCCAAAACCTTACATCAATTCAAAACTCAACAAAGAATGAATCCATCACACTTGCCTATATACGAAAAGACAAGGCAAGGATGAAACCACTATCAATTGGGAAAAACCCATGCCAATGTCAACAAATGAACCAAATAAACAAATGCATGTACTATGCATTTACACCTCATCTAGGAAATCATGGATGCAAAATTGTTATCTACAAGATCTTCCTACTAAAGTTGTTGATCCAACCTTCTCCTTGATTTCCTTCACTTTCCTTTTCTTGTCCTTTTCCTTCCTTTGCTTGCTTTTCCAAGTGTTGGTTCTTTTTCATTTTCTACACCTGCTCCAAAGATGGGAAAAAGATGTGAACTGATTCTTTTATGCCTTTTTATTATTGATGTCTCCTTTTTCCTCATTTTTCTTCATTTTCCTTCTAATTTCCTTAGCATGCAAATATGTGTTTCTTCGCCTTCCTTTTCTTGTATTTTCCTTTATTTTCATAATTAAATGCTTATTATTGCCTCGTTTCCTTTTCCAATGCCTTTGCCAATTACAATAGCCATTATTAAACCACAAGTGATGCCCACTAAAGTGTTTTCCCAACATTCATCTTGGAATACGTGTCCCATGACCTTGGTCATATTTTTCCTTTATTATCCTTTATTACATGAAACTTTAATCCCGAGCTATTACAAACCCCTCCCCCTTGGGGAACACCATCCTTAGTGTTCTATGACACCAATTACCAAAAAACAATTGAAAACAAAAAACACTAACTATGGAGCTTTATAACATAGCTCAATATAGTATTTACAATGACATCCTGATGAAAAACAAATAAACATATTGCTTATTGGAGCTTTATAACACATCTCATTGTGGTATTTACAACCATATACATTTACATAGACCAAAAAGACATTTTCTTGAACCATCAAATAATGAAGAATACAAAGCCTTCATCTAATCAACCATATCCCATGTAGCTTCATCGGGCCCAAAGTGCTTCCACCGCACTTTAACTTATTCTATTGCTCAGTTTCAGAGCATGAGCTATTTCTGTTGTAATATGCATTATGTTTATGGTCAAAACTCTCCCTCTAGCTCCACCTACAATACAAACCAATCAATCACATGATCAACATCTTGCACATATCTCTTAAGTAATGAAACATGGAAAACATCATGGACTTTAATTTTTGGTAACAGTGCAAGTCTATAGGCCATTGGTCCAATTCTCTCAAGGATCTCAAAAGGACCACAATACTGAGGTGTGAGCTTGGCACATGATCTAATCCTCAAGGAGATCCTCTTGGGCTTGATGTGCAAGTAAACATGTTCCCCAACCTGAAACCCCTTGAATTCCCTATGTTGATCTACATAACTCTTTTTCCTGTCGTATTTCACCTTTAAATTCCTCTAATAACTTTCATCTCCTTCTCCATCTTAGCCAACATATTCAGTTCAATCAACACCCCGTTCTCTTGATCACTTTAGTTGATAGGAGTATTACAATTCTGCTGGTCGAAACTCTCCCTCTAGCTCCACCTACAATACAGACCAATCAATCACATGATCAACATCTTGCACATATCTCTTAAGTAATGAAACATGGAAAACATCATGGACTTTAATTTTTGGTAACAGTGCAAGTCTATAGGCCATTGGTCCAATTCTCTCAAGGATCTCAAAAGGACCACAATACTGAGGTGTGAGCTTGGCACATGATCTAATCCTCAAGGAGATCCTCTTGGGCTTGATGTGCAAGTAAACATGTTCCCCAACCTGAAACCCCTTGAATTCCCTATGTTGATCTACATAACTCTTTTTCCTGTCGTATTTCACCTTTAAATTCCTCTAATAACTTTCATCTCCTTCTCCATCTTAGCCAACATATTCAGTTCAATCAACACCCCGTTCTCTTGATCACTTTAGTTGATAGGAGTATTACAATTCTGCTTGTAAAGAGCCTCAAATGGACTCATCCTCAAGGATTCCTGATACCCATTATTATATGAAAACTCTTCTAGTGGAAAATACTCCTCCCACTTCCTCTGTTGATGCATGACATGTATTCTCAACATGTCCTCAATAATCTTTTTAACCTCTCTGTCTTTCCATATGTATGTGAATGATAAGCTATAATGAAATCTAAATCTATCCCCAAGCCTACAAACAACTCCTTCCAAAACTTGGAAGTGAACTTGGCATCTCTAACTGATATGATATTCTTGGGAAAACCATGCAACCTCACTATCTCCCTAATGAATATTTGAGCTATCTCACTAGTTGAATTCATGGACTTCACTGCAATGAAGTGAGCTACCTTACTTAACCTGTCAACCACAACCATGATAGTATCATGTTGCTTCAATTTCCATGGAAAACCTGTAACGAGTTCCATGGAAATGACCTCCCATTTCCATTTTGAAATTGGAATAGGCTATACTAGACCAGTTGGGTTCTTACACTCAACTTTCACCTATTGACAATCCAAACATCTAGCAACAAACTCATCCACTTCCTTCTTCAATTTCGACCAATGATAGAAATTCTTGACTATTGTAAAATTATTTTGATATCCTAGGTGACCTGAATATGACTTGACATGAAACTCCATCAAGATAAGCTTCTTGAGCTCGTTGCTATCTGGAACATAAATATTTTTCATGAATCTGACCAATCCATATGTCGTGAGGTGATACTCCTCATCTCTATCACCTTCGCCCTATTTCTATAACCTTTGCTTCAGCTGTTGGTACCTGTCATCATGTTTCCCTACTTGCAAGACTCACTCCTACAAATTTGTCCCATAAGAGCTCACAATTGAAATATGATACATCTCCACTCTCCTACTGAGAGCATCGACAACCCGGTCCTCCTTAGCCTTATTGTACTAAACTCAAAGTCAAACTCACTGAGAGTATCCAACCATCTAGCTTGCCTAACATTCAGATTAGGTTGGTCCAACAAATACCTCAGTCCACAATGATCACTCATCAAAATAAACCACATGCCAAGAAGATAATGCCTCCACATTTTGAAGGCATCAACGAGAGCTGCCAACTTAAGATCATGAGCCACATAAGAGCCACATAATTCTTCTTGTGCTCATTCAAGTTCCTTGACTCATAACATACCACCTATCCCTCCTGCATCAGGACTCCACCAAGTCCTTTCCTACAAGCATATGTACACACCGCAAACTCCTTATCAAGATCTACAATCTTAAAAACTTGAGAATTTGCAAGCAAATGCTTCAACTGCTCAAAACTAGTTGCACACTCCTCGGTCCATTCAAACATCTTTCCTTTCCTCTACAAGGATGTAATAGGATAGTAAATTTATGAGAAGTTCTCAATGAACCTTCTATAATAACCTGCTAGTCCCATGAATGATCTGAACTCATCTACATTCTTATGATTTGGCCACTCCATGATAGCTTTAATATTTTCTAGGTCCACTATTATCCCTTCCTTGGAAACAACATGCCCTGAGTATCAACCTGAGAATAAAAGAAATTGAACTTGTTGATATTAGCATACAACTGATTCTCTCTCAACAATCTCAACACTGCTGCCAGATGCTCTGCATGCTCCTCCTCATTCTTAGAATATATCAATACACCATCAATAAACACTATCAAAAAATTGTCCATATAAGGATGCAAAACATTATTCATCAAGCACATGAAAGTGTACGGAGTATTAGTAAGACCAACATGAACCACCTAAAACTCATAATCCCCATACTTGGTACAAAAATATAGATTTCTTCTTCTTTGATGTGCACTTAACAATATCCTGATCTCATATCTATCTTCGAAAACACTTCTGCTCCCTTCAGCTGATCAAACAAGTCATCAATACGTGGAAATGGATACATGTTATTGATAGTCACCTTGTTCAACTCCCTGTAATACTGCACAACCTAAGAGTACCATCCTTATTCTTCACAAACAACACTCGGGAAACCCAAGGAGATACACTTGGCCTTCTATATCCCTTATCAGGATTTTCCTTAAGCTGCAACTTCAATTCCACCAACTCTGAAGTGCTCATTCTATAAGTTGCCTTTGATGATGGTGTTGCTCCTGGTACCAACTCAATAGAGAAATTCACTTCCTTATGAGGTGGTAACTGGGAAATAGGAAACACATCCTGAAACTACTTCAAAACATGATACCTCTTAATGATTTCATCATCCTCAACAAATTTCCCTTTATCACTCGAAATACGCACTGCAAAAAATATGCACCCTTTCCTGCAACTGCGCTTAGCTTGCATAGTTGTAACCATTCTTGTTGAGAAATATAGGGCATTAATTATTAGGATATTTCTCTTCTTTATTATTTCTTCTGATATGCTTTTACTTCTTGTATTATGATCTTATCTTCGTTATATTATGAGTGTGTTATTTTCATTAAGACAATTACCAAATAAATCTAGGCTTGTTAGCTAGGGCCAAAACCTCTCACTCTTTGAGAGAAAAACCTAATCAAAATTTCTTCTTATAGATCTTCAATTGAAGAATACAAAGACCATGACAAAGACCCTTGACTCTAGTGTCCTCCCCAAGACCCTTTTCACTAGCCTTGATGTTCTGCCTCTTCCCTTTCTCGGCTTCTTCTGCTCTCCTCAACTTCCTTCTAGAGAATCTTAGTCTCTTCTCTTCCACACTGCTCCTCTCAGCTACCCAGAGAATCTTTGTCTCTTAGGTTAACCCTATTTTAGAAACCCTAGGATAGTCTATGCTCGTTTATTAGTCTCTTCAAGAGAGAGACCTAGAACACTTCTCCTCAACTTCCTTTTGCGAGAGCATATACCCAAAAAATGCAACAACTAGTTCTTCAATCTTGTCTCTATGCCTTTTATCCTTCCTCTTTCGCATGTGGGAGAGTATATAACCAAAATCAGAAACCCAAAAGAATATCTCCCTTCACTACCCTTACTTTGTCCTTCACACTTCTATTTTGGAGGCTCTTATTAACCGAATTTCTTACCTCTAAGTGAGGTCGAGTGTGGCTATATATACATGCAACCTCATGTATTTTAGTTCAACATGATCACAAGGAGGAGAGCCAACATCACCTTCTAGGTTCTTCATTCGTTGTAGGCTAACTTGTAGAGGGCTAGTGACAAGGTATTATAGGAATACTTTACATAGACAAGTGTGACTCTTTATAATGTGTAACATGACTTCATGATATGACAATGACTCTTTTATTATTTTATGACTAGATGACAAAATTCCTAAAGCCTCTCAATGGGAGCCTTGACTCAAAAATAAAATCTCTTGCTCATGAAACCCATGATGCAAGCATTACAATATTTTATTTTTCTTCTTTACATCTCTTTACATAAAATCACAATTACATGTCATTATGAAGACCAAACCTAGTTACACTTTTTAACACCCCCTCTTAACTAGGGAGGTATTCATAATAGTACTTGGTCATTCTCAATCTGAATAATTTCTCATAAGAAGAATCAGATTAGTAACCCATTTGTTTAGCATCATATCAACCAACATTGTTATATTGCAAGGCCTTGACTAGTAGCTCTATCTCTCCACAAGATCTGAGCTCAATGATAGCGAGACCAATGATTTATAAACTCTCTCATCATTATCTCTCTTGTAACATACCCTACCCAAGTACTTCAGATATGTCCCATTAGGACTATTCTTATCTTAGACTCCCCAGCCCTAAAATAATATCAATCCTCCATGAATACTCTTCTATTGGATGCCCTATCTCATCCTCAAAGAGTATGAGATTCCAAATGATTACCCAATCCTCTCATTATGTCTTCCTAGGTGAAGACCAGAATGATGTGTCTATCTATCCCTCTCAATTAGGGAGGACATATCCATTCCATTAAAGGAATTTACTCATCCCTACACAAGGAATTTACTCATCCCTACACAAGGAATTTACCTAATATCCCTCTTCGCTAAGGAATTTGCAAGTTTCTTCCAAGTAAGAAACTTTCCAGTCTTTCTCTCAAACTAGGGACCTTCAGCAGCTTCTCAGGTGGAGATGATGGGGAAACTAGTTGCTTGAAGAACTCCTTTCTTCGATGTCATGAATTTCTTCTTTGTTGTGGAGTATTCATCTTTCAAGGAATTCTTCATAAGGCATAGACCATCCATCACTTTCATCCATCAATCATGTCATCATTCACTTTGTTAGAAAGTAATCCATTAGTCTTCATCCGACATTGCTTCATGTTCTGTTACCTTCATCAGGATTTCTTTTCTAGAAGGTTCTTGCATCCTTCTACAAGGTTCTTCATGGAATATATTCATAGTGCGTCCCTTCAGTAGTCCTGCATAATCCCATGCAGATACTAGTTTAACATACTTAAATCATAATTACCTTGTGATGGTCTTTCACCATGACATCTTCTTGTAGGCATCAACATCCTGAATACATGTTGACACATCTCCTTAAAGATATGTATTATCAAGGGTATCCATAATTTTCCATACTTTCATTAGGGTCTTCATATATTTCTAGGAGATATCATAGTCAAATCTTCTTGGTCCTTTGGATGTTGACTTCCTTTACCATAGTTACATAGCCTCATGACCTCTTCCTTCATTTCTTCACATATTTCATTCCCATGAGCTTCAGAGTTCATCGGTTGTAATTAAACACCTCATACTTCCATATGAGGGCATATTATGATGATTTCATCTAATAAATATGTGATTCGTGCATTCTAGCATCCTTTTGAGGGAGGAGATTCCTTCTTTGATCATGCTTCTTAAGAGAAATGATTCATTTTATCTGTAACCATATGACTTCCACAATATTTGAGCATACATACCTCATATTTTCTTTGGGTCATCCATACTTCCTGCATCAACTTTCTTTGAATGAAGGAATTTCATTGCCTTGATCCGCTTCACTGTCATGTTATCATACCATCATTATATGAATCCCGTAAGATGGAAATCTTGAATAACTACTTACTTTTCCTCTTGATGGATGAATATTTACATTGAAGATTCCATCAAAGAATCTTTGAGGATCTTTCATATCCTTATCTTGCTGATGATATATTTTCTATGATAACCCTTTTCCAGATGGATTCTATAACTATCACTTGAGTTTTTAATGAGGTTTCCAAGAGCTAAACCCTACATAGTTGACTTCCATAGTTTTTGTTCCACACATTCATCATATTACATATGTAATGAGCTCTTACTTCTAATGCTTCTACCATAATGTTATTTTCTACTATAATGCATTCTATTTATTTACAATGCTTCCTATCTACAATAGAAAAGTACCTTTTTAGTGAAGGAGATTCTCTTATTCATAGTAGAGATCTTTCACTTCCTCCTTCTTAGGCTTCTTTGTCTTGGGATCTTCTACTTCTTCGGTAATATGGGATTCTTCCTTATTTCTCTTGTTATTGTCCCTTATAAGCTTAGGATAATTTATTTGATAGTGCCCATATTATTGACATCCATAGCATTGTACCTTGGCCATGTTCTTCTTCTTCTTTTGAGAACCAAATTTTCCAAGCTTTCCTTTTCTTCTTGACATAGCAACATGTGTTTGATTTTGCTCATTTGATCCTGCATCAATCTTTGCTTTCAGACTAGCTTCTTCGATCTTACATAGTGACCATAGATCTTGGAATGAAGTAGCTTCTTTCTTCCCATAAATGCTTGAAGTAAAGTTACCCCATTCTTCTGGTAGTGCATTTAATACCATTGTTGTCATTTCTCTATCAGACATGACTTCTCCCAGATCTTGTAGTTGATATCTTATTTCTGAAATCCTCATAAAGTATGAGGTTATTCCATCTTCCTTTGTCATATTTAGCTTGTAGAGTTCCTGCCTCAATGAGATTACTTCTCATGTAGTGCTTACAGAAAACAACTCTACCAATTTGTCATATATTTCTTTTGATGTTTTGAGTTTAGATACATATGGGATAAGAGAGTCTTTGATGGATTCTATGAGAATCCTTTGGGCCCTCACTTCCCCCTTCATGAATCTAGCATGTGCTTGAGTATCCTCTTTGGTAGGTTGGGTTATTGACCCCTTGATGTGATCCATGACCTCATTCTCAATGATATTTTAGATCAGTTCCTTTCTTCCATGCAAGGAATTTTGAAGTCCCGACCAATTTGTTGCTTTCCTTGAAGAAAGACATTTTGATAGTATTAGATGATGTCATAAAATTACTTGAGTGATTAATGCTTGATTTCTCCTTAATCTTGATGTTGATTGAAGATTACTCCTCGAAGAATTGATGGGAGAGGGCTTGCTTCACGATCCTTCTTGAATATTCTAGCCTTCTTTCATTGATGATCTTGTAGATGCTTCTAGGGCTTTGGTATGATGAAGATATTTATCTCTTGCTTGGTGTTCCTTGACATGCTTTGCTCCTTATTTGAAGTTTGATTCTCATGTGTCTTATTTCTTGAATTCCCCTCCTAGAATTCAACACCTTAGCTCTGATACCATGTTGAGAAATCTAGGGCATTAATGATTAGGCGATTTCTCTTCTTGATAATTTCTTGTGACATGATTTTACTTCTTGTATTATGATGTTCTCTTTGTTATATTATCAGTGTGTTCTTTTCATCAAGACAATTAACAAATAAACAATAGAATACAAGAGACATGGTATGTAGGCTTGTTAGTGAGGGCCAAAACCTCTCACTCTTTGAGAGGAAAACCCAATCAAAAATTATTCTTATATATCTTCAATTGACAAATACCAAGACCATGATAAAGACCCTTGACGCTAGTGTCCTCCCAAGGCCCTTGTCACTAGCCTTAATGTTCTGCCTCTTCCATTTCTCAGCTTCTTTTTCTCTCCTCAGATTCCTTCCAGAGAATCTCAGTCTCTTCTCTTCCACACTGCTCCTCTCGGTTACCCCAGAGAATCTCGGTCTCTTAGGTTAACCCTATTTCAGAAACCCTAGGATAGTCTATGCTCCTTGATTAGTCTCTTCAAGAGAGAGACCTCTAACACTTCTCCTCAACTTCCTTCTGCAAGATCCCATACCTAAACAATGCAACAACTAGTTCTTCGATCTTCTCTCTATGCCTTTAGTCCTTCTTCTTTCACACGTGGGATAGTATATAACCCAAATCAGAAACATAGAAGAATCTCTCCCTTCACTACCCATGCTTTGTCCTTCACACTTCTCTTCTAATCCTTTCTTCACACTTCTATTTTGGAGGCTCTGCTTCACCGAATTACTTACCTCTAAGTGAGGTTGAGTGTGGCTATATATACATGCTACCTCATGTATTTTAGGCCGACAAGATCACAAGGAGGAGAGCCGAAATCACATTCTAGGTTCTTCATTCATTGTAGGCCGACTTGGAGAGGGCTAGTGACAAGGTCTTGGAGGAATAGTTTACATGGACAAGTGTGAGTCTTTACAATGTGTAACATGACTTCATTATATGACAATGACTCTTTTATTCTTTTATGACTAGATGACAAAATTCCTAGAGATTTTCAATGGGAGCCTTCACTCAAAAATAAAATCTCTTTCTCATGAAACCCATGATGCAAGCATTACAATATTTTATTTTTCTTCTTTACATATCTTTACCTGAAATCACAATTACATGTCATTATGAAGACCAAACCTAGTTACACTTTTCAAAGATTCTCACTGATGTAGGCTTCTTCTTTCCCTATAATATTCTCTTCTCTCCATCATCATTCAGACACTCTATAACTTTCTTATAATAGTCTACCTTAGTCATATGAGTAAACAAATAATCCATGCCCAAATTCATATCACAAGAACCCAAAGGAAGCACATTTAGATGTGCTGATGCAGGCATACCATTCAACTAGAATGCACAAGCTCTCACCCAATGATGAACTGTTTTCTTGGTCCCTGTAGTTAATTGAACCAAACAAGACTTTACATGCACTTGTTTACTCAAACAACAATTATCCACCAGGCAAAAGCTAGCATAACTATAATTAGATCAAGGATCAATCAAAATGGAAACAAATAGATCACAAATCTTACCTTCCATCTCAATAATGGATGTTTGATGATCCGCTTGCCTATTATCAAGTGTTGTATAAATCCAAGGAATGCTCTGACCAACATCTCCAACTATCTACGCCTCTTGAGAACTATAGATCTGAGGCTTGCCACCCTGGCATAATGGATAATCCTTCTTGCGATGTTCTTTGCCACAAATCCAACACTACAACAGGTTCCCTGCCACTACCTTTAGTATGCTACTATCCAAGCTGAGGCACAAGGTCCATGTACCTTCTCAGCTACATTAAACTTCTTATAAGGAGCCACATTTTCTTTCTTACTTGCATCCTGAGGTCTTCCCCGCTTCTGAGGCCATTTTCCTTTAGTCTTATCATTACATTTCCAATCCCATATAGGCTCATACTTGCACTTCGACTACGCATAAAAATTCTTCAACTTCTTGATGACTTCCTCTAATGACTAAGGCTCATCATACTCAATATGATCTTTGAATGCTAAAGGCAGTCCATTGATGAACCTTTGGGCCTTCATCTTCTCATCCTTGAGGTAGGGCACATACCTCAAAAACTCTAGAAATTTGGTCATGTACTCTTCATCTATGGAACCAATATTCAACTCATAGAATTACTTGGCATTTATGTAGGTTTTAACCCTGTACATAAATTACCTACAAACGAATTCTTAAAACAAAAATATATACAATGGAGAGAACATAAAACACATATAAACAGATATTTTCCCGTAGATCTCAAAACCAGGATACCGGATTGATTTTTCATTATATTCCTTTCCATGTTACAATACATATATATACATGTCGAAGCATTCATAAACCCCAATCCATAACCTTGGATTAGAACATAACCATAGTTCCCTTGACTAGATCTACAAAATACCATGGGCTGAAAACCATCATGCCCAAAACCATGTGAAAAACCCATACACAAAATCATGGGTAGGTCTGCCCACTATCTTTGGGTCCACCTCCCATCTTTGGGTCCACATAAACAAAAATTTGCCGAGGCACTGTCCCAGACCCTATTTAGGGGGGCTAGTCATGGAAAGAATATAACACACATCCAACATTCTCCCACTTGTTGTTTTCTTTCCACACAAGAGGTCATAAGAGACCTTAGTCATTGGTCCAGGCCTACAATGCCCATTATTTCTCTACACCAAGAAAACTTCTCAGTGCTCAAAAACTTCATCAATGCATATGCAACATTCTTCAAAATGTCCACCTTTACCAACAACACCTTGTTTTCCTCAACCATATCCCTCACAAAGTGATACTGAACATCAATGTGCATTTTCTTTGAATGATAAGCAAGGTTCTTTACCAAGAAAATTTCACTTTGGTTGTCACAGTTTATCCTTATAGCTCGTTACACCAACCCCATACTTGAACACAATCTCTGCAACCAAACTGCTTCCTTGCTTGCATGAGTGGCTGCCATGTATTCAACCTCTGTCATTGAAAGTGCCATTACTGACTACCTCTTACTCATCCAAATGAATGCTTCTCCAAATAGGTTAAACACATACCCACTTGTAGATATTCTTTGATATAGATTTCTATCCTAGTCTACATTAACAAAGCCACAGAAGTCCAAAACTCTGTCCAATCTTGGTCTTCCTTGGTAGCACAGACCATAATCACTAGTTCCACGAAAATACCTCAAAGCCCCTTCACAATTATCTAATGCTCCTTCCCTCGTTTTGATATAAACCAGCTCAATACTCCCACTGCATGTGCAATGTATGGTTTAGTAGAGACCATTGCATACATCAGGCTACCAACTGCGCTCACATATGGAACACGGGACATGTCGTCTTCCTCTTCTTGTGCCTTAGGACATTGTTCAACAGATAACTTTACACCTACAGGAATAGGAACCTTCACTAGTTTACTATCCTACATATTAAACCTCTGCAATATTGTTTCAACATACTTCCTTTGGTTTAACCAGAGCTTCCTCCTTTCCTGATCTCGTTTAATTTCCATGCCCAAAATATAGTTTGCAGCACCAAGATCCTTCATGTCGAATTTGGAGGACAATTGGGTCTTCAAATCCTGGATAATTTATTTTTCATTTACAATAAAAATCATATCATCCACATACAAGACCAAATATATAACACGGTTTCCAATTATCTTAAAATACACACAGTGATTTTATTTGTTTCTTGTGAAGCCAAGTCCCCATATATATGTATCAAATTTATGATACCACATCCTTGGTGACTGTTTTAACCCATACAAATATGTTTTTAACTTGCATACCAGTTCTTTCTTACCCTTCGCCATATAGCCTTCACGTTGCTTCATGTAGATCTCTTCTTCTAGATCCCCATGAAGAAATTTTGTCGTCACATCCATCTGTTCTACTTCAAAATCAAAAGAAACAACAACAGATAAAATTAATCTAATAGAAGCTAACTTGGAAACAGAAGAAAAGATAACACCAAAATCAATTTCCGGCACCTCAAAATGACCTTTTGCTACCAACTGAGCTTTGTATTTCTCCACCTTGCTTTCTACATTCATCTTCTTCTTAAACACCCATTTTCTTCCAATGGGTTTCCTTCCAGCCAAAACATCCACCAGATCCCATGCCTCATTTTTGTCCAAAGATAACATTTCATTAACCATGGCCTCTCTCAAGAGTTTGTTATCCTCTGAATCCATTTCCTTCCTGACAATCCTGAGATCATCATCAGTAATAAATAAAGAAAAATTTGAACATAAAGTAGATCAACTATACCTCTATGGCTTCCTTCTCTCTCGAATTGGCCTTCTCAAAGGTAGAGTCTATGACTTTTCCTCTTCTAATTCTAGTTCTGTTGTAGAGTCCGATTCTTCCTCCTTTAGTTCAAACTTTATCTTCTCAGCTTCCTTTGGTAGGACTTTATGTTTAATAACATATTTCACCTCTCTAAACACCACATATTGGTCGTACACAACCTTCCATATTTATGGGTTCCAAATCTTATAACATTTTAAACCATATTTATACACAATAAATATGCACCTTTCACATTTAATATCCAACTTTGTTCTTTTCTCCTTTGAAACATGTACATATGTATCACAACCAGATAGCCTCAGATTTTAAAGAGAGGGCTTCTTATTAGTCCATAACTGATGTGGAGTATTATCCTCCAATACTGATGGAGGTGATTTGTTAAACATGTAACATGTAGTATCCACTGTCTCTGCGCATAATTCCCACCCTAATCCAGTGCCACTAAGCATTCTTCTTGCCTTTTCCATCAACATCCTATTCATTCTTTCTACAACACCATTTCGTTGAGGTGTGTATGGAGTAGTCTTCTATTTTGCTATACCACACTTCTTACAAAATTATTCAAACTCCTTCTTTCAAAACTCTCCACCATTATCTCTCCTCAACACCTTAATCTTCTTCTATGTCTGATTTTCCACCAGAGCCTTAAATTCTTTAAAGCTGTCAAAGACTTCATATTTCTTCCTGAGGAAATATATCCATGTATTCCTTGAGAATTCATCTATAAATGAGACATAGTACACAGACTTACCCAGTGTTGGAACCGACACAGGTCCAAACACATCATTGTGCACAAGCTCTAATATCCCTTTCACCCTCTTAACACAAGAGGGGAAACTCACCCGATTCTGCTTCCCATATACACAATGTTCACAGAAATAAAAATCCAAAAAGAAATTAGACATACCTTCTATGATACCATTACCATGTAGTATTCAAAGGCCCTTCTCTCCAATATGTCCAAGCCTTTGATTCCATAACATGATATTTTCTCTAGAGACCACCAGATTTTATGCTCCACTTTCAGGAACCAAAAAATAGTTGCACCCATCAATAAAATTATACGCAGAAGATTTTAGAAAGTTTCAATCCAAACTACCTGTTTCAATACCGATGCTCCTCCAACCATATTTCATGTATCTTTCTCAAACACTATTTTTACACCTGCATCATCCATGTTGCTTACAAAAATCATATTTCTGGCCTATGCAAGAATATGTAGAACACCAGGAAGTGTTCTAATCCTTCCACCTTGCAACTTCAACTTGAATTGTCCACATCCTATGATTTTGGCCTTCCTGTCATCCCCTAATAGGACATCACCACCTTCTTATTTCCCATACTCACAAAACCACTACCTATGGGGAGTAAAGTAAATGGATGCACCTTATTCAATCAACCATGCCTCATGATCTACATGCATACTTGAAGAAGAAGCCAAGTATACATCCCCACCTTCATTTGAAGTGGTTTTCACCTCTATAAAAGGAGCATCATAAATCCCTTTCCTTTCTCAAGAGTTTTAGATTTACAATCCTTTTTGTAGTGCCCTTATTTTCCACATTTCTAGCATAGCTTTACAGGTTTTCCCTGGAGATTTAGATCTCCCTCTAGATTTAGATATCCCACTCGAGAAATTATTTATGTTTCTATTCCGAGACCTATCCTCTTACAGAAAAGGAATCTCCATTCTGGCTCTCCATATTTTTTCGTCTCATATCCTCCGACAACAAGGATGAGACTATTTCATCAAACTTCAAGGTAGTTGTATTTCTACCTATAATAACAACGAGACTATCCCACGAATCTGGTAGAGAACACAACAAACTGATGCACTTATCTTCCTCTGAAAATTTTTATATCAATAGATAACAACTAACTTACCACATTATTAAAGGCATTTAGATGCTCTGTTACCAAGTTTCATCCTTCATCCTTAGGTTATACAACTTTTTCTGCAGGAACATTTTATTCACCAGAGACTTATAATGGTACCCCTAAATTATCCCACAAATCCTTCATCGTAGCTTCCCCCGATACATTCAACAATACTGAATCAGAGATACACAATCATATTGTGCTCATTATCTTCTGATCCAACTTCACCCAGTATTCTCCTGACATTGTCATTGGTTTAGTACTTGTATCTAACACAATCCACTGATCTTTATCCACCAATAGATCCTCCATGTTGAGCTTCCACAACTCAAAACTTTGTCCATTGAATTTCTCGATCTCTATCTTTCTACTATTTGCCATCTTCTTTCACCGCAAGAATCGATCCCATAGATCTCCCACTATAACAGGGTCTACCATAGGCTTGAGAAAAGCACCTCAGAAACAAAGACATCCCCTTGAAGCTGAAACAACTCTGATACCAAATGTAGGTTTTAACCTTGTAAAGAAATTACTTGCAAACGAATTCTTAATATATATATAATGATGAGAACATAAAACAAATATACACATAGATTTTTCCCTGGATCCAAAAGCCGATACTACCAGATTGATTTCATTATATTCATTTCAATGTTATAATTCATATATATACGTGTTGAAGCATTCATAAATCCAAATCCATAAACTTGGATTAGAACATAACCGTAGTTCCCTTGACCAGATCTATAAAATACCATGGGAGGAAAACCATCATGCCAAAACCTTGTGAAAAACCCATGCACAAAACCATGGGTAGGCCTGCCCACCGATTTGGGTGTGCCCCCATCCTTGGGTCTGCATAAAAAACAATTTCCTGGGGTGTCGCCCCAGACCCCGTGTAGGGGGACTACCGCTCCCCTTCTATGCCTAGCGCAATGTATAGCGCATATCGCCAGTCATGGAAAGAGTATAACACACGCCCAACACTTTACATCATAACATCTCTCAAGCAAGTACTTATTTCTGAAGATTCTTTAAAACTCATGCCAACCCAACCCCTTTATCTTGATGCCTCTGACTTGCTTCACATCTTCCCACCAGATATCTTCTCTTCCTTTGATACTGAAAATAAATATATTTAATTTCATATCCTATATATAATCATGACATTCAAAAAACTTCTTCATCCCAAGTAACCATGCTTATGCATCTTCTAGTTTCTTCATCTCTCCATGAAATGTAGGAGGCTTGAATTTCTTGAACTCCTTTGAAAAGTACTACTTCTCACTCTTCCTATAAGGATGGTGGTGGTAATGATAATGATGTCTCTTTGAACTAGAACTAGAATAAAACCTATAAACACTACCTCTCCTGTGAGGTGTAACTAACCATTTGCCACCTTTGATAGTATCACCTCTATCTAACTTGTATCTTGATGATCTGCTACCATAAGCCCCATTAGTCCTTTCCTCCTATCCATGCTTGATCCTTAGTTGTCCCCGTCTCTACAAATATGATAGGCTCTAAATGATCACTTCATTAACCTTGGCTTTCTTTTCTTAAGCTATGTCAAGTCTTTCCTATGACTCAATTATCATGTTGTTATCTTCCTTGCAACTTATGATTTCTACCTTTAAAATTCTCAAGGTATTTGTTATATTAGGAGACTACTCATCTCCTTGCTACTCAACTGATCTATAAGGAGAGCCATGTGAACTATAATCCACCATTCTGCTCATCATGTATGATATTCTTCTTCCTACAAACATGTCATATTAGATAAACCAAATATAGACATAATCAAAATTATACCTCAGTGAAGTTCAGGGGAGGTTTTATAGACATATTTGGACACTTTAACCCCAATCTTATATGTCAATAAACTAAGGCTCTTTAATCCCTAAAAGTGTTGTTTCATACCCTAAAAGATCATGGCCAACTGATTACATCGTTCCCCAAAAGTTCCAACTGAAAAAACCATCCAGAACTGGCCAAAACAAGACCATACTGACTGCTCCACTGTCAGGATGCGATGCATACTGACTTCTACACTAGCCAGGTGCGATGCATACTGATGAGGCCTTCTGTAGGGTGTGATGAGCGAGGATGGACAAATGTCCGAGACAGTTTGCTAAGTGGATGCTCATGGAATCTACTAGAAACTTCTCCTATGACACTTGTTTCTCTGAATTCGCTGAGGGATGAGTAAGAGATCCAAGAAATCTCCAAGTGGAACAAGAAACAACAAGTGGAATGACACTAATAAAAAACCCAGAGATGACTCACACCCTTGCAGACATCTATAAATGGATCCCTCATCTGAGAGATCTAAAGGCTGGAATTTGGTAATTTGTAAGGAAGTGCTGATAGTTTGTATCTGAGAAAGAGCATTGTATTGTTGGGTGATCTTGCTTTTCATGAGGTGAAGAGGGCTTTGATGCTGGGAGGATGATGCTGGATCAGACAGCTGGGTTGTAATTCTCCCTTCTATTATTAATAAAGTTCTTTGAGTTTTCCTCCATACAATTGTGTATTTGTGAATGTTGTTATTTGTGAATGCTATTGTATGTTCATTGTATTTCTGATTCTGCAATGCTTATGATATAATAGATCAAGATGCTTTGATGGTGTTTTGTTACTTTGTCTCTACAAGTATTCTCTGAGTGGGATAAGTAGGAGAAGAGGCGCAAGCTCTATCAAGGGGGAGAGAGATCAAGTGAGGAGTTAAGCT
Organism: Pinus tabuliformis; assembly: GCA_031772625.1. Taxonomy (NCBI): domain Eukaryota; kingdom Viridiplantae; phylum Streptophyta; class Pinopsida; order Pinales; family Pinaceae; genus Pinus; species Pinus tabuliformis. The sequence continues at coordinate 399,878,843 of CM062809.1, read as the reverse complement.
GAAGATCTAGGTTGGTTCCTTTTCCTCTCTCTTATCTATCATACATAGAGGAAATCACAAATTGCTTTACACTATTTGTTTCTAGGATAGCTGCCAATCCTAGAGGGCTAGTCGATCGAAAAGACACTAGTTTTCTCGGAAATAGGAGGCTATCTCATTTTCAAGAATTAGTCTGTATTAGCATAATATACATGTATATACACATAATGACATCAACCTATCAACATCTCACATCATGCATGATAATACAAACTGTAACACTGACTATATACACGACAACTATAGCCACTGCCATGTATGTTTGACCGATTATGCATGCATAACAAACACATCTAATCCATACAGTCCAAGGGTTTGAACATGGAAGCTTGATACCAATCCGTAATACCCCCTTCCACAATTACTTTCTTTTACAAGATCCCCAGGGTAAACATGATTTGAGTGCTACTATGATATGACCCGACCTCCAAGTTCTAGTTATGGAAGTCGGACCAACAAACTGAAAACTTATAGACATCCCTCAAGGACTACAGGCAACCTAGGAGCCTGCATACCACCCCAAGTGATCAATCCCCGAGTTGGAGTTCTTTTCACAAGGGAAACTCCTCAACTGCATGCACAACACAACATCCGTGTGGTTATGAGGTCCCAACCGCATGCAAGGCTTTCTTCCATGTAGTTTTGACACAAAAACTCTAGTTCAGTGCCAGAGGTTCCGAGATTTGAGCCACTTTTCCAAGCTAGCCTCCATACCACTTCTGAGAACTTCCTATAACTTCCCATAAACAAAAACAAGATTCTTGTAGGATTTAACCCCGTACATAAATTACCTGCATACGAATTCTAAAAACAAAAAATAAACAATGGCGAGTCCATAACACATAAAACAAATATACATAGAGATTGTCCCTTGGATCCCAAAACTGGGACTACTAGTTTGATTTTTCATTATGTTCCTTTCAATGTTATAAGACATATATATACATGCTGAAGTATCCATAAACCCCAATTCATTAACCCTGGATTAGAACATAACCGTAGGTCCCTTGACTGGATCTACAAAATACCATGGACCAAAAACCATAGTGCCCAAAACCATGTACGAAATCCATGCACAAAACCATAGGTAGGTCTGCCCACCTAATATAGGGTCCAAAAAAAAAATTCCCCGTGCCGCTGCCCCGGACCCCATAGAGGGGGCTACCGCCCCCCTCAAACCACCCAACAAGGGGGGCTTCTGCCCCCCTATGACCCTCCCGTTGCACCCGATGCAACAAAGGGGACACTCCGCTTGGCACAACGAAGGGGGCACTCCGCCCCCCCTCTAACCCCCTAGTTTAACTACTGGGGCTAGTCATGGAAAGAATATAACACAACCCAACATTCTCCCACTTGTTCTTTCCACAGGGGACCACAAAGAGAGCTTAGTAATTGATCCAGCCCTGCAACGCCCATTGTTTCTCTACACCAAGAGAACTTCTCAGTGCTCACAGACTTTGTCAGTGCATCTATAATATTCTTCAAAGTGTCCACCTTTACCAGCAACACCTTATTGTATTCTACCATATCCTCACAAAGTGATACTAAACATCAATGTGCTTTGTATTTGAATGATAAGTAGGGTTCTTTGCTAAGAAAATTTCACTTTCACTGTCACAGTCTATCCTTATATCTTGTTGTACTAATCCCATACTTGAACACAATCTCTACAACCAAACTGATTCCTTACTTGCATGAGTGCCTGCCATGTATTCTACCTCTGTAGTTGACAGTGCCACTACATATTGTCTCTTACTCATCCAACTGACTGCACCTCCAAATAGGTTAAACACATACCCACTTGTAGATCTTCTCTGATCCATATCTCTAGTACGGTTTGCATCAACAAAGCCATGGATGTCCAAAACTCTGTCCAATCCTAGTCTTCTTTGGTAGCACAAATCATAATCACTAGTGCTACGCAAATACCTGAAAACCTGCTTCACTACTGTCCAATGCTCCTTCCCTGGTTTTGACATAAACCTTCTCAATACTCCGACTGCATGTGCAATGTTTGGTCTAGTACAGACCATTGCATACATCAGTCTACCGACTGCACTTGCATATGGAACACGGGACATGTCATGTTCCTCTTCCTGTGTCTTAGGACACTATTCAACAGATAACTTTACACCCACAGGAATAGGAACCTTCACTGATTTACTATCTTGCATATTAAACCTCTATAGTATTGTCTCGAAATACTTCCTTTGTTTTAACCAGAGCTTCATCTTTGCCCGATCTCATTTAATTTCCATGCTCAAAATATAGTTTGCAGCACCAAGATATTTCATGTGGAATTTGGAGGACAATTGGGTCTTCAAATCCTAGATAATTTCTTTATCGTTTCTAACCAGCAACATATCATCCACATACAAGACCAAATAAATAACACGGTCACCAATTAATTTAAAATACATGCAGTCATCTGCTTTGCTTCTGGTGAAGCCAAGTCCCCGTATAAATGTATCAAATTTCTGATACCACATCCTTGGTGACTATTTTAACCCATACAGAGACTTTTTTAACTTGCATACCGGTTCTTTCTTACCCTTCACCGCAAAGCCTTCATGTTGCTTCATGTATATCTCTTCTTCAAGATCCCCGTGAAGAAATGTTGTCTTCACATCCATCTGTTCTACGTCAAAATAAAAAGCAGCAACAACAGATAAAAGTAATCTAGTAGAAGCTACCTTGGAAACAAGAGAAAAATATCACCAAAATCAATTCCTGGCACCTGGGAATAACCTTTTGCTACCAACCAAGCTTTGTATTTATCCACCTTTCCTTCTTCATTCATCTTTTTCTTTAACACCCATTTGCTGCCAATGGGTTTCCTTCCAGCCGACAACTCCACCAGATCCCAAGCCTCATTTTTGTGTAAAGATACCAGTTCATCAACCATGGCCTCTTTCCAGAGTTTTCCATCCTCTGAATCTACTACTTCCTTCACAGTTTTGGGATCATCATCAGTAATAGATAAAGAAAAATTTGAATAGAAAGCAAATGGAATATTCCTTTCTGGTTGCCGTCTTTCTCAAACTGATCTTCTCACAATCGGAGTTTGTGGCTTTTCATTTTCTGATTCCTCTTCTACTGTAGAATCTGATTCTTCCTCGTTTAGCTCAAACTCTATCTTCTCAGGTTACTTTGGTAGGAATTCATGTTTAATAACATCTTTCACCTCTCTAAACACCACATTTCTGCTCCTTGTTACTGGGTTCCAAAGCTTATAACCTTTTAAACCATCATTATACCTAATAAATATGCACTTTTCAAATTTATTATCCAACTTTGTTCTTTTCTCCTTTGGAACATGTACATATGCATCACATCCAAATACCCTCAGATGTGAAAGAGAGGGTTTCTTACCAGTCCATACCTTTTATGGAGTCTTATCCTCCAACGTTGATGAAGGTGATCTGTTAACCAAGTAACATGCAGTCTCCACCGCCTCTACCTAGAATTCATGTCCTAACCCGGCACCTCTGAGCATTCTTCGTGCCCTTTCCATCAACATATTATTCATTCTTTTTGCAACTCCATTTTTCTCAGGTGTGTATGGAGTAGTCTTCTGCCATGCTATACCACACTTCTTACATAACTCTTCAAATTCCTTCTTGCAAAACTCTCCACCGTTATCTGTCCTCAACACCTTTATCTTCTTCTTTGTCTAGTTTTCCACCAGAGCCTTAAATTATTTAAACCTGTCAAAGACTTTAGATTTCTTCTTGAGTAAATATATCCATGTATTCCTTGAGAAATCATCTATAAATGATACATAGTACACATACTTACCCAGTGATGGAACTGACACAGTTCCAAACACATCACTGTGCACAAGCTCTAATATCTGTTTCGCCCTCTTAGCACCAAAGGGGAAACTCACCTAATTATGCTACCCATATACACAATTTTCATAGAAATAAAATTCCAGAGAGATATTAGACATACCTTCTACCATACCTTTACCATGAAGTATTCGAAGGCCTTCTCTCCAATATGTCCAAGCCTTTGATGCCATAGCATGGTCTTTTCTCCAGAGACCACTAGATTTTCTGCTCCACTTTTAGGAACCACAGAATTGTTGCACCCATCAATAACAGTGCTACCTTGCATCTTGTACAGAGTTCCAATCCGAACTACTCGCATCAATACTAGTGCTCCCGAACCATCTTGCAGGTATCTTTCTCGAACACTATTTTTACACCTACATCATCCAGCTTGTTTACAGAAATCAGATTTCTGGCTAATGCAGGAATATGTAGAACACCCATAAGTGTTCTAATCCTTCCACCTTGCAACTTCAACTTGACTTTTCTGTAACTAACGATTCTAGTCTTCCTATCATCCCCTAAGAAGACGTCACCACCATCATATTTATCATACTAGCAGAACCACTCTCTATGGGGAGTGAAGTGAAAGGATGCACCTGATTCAATCAACCATGCCTCATGATCTACATGTGCACTTGAAGAAGAAGCCAAGTACACATCCCCACCTTCATCTGAGGTGTTTTTTGCCTCTGCAGAAGGAGCATCATCAGATCCCTTTCCTTTCTCAGGAGATTTAGATTTACAGTCCCTTTTGTAGTGCCCTTCCTTTTCACATTTCCAGCACACCTTTACAGGTTTTCCTAGAGATTTAGATCTCCCTCTAGATTTAGATCTCCCACTCGAGGACTTATTTTTGTTTCTGTTCTGGGACCATCCTTGTACAGAAAATCCATCACCATTCTAGCTCTCCATATTTTTCCATATCATCTACTCCATCAGTAAGGATGAGACTATTTCATCAAATTGCAAGGCAGTTGCATTTCTACCTATTGCAACAACCAAATTATATCACGAATCTGGTAGAGAACACAACAAACTGATGCACTTATCTTCATCTGAAATTTTAATATCAACAAATAATAACTGGCTTACAACAGTATTAAATGCGTTCAAATGCTCTGCCACCGAGTCTCCATCTTTCATCCTCAAGTTATACAACTTTTTCTGTAGGAACAATTTATTCACCAGAGACTTAGATTGGTGCAAAGTCCCTAACTTTTCCCCCAAAGCCTTTGTCGTAGCTTCCCCTGATACATTCAACAATACTGAATCTGAGACACGCAATCGTATTGTGCTCTTGCCTTCTGATCTAACTTCTTCCATTCTTCATCAGACACTCTCATTGGTTTAGTACCTAGATCTACTGCAATCCATTGATCTTTATCCACTAATAGATCCTCCATCTTGAGTTTCCACAACTCAAAAATCTGACCATTAAATTTCTCAATCTCTATCTTTCCACTACTCACCATCTTCTTTCACCACAAGAATTAATCCCGTAGATCTCCCATTGAACATGGTCTATGACAAGCCCAAGAAAAACCCCTTAGCAGCAAAGGCGTCCCCTTGAAGCCAAAAAAACTTTGATACCAAATGTAGGTTTTAACCCCATATAGTAATTACCTACATACGAATTCTAAAGACAGAAAATAAACAATGGTGAGAGGATAACACATAAAACAGGTATACACAAAGATTTTCCCCTGGATCCCAAAACCAGGACTACCAATTTTATTTTCCATTATGTTCCTTTCAATGTTACAATACATATATATACATGCCAAAGCATCCATAAACCCCAATCCATTAACCCTAGATTAGAACATAACCATAGTTCCCTTGACCAAATCTACAAAATACCATGGACTGAAAACCGTCGTGCCCAAAACCATGTGCGAAATCCATGCACAAAACCATAGGTAGGTCCGCCCACCTAATATAGGGTCCAAATTTTTTTCCCCGGTCGTTGCCCCAGACCCCGTAGAGGGGGGTTACCGCCCCCCTCAAACCCCTCGACAAGGGGGGTTTCCACCCCCCCTGTGACCCCCCCTGGTGCGCCCGACGCAATGAAGGGGTTACTCTTCCCTCCCTCTAACCCCTCGGTTTAACTACTGGGGCTAGTCGTGGAAAGAATATAACACAACCCAAAAATTATAACCATTTAGAACTCAAGCAAGAACTTGACCTAGAAATCCCTAATCCACAATAGACATTTCGTAAACAATATGGTAACACATATAAGTTACAGGTCATGAATGCATATCTGATCATAAATCTTTTAACTTCATCTAAGAATCACCAAGAAGCTCTAATTCCTCTCAATTAGATGCAACAAAACTTGTTATCCCATGCATTCATCAACCATTCAAATACTTATCAAATCATGAATAAGAGCCATAACTAGAGCACATTAGAGATCCATGCTTACAACCAATACATAACCAAAATATTAACCATGAAAAATCAACCATAAAATCCACATAATAACAAGTAAAAGTGCTCATAGATCAAAATAGGAAAACATCTCTTATTAACTTATGAAAAAACTATCCAAGCCAAGGCTTCCACGTACCACCCGACCATAGATTGGGTTGAACCAAATCTTTCTTTCAACCAATCACCCCTATGCCATATTCCAAGAATGAATGTGGGATATCATGGGATAAACCAAGACATAATCAACCAGGGAATCCATAGGTTAAACCACCTCCACCCTCAAGCTATCGTGATCTCACCTATACTAGTCCTAAGATCACAAAACCAAACCAAGTTTGGATGCCTCATAATTTCTTCACCATGCCTTGAAGAGTTTTCTTGTCTCCACCCACTCATCGAGGGCTTCCTGAAGAAAACCATATCCACCACCAACCCTTGGGAATTTTCCTAAGACCACCTCACTCGGTTCCAAAACCTTCAGACAATGCAAATCTCAACGAAGAATGAATCCCATCACACCATGGCTATCTAGGAAATGGAAAGGAAAGTCTGAAACCACTGTCAACTAGAAAAAACCCATGCCAATGACAAAAAATGATCCAGATAAACAAATTCATGTACCATGCATTCACACATCAATTAGGAAATCACACATGCAACAATTAATTACAATATTGTCCTACTGAAGTTGTTGATCCAACCTTCTCCTGTCTTTCCTTCACTTTCCTTTGCTTACCATTTTCCTTCCTTTGCTTGCTTGTCTAAGTGCTAGTTCTCTTTCCTTTGCTACACCTGCTCCAAACATGGGCAAAAGTTGTGAATTGATTCTATGATTCCTTTTTATTATTAATGTCTTATTTTTCTCCATTTTCCTTTTAGTTTCCTTAAGATGAAAATATGTGTCCCTTCACCTTCCTTTTCTTCTATTTTCCTTTATTTTCATAATTAAATGTCAATTATTGCCTCTTTTCCTTTCCCAATGCATTTTCCAATTTACATAGCCATTATTGAACCATAAGTGATGCCCACTAAAGTGTTTTCCAAACATTCAGCTTGGAATACGTGTCCTATGATCTTGGTCATATTTTTCCTTTATTATCCTTTATTACATGAAACTTTAACCCGAGGCTGTTACACCTTATTATTTTTAGCAAGAATTTTTGGGCCACTAGGGTTGAGAAGAGATAGACAAACATGGATTGAGGAACAGAATTCAAAAGGGTAAGTCGACCTAGGATATTAATAGAATTAAAGGTCCTTCTCACTAATTTTTCTTGATTTTGATGAGAACATCCTCTTAGTAGGCATGTCCAAGGGAGTTTTAAACCAAAGACACTCCTCGATTTTGGGACAGAAGGGAATGCCTTTGAAATCCTGGAACTATATAAATGTTAATTTGAATTTCAATATGTGTATTTAAGAAGACTATTTGCAACTTATATTGATTTATGCTTAGGCTCAAGGCTACCATAAAATCCTCCAAAACCTGTTTGAATGATTGATATTTTCGAACAAAGGAATACCCATGAACACAGTGTAATCCAAAAATTGTTGATGGGTGGTACTAAAATCCTCTCCATGGTTCCTGACACCCCAAATTTTGTTTGAGATAATTGTCACTTTAATTTCTTTGCCTAGTCCTTTTGTCAATAGGACATAAACAAATGAGGATAAAGGGTCTCCTTACCTAATTACTAAGGACGGAGTTAAGGTAGAGGAGGGTGACCCATTTATAATGATGGAAAGGAAAGATTTGGAAGTTAGAGGGAGGATTCAGGTAACCCATTTATCAAAGAATCTATAGGATCAGAGAATATGGGGGATATATTTCCAACTCAATCTATAAAAATATTTGGACATGTCAAACTTGATGAACATACCTTCTTTTTTGTATTTTTAGGGAGTGTATTATTTCATGAGCTAGGATGATGTTATCAAGAATTTTTCTTCCTTCCACATAGTCTAATTGTTCCTAAGAAATTAGCAATGGGAGTATAGGTTTAAGGTGATTAACAATCATTTGGTAATTATTTTATAGGCTATATATATATATATATATATATATATATATATATATATATATATATATATATATATATATATATATATATATATAGAGAGAGAGAGAGAGAGAGAGAGAGAGAGAGAGATATGTTGGGATATTCAACATGGTGTTCTTTAGGGATGAGTGTGAAAAAGGTGGAATTTAGGGCTTGGATAATCGAAGTAGTTTTGCGAGATTCCTCAACAAATTCTAAGACCTTGTGTTTGATGATGCTCCAACATACTTGAAAAAAATATGTGGTGAAACCATCTAGTCATTGAGATTTTCCTTTAGGAATTTCCATCATTGCTTATTTCACTTCCAAAAGAGTGATTTTCCTTAATAAGGATTCATTTTTCCCTTGGGTGGCTATGTAGGGATGTGCTAACTGATATTTTGTATGGTATTCCTCGACTAATCTCCTTTCGGTTTAGAGAGTAAGATTTTGTGGTAATCTATTAGTTTCATTTCAATGTGTTCATGGGTTACTGGTGGTTTGGGTGCATGTGTAATGGATAATCGTTCAAATCCAAAAACGATTTTTGCAAGTTTAGGTGGAACTTCTTCTTAGATTTCCTTTGGAGTATCAGTCATCTACTTCCAAACTTGGCTATTCTACTAAATTAGCAAAACTACTTAATTTTAACCGCAATATGAAAACCTTTCAATTTCCACCGAATCAAAAGGAATTCAAACTTTTGGTTAATTCCTTATCGCGCCTACTTTTTCCACAAACATTATCACACTAACTCTTTATCATTGATCTTACCTTTCAATCCGGCGGTTGTTGGTTCACCTGATCAACAAAACTAATCGACGATCCTCCACCATTAATCAAAGCACACTTGATCCAATGGTTAACAATGATATCGGACAGAGATCTTGCGCGATGTTTATTCACCCGATAAAGTGGTTTTCTCTCTCCACCCGAGTGCTACATGTCAGTCGATTTATGGAATCGCTTAGAATTTCAAAAGATAGCTTACCACTTTTCTCCACTCGATAAACAACTACATTGATAAAACTACTTTTCTTCCTTGACTAACGCACAAGCTTATTGGCGTGTGATGACTGTTAGATCTGTTGGATCTGTAGATTGGACGGTTCTAGACTCCTTTGGGTTAACATGATTTTGTCGGGTTTTCTTTTCTCTGTTCTTCCAAACTTAACACCTTTGCTACATTTAACTTGTTTCAAACCATATTCTCTAATTTTTTTAGAACATAACCAAATTATTTCAAAACGTGGAAAAAACGCAATATTGGTGATATAGTACAAATTTTACACACTCTAATTCAAAAGCCAAAATGGAAATCAATAGAACTCAGAGATATTTCGAAGGAATAAAACGCCTCAGGGATTGACCAATTATACACAAATACACAGAGATACAATTTCTGTAATGTAATCTTATATGGCCTAATCAAGCCAAATCAGTCAAAATCCCTTTACAATCATTCAGAACTTACATAAATACCATTTCATTCTAACAATTAGATCCTTAATCAATGGATCGAATCTGCCTATCTTAGATAATATCTAATCTGGTTGGTATTCTCCTTGAGAATCTCAACTAAATCTAAACAGCTTGAATTAATTATAAAATCACTCAATCCCTAAATCCTAGCTCAAATCCTATCTAGAAAACTTTGTAAATTAACAGCTAAAGGATCCCACTCCTTTGCTTGTAAACTTTTTTGTATTTTTGGAATAAATTTGAAGCCTTTTGTCTTCAAGCCTCATGCTCCTGCATCAGACTCCTGAGGACAAAACTCTTCATGGGCTCCTGTCCATGAGCTCTTCTACAAAACTGCCCAACTTCTGTAGCATGGCATCTATCATCCAAGTAGCCTCAGCGATTGGTTGATCCTTCCATTTGACCAAATACTGAAAATACTCCCTTCCTCTTATCTTCTTCAACAATTTCTTGTCCAGAATCCTCTCTGGGTTCAATTCCTTTGCTATAGGTAACTGTTTTACCCAATCAATCTCCCATTCCTCTTGATACTCTACTGTGTCATCTGCATTTCCACTTTCATACCTATACAAATCAGTAACATTGAAAATTGGAGATATTCCAATATCAGGGGGTAATTCAATCTCATATGCATTTGCAGAAAATTTCCTTAGGACTCTGCATGGTCCAATTTTCTTAAACTTTAGCTTGTTATACTCCCTCTTTGGAAATCTTTCCTTCCTTAGGTGTGCTAAAACCAAATATCCAACTTCAAAATTAACTTCTCTCTTCTTCAAATCTGCTCTGCTCTTGTATTTTATGTTGTTGTCCTGTAATTGATGTTTTACCTGTTCATGTATTGCTTGAACTTCTATAGCAAAATCTTCTCCTTTATCACTTCTCATTTCAGATTTTCCCAATTCTCTCAATTCAGACACTTCCCTTGGGTGCATTCCATAAACTATATGGAATCGAATTTTCCCTATACTCCTATTAGGAGAATCATTATAAGCATATTATGCCTGTGCCAATACTTGATCCCACTGTTTTTGATATTCACCTAAAAGACTTCTCAGAAGATTACCCAGGCTTCTATTTACAACTTCAGTCTGTCCATCAGTCTGAGGATGATAAGTAGAGCTGAAGCTCAGTTTAGTTCCAAGCTTCTTCCACAATGTCCTCCAGAAATATCCAACAAATCTGGTGTCTCTGTCTGAGACAATGCTCTTAGGTAACCCATGTAATCTTACAATCTCCGTAAAAAACAGATTAGCAATGTGAGTAGCATCACTGGTTTTATGACATGGAATAAAATGTGCCATTTTTGAAAATCTATCAACCACTACATTGAATCATGTCCCCTTTGAGTTTTCGGTAAACCCAAAACAAAGTCCATACTTACCATATCCCAAGGCCTATCTGGAATAGGTAATGGTCATACAAACCTGTGTTTTGGCTCCTTCCCTTTGCATACTGGTAGACTTTACAATTTTTTACATACTTTTCCACTTCAGCTCTCATCTTTGGCCAAAAATAAAACCGGTTCAACTGTTCATAAGTCTTGTCTGCACCAAAATGTCCTCCCAGTACACCACTATGTTTCTCCTTAATCAAATTTGCTCTCATAGAATAATTTGGTATGAACAGCTGATTTCTTTTAAAAAACAGTCCCTCTTGCAGGAAATAATCCAGCCACTTGCTTCAGTCTAACAAAACAGGATTTCTACAAGCTTCAAATGCCTCTTTAAAATCTAGATCTTTCTCATATAACTCTTTAATAAAATCAAAACGCAACACTTGAATTCGACTTTCTTGAACTAAAATGCTTTTTTTACTTAAAGCATCTGCTACTTTGTTTGATTGACCAATTATATGTTTTAACACAAAATTAAAACTTTGAAGGTATTCTACCCATTTTGCATGCTTCTGGTTAAGCTTTGGTTGTTGGATAATGTACCGTAATGCATGGTTATCTAAATATAGTATGAACTCCTTGGACATCAAGTAATGTCTCCACTTCTTCAAACTGCACCACTGCATAAAACTCCTTTCCATAAGAAGAATATTTCTTCTTTGACTCATTCAGCTTTTCACTAAAATAAGCTACAGGCCTGTCCTCCTGACTCAAAATAGCTCCAATGGATTCTCCATTGGCATCACACTTCACTTGAAAGGGTTTATTAAAATCAGGCAAAATCAAAATAGGCTTCTCAATAATCTTTCTCTTCAACAACTGGAAGTTCTTTTCTACTTCAACAATCCATTTAAATGGTTGTCTATCCTTCTTTATTGTGGCAATAATTGAAGCATTGATCTTACTAAAATTCCTTATGAATTTCCTATAAAAACTAGCAAGACCGTGAAAACTTCTTACCTCAAAGACACCTTTTGGTGAAGGCCACTCCATGATAGCCTTGATCTTCTCTGAATCCATCTTTAACCCTCAACAGAAATGACAAAGCCCAAATATACCAATTCTTCCTTCATGAATGAACATTTCTTTAAATTTATTATTAACTTTTATTGTTGTAACCTCTGTAAGACATAATTCAGATGTCTCACATGTTCCTCTTTTGATCTGCTGCATACTAATATATCATCTAGATATAATATTATGAATTTACCAATAAATTCTCTCAAAACTTCATTCATGAGCCTCATAAATGTACTAGGGGCATTCGACAATCCAAAAGGCATAACCATCCATTCATACAATCCTTCATTGGTATTGAAAGCAATTTTCCACTCATCTCCATGTCTAATTCTGATTTGATGATAACCACTTTTTAAACCTAACTTTGTAAAATATCTAGCTCCACTCAAACAATCCATCAAATCTTCGATTCTATGTAAAGGAAATCTATACATGATTGTTATCTTATTGATTGCTCTTGAATCAATGCACATTCTCCAGCCTCCATCTTTCTTTGGGCTCAACACTGTTGGCACTACACAAGGAATAAAACTCTCTCTAATTAGTTCCTTGCCTAACAGTTCCTGAACCTGTTTCCTGATCTCTTCATTCTCTGTGGGAGTCATCTTGTAAGCTGCTTTATTAGGTAGATTTTCTCCTGGAATCAAATCTATGTGATGAATGGTTTTTCTAATGGGTGGTAACTCATCAGGAAAATCATCTACAATTATATCACAATAACTGTCCAACGTCTCTTGAATTTCAATTGGTAAATCAAAAACTTTTGTGGAAGTAATTATTACCTTAGGTTTGCAAACCAATGCAAAACTTACCTCATCTTCTTCCATCTGCTGCAAGTACTCCTTTCCACTCAGCAAAAGGGTCTTTCGATCAAGTTTCTTTGATGTATCCTCTTCTTCCATAGGCAGCAATGTATGATTGACACCATCTTTGCTAAATTTGTATGTGTTCTTATTTCCATCATGCATAGCTCCTCTGTCATACTTCCAAGGTCTACCCAAAAATATATGACACACATCCATAGGCATCACGTCGCACCAAATTTTGTCTCTGTATTTACCCAACTGCAACTCCACTTCACATTGCTCATTTACTACCACCTGATATCCCTTTTGAAACCATGACACCTTGTAAGGTGTTGGATGTTTCTTTGTTTTCAATTTCAACTTCTCCACCACTTCTATGGAGACCAAATTATATGTACTACCACTGTCTATTATCATCTGACAACACTTCCCTTGAACCTTACACACAGTCCTGAACAAGGTTTTTCTTTGTGTTGGTTCAATAATTTCCTTAGTTGGTTTTAACAAAATTTTGTTGACTACCAAAGATTCCCCTTTCTCTGGTACATTCTCTTCTTCTATTACCTTTGTTGTTTCCTATTCAGTTTTTGCAACAATTGCATTCCTCTGATTCATTCCTATATTTTCTGGGCACTCATAAGCTCTGTGTCCCAGCTTGTTACATCTGTAACATCTGATTTCTCTTCCTCTACCTCTACCTCCTCTTCCTCTAGAAAAACTCCCTCTGCCACTTGTATCACCTCCTATGAGTGCATGCTGACTTGAGTTGCTGCTAGCTCCATCTCTAGGTGTTGTAGATCTTCCTCTACCACCTTGACTCCCCCTTCCTCGGAAAGTACCTCTATTCCTCACAGACTGCTTCCTCATGAATTTTTCTTCAGATTTCAGTACCATCTGATAAGCCTCTTCTATTTTTTTAGGAGACAGTACACTTATCTCATCTTGGATCTCCATTCTGAGACCATTCACATATCTTGCAACCTTCTCATCTATATCTTGGATTTGTCCTTCTCTTATACTCACTTTGTAGAATTCCTCTGTGTATTCCTTTACTGTCATAGACCTCTATCTAAGATTATGCATCTGTCTAAATAATGTTTGCTGATAATCACTTGGAAAAAACTTACTTTTCAGTTTTGCCAACATCTTATTCCAATTCTTAATTGGTTGTTTGCCAAGTCTTCTTATTTCTGCCTGCACTCCATTCCACCAAAGTGTTGCATGTCCTTCCAGTTTTGTAATAGCAAACTTCACCTTCTTTCCTTCTTTTGTTTCTTCATAATCGAAGAATTTCTCCATGTCATTTATCCAGTCTATCAATTCGTCAAGGCTTAAGCTTCCTGTGTAGACTGAAACTTCAAGTCTAGGCTTGGATGTGGATTTCAATACTGACTTAAAAAATCTCATTTCAGGAGTTACATCTGCAGGTTCTTCTTCTTCTGTAGCTTCAACTTCAAGTTCACTGACATCTCCAGCATCTGCATCTCTTCCCATTTCCATTGCTTCCAATCTAGCTTGCATCTGTTGCATAGCTTCCAACACTTTAGCATTTGCAACGGGTCTTCCTCTTCTTCGACCACCACCTCTTCCTCCAACTCTGAAAGCCATGTTGGATTTCTTTTTTTGATCCTTGAGATCCTGTTTAGTGTCAGTAGGCTGCTCTGATACCACTAATGGTGGTCTGGGTGCAGGTGTAATGGATAATCGTTCAAATCCAGAAACGATTTCTGCAAGTTCAGGTGGAACTTCTTCTTGGATTTCCTTTGGAGTATCAATCATCTACCTCCAAACTTGGCTATTCTACTAAATTAGCAGAACTACTTAATTTTAACTGCAATATGACAACCTTTCAATTTCCATGGAATCAAAAGGAATTCAAACTTTTGGTTAATTCCTTATCGCGTTTGCTTTTTCCACAAACATTATTGTTCTAACTCTCTGTCGTTGATCTTACCTTTCAATTCAACGGTTGTTGGTTCACCCAATCAACAAAACTAATCAGCAATCCTCCAACATTAATCAAAGCACACTTGATCCAACAGTTAACGGTGATATCAGACGGAGATCTTGCATGATGTTTATCCACCCGATAAAGTGGTTTTCTCTCTCCACCTGAGTGCTACTTGTTGGTCGATTTACGGAATCGCTTAGAATTTCAAAAGATGGCTTACCACTTTTTCTCCACCCGATAAACAACTACACTAATAAAACCACTTTTCTTCCTTGACTAATGCATGAGCTTATTGGTGTGTGATGAAGATTTGTTGGATCTGTAAATCAAACAGTTCTAGACTCCTTTGGGTTAACACAATTTTGTCGGATTTTCTTTTCTCTGTTCTACCAAACTTAACACCTCTGCTACATTTAACTTGTCTCAAACCATATTCTCTAATGTTTTTAGAACATAACCAAATTATTTCAAAACGCGGAAAAAACACAAGATTGGCGATATAATACAGATTTTACACACTCTAATTCAAAAGCCAAACTGGAAATCAACAGAACTCAGAGATATTTCGAAGGAATAAAACGCCTCTGGGATTGACCAATTATACACAAATACACAGAGATACAATTTCTGTAACTTAATCTTATATGGCCTAATCAAGCCAAATCAGTCAAAATCCCTTTACAATCATTCAAAACTTACATAAATACCATTTCATTCTAACAATTAGATCCTTAATCAATGGATCGAATCTGCCTAATCTTAGATAATATCTAATCTGGTTGATATTCTCCTTGAGAATCTCAACTGAATCTAAACAGCTTGAATTAATTATAAAATCACTCAATCCCTAAATCCTAGCTCAAATCCTATCTAGAAAACTTTGTAAATTGACAACTAAAGGATCCCACTCCTTTGCTTGTAAACTTTTTTTTTGTATTTTTGGAATAAATTCAAAGCCTTTTGTCTTCAAGCCTCATGCTCCTGCATCAGTTACCAACTTTTCTCCTTGATTATTTCTTAAGGCCCAAATTCTATTATGATTCCCATGTTGAATCATTGAGCAATGGAAAAATTTTGTGTTCTTCTCACCCACCTTTAGCCATTGCACTCATTATTGTTGTATTTTGGTTAAAATTATGTAAAAAATGTCCTCAAAAAAACCATTTTGTCTATTAGTTAGACTACATGTAAAATGAATGTGGATACACATTAATCGTGCCAAGAGGAGCTATGTAGCCTAGTAAGACAGAGGTGTTGTAATACTTGGAAGTAATGCTTCCCTGTGTGTTGAAAATGCAACAAGATGATGGAGCTTAGTGAAAAGAAGTCACCTTCACTAAGTGGGCCCGCAGGCTATTTTTGGCGCAAAGTCTATTTTTAGACATATGGATCATGGTCTATGAGTTGCAGGATGCTATTTGTGGATGATTGGTCATGTTGGTAAAAATAGATGGACTTCTATTTTTAAACATTTGGGCGGAGTCTATTTTTAGACTGCCAGTCTAAATATAGAACAATCGAATATTATTAGCTCTTAATAATATTTGGACTATAAACATTATCTTATCCTCTTGGAGCACTTCAGTTCGAGCTACAGATGTGGCACATGCAACTGCCAGAAGGAAATATTCTTTTCTTATGGGTCAGTTGAGCTATTGCATGATGGACTTTAGTTAGAACTCAAGTCATTGAGTTTGGTGGAGTTGATCGAGGAGTTGATGGAGTTATGTTCAGTTTGACTTAGTTGAACTAGTTGTATTTACTCTAACTACAGAATACACTAGTGATGAGTGATGTGAATTAATTATTAATTAATTCACTAATTATTAACTCATAAAGCAACTAAAGAATACATCAGTTAACTCAGTGCATGGACAGTTTAGTGGAGACAGGTGTTAGAGGTGGAGACTACTATCAGTTGTGACTATAGCTTTGCATTAGATTTGCACAATCAATGATTGAGATTGCCAATGAGGATTTCACAGTACAAGCCAAGGAAAACAAGCTTGGATCATTCCTAATTCTCACATTGGATTGCGTAGTAGAGGCAGGCAGACAGCAGAGGAGATTTGAACCTGCGACTTGATTCAGATCTAAGCTAGTTTGTGTGTAGCAGGTGGAGATAGTACTGAGTACTTGTGAGGAGTATTGTACTATGTATTGTTACATGTTCTCTATCATTATAATATACAGATAGTTGGGGTTTTCAGCTGTATGCTTTCCCCGTTTACATATTGTGTTGATATGTGTGATTGATGTTTCAATGTGCACATGCGATTGTTTCTTAATTCTGCAAAATTGATGATCAACGTAGAGGAGGTTATGTATTATGCATGCATTCCACAAATAGTGTATAATCGGGATAATCTCTGTGAATAAGTGTTATATTATTCAAAATTTCTACATGGTATCAGAGCAGAGTTGATCATCAGATCTATTATTCAGAAAGTGTTTATACTTTATTTCTTTAGGCAAAGTCTGTAATCGGGCCAGGTAGCCTCTGGATTCATCCTTCTTTTGGAAGGTGAGATATCCGGTGAATGCCCATACAGTCAATCTCTCTATGAGAAATACTTTGTTCTCACGAATTTTAGATCAAAAGCGATTGAGTTTTGAGCTGGTGGAATTCGAATTTGCAGCAGTGTTTTCTTGGTGTCAAAGTTGAAATGTCTTTCAACGGATTGCGATTGGAGTATGCCCTTGAAGGCATCTCGAATTATATTGCATGGAAAGACAAGATGGAGGCGGTGTTAGATGACAATGGGCTGAAGGGGTTCATAAAGGCTGAGGTCCCAAAGCCTACTGATGCTGCTCATGTTGATGCTTGGCAAAAGAAGACAGCAAAGTGTCGAAGGATTCTGTTGGAGGGCGTGAAGGGTCACATTGTATCTAGTCTGCATGGAAAGGCTTCTCCATACTTGATGTGGAAAGCGTTGACAGATTTATTCCAAAGAAAGAGTGACCAGAGGAAGTTGGCGCTCAAGGATAAATTCAGAAACATTAAGTGTGAGAAAGGAGATAGTATGCCCAAGTATCTCACGAAGTTCACCCAGTGCCGGGATGAGCTGGGAACTGTGGGGGTGACTGTAGATGATGAGGACTTGGTGAGCTTGGCTCTCCTTGGTCTTCCGAAGAGTTGGTATTCCTATCAGGACTCTGTTAATGGTCGGGAGAAATTGCCAGGATGGGAGAGACTTTGGTCAGATCTTGTGCAAGAGGAGATCAGGCAGAATACCAGGGATGGATCTTCATCAAAGGCATCTGATGAAGAAAATTGTGCTTTGGCTGCCAAAGCAAAGAAAGGGAAGAACAAGAAAGCTTCTCATTCTGGTGTGAAAGGAAAGAAGCAAGACATGTACAAGGTGAAGTTCTTTCACTGTCACTAGCACGGACATTATGCCACAAATTGTACGCAGAAGAAGAAAAATAAATAAGCTGCTAGATCTGCAGCAGGAGAGGCCTTAGCCTCGTAGTTTGAGCTGGATTTTTCGTTGATCGCATGCTTGGTATCAAGTGTGATGGGATCGGTATGGTTCTTGGACAGTGGTGCATCTTTTCACATGACAGGAGATCGAGATTTGTTTTCTAATCTGGATGAGAAAGATCTTGGAGTGCACATCGAGATGGGCGATGATGGTAGATACAGTGCGACTGGTATCGGTACCATTTCCTTTGAGAGGGAGTTTGGTAAACCCTTCGTATTAAAGGAAGTGATGCATGTTCCAGGATTGAAGAAGAATCTTATCTCTGTGGTGATGTTAGAAGACAAGGGATATGATGTTGTTTTCAACGAGGGAAAGGCTTTCCTGCGTAGTAAGACAACTGGAGAAACCTGGAAGATAGGGCTTCGAGTCAAGAACCTTTATCAATTTCATGTAGATGGCTACGCAGCAATGGCATGCAAGGTAGAAGGATTGGTGAGCCTAGATGATGGCGAGCTGTGGCACAGGATATTGGGCCACCTTCACCATGGAGCCTTGAAGATATTATAGCAGATTTCTACTAGGCTTCCTAAAGGCACTCTTGCGCAGTCAAATCAGTGCAAGGGGTGTACTTTGGGAAAATTTGTGAAATCCACCTTTCACGAGAAGGATAGTCACGCCATGACAATCCTTGAGAGAATTCACACAGACGTGTGTGGACCTTTCTCAGTAGCCTCGACAGCAAAGCACAGGTACTATGTGATCTTTGTTGATGATTTCTCTCGGAAGTGCTAGATCTTCTTCATGCAGAAGAAGAGCGAGACATACTCAAAGTTTTGTGAGTTCAAAGCACTGGTCGAGAAGGAATCGAGGAAGAAGGTGAAGGCTCTTAGGAGTGACAATGGTGGTGAATTCATCTCTGGCGAGTTCAAGGACTTCTGCAGCGCAGAAGGGATTTGAAGAGAGCTCATAGCTCCCCATAACCCACAACAAAACGGGGTTGCTAAGCGGAAGAACAGAACGACCGTGGGTGTTGCATGGGTGATGTTGCATGATCAGGGCCTACCCCTTCACTTGTGGGAGGAGGCATGCAATACTGCAGTATATGTGCAGAACCATTGTCCTCACAGGATACTTAGCATGAGTACACCCGAGGAGGCTTATTCTGGTAAGAGGCCTGATATTTCCCATTTGAGGATTTTTGGTTCTAACATTTACATGCATGTGATGAAGGATGCCAGGAAGAATCTGGAGCTGACTGCAGAGGTTGGGATATTTGTGGGGTACACTGATACGCCCCACAACTATCATGTGTATTTGCCAGACAGTCGCAAGACTGTTGTGCAACGGGATATCAAATTTCAGGAGGAGAAAGCCATGAAGTGTTCGCTTGAGAGGGAGCCACACTTTCATGTAGATGAGGAGCTATTAGTTCCTAAGGATTAGCTTCAGGACGTGGATCAGCCACAAGATGAAGTTCATGGAGTGGAAGAGACCACTCATGCAGCACCAACCATCAGAGGGTGAAAGCGCACTACAGAAGCTGAGTGATTGGCTCAAGATGCAGAGAAGGTTGTAGGACCACCTACAGGAAAACGCAGACAGAGACAATCACCTAATCAGTACACTTGATACATGGCTCTTGTGAGAAAATGTGTCGTGACTGAGCCATCCTCTTTCAAGGAAGCTGTGGAGGATCCTGCATGGGTAGATGCCATGGTGGAAGAGTATGATTCGATTGTCAGAAACAATGCATGGGAGATTGTCCCAAGACTGGAGGGGAAATCAGTGGTGGGTTCGAGATGGATCTATAAAGTGAAGCAGGCAGCTGACGAGAGTGTGGAGAAGTACAAGGCAAGATTTGTTGCCCAAGGCTTTTCACAGATAGAGGGGATCGATTATGAGGAGACCTTTGCACCTATCGCAAGGTATTCTTCCATACGGATGATTCTTTCTCTCTTAGCGCAGATGGGGTGGCACATCCATCAGATGGATGTGAAGACTGCATTCCTCAACGGAGTCATTGAGGAGGAGGTGTACATAGAGCAGCCCGAAGGTTTCGAGATCTTTAGCAGCGAGTCGCATGTGTGCAGGCTCAAGAGAGAGTTGTATGGGTTGAAACAAGCACCACGTGCTTGGCACACATGGATAGACAGTTATTTCACCGAACTTGGATTCTCCAAGAGTGAGGCGGATCCTAACCTATACCAGATTGTGGTGGAGGGTAAGTTGCTTATCATTGTACTTTATGTAGATGATTTGATTTTGACAGGAGATGAGCTGTTGATACTTTCATGCAAGGATGATCTTGCTAGAGAGTTTGAGATGAAGGACTTGGGCCTCCTTCATTATTTCCTGGGATTGGAAATTTGGCAGCGCAGTGATGGACTATTTGTTTCTCAGGGTAAGTATGCTCAGGAGATACTGGAGAAGTTCAACATGCATGGCTGCAAGCCTATTGATACTCCTCTTCCTGGAGGTTGGAGGAAGGAGGATGCTACTTCAGCGGAGGTAGTGGATGCCATTGTTTATCGACAGTTGGTGGGGTCGCTTATGTATCTGGTCAATACATGACCCGATATATGCTATGCTGTTAACCAGCTTTCACAAGCTATGGTTAAGCCAACCAAGCTCTTTTGGAAGGCAGGCAAGCATGTATTGCGTTATCTTAGAGGCACATCAGGATATGGATTGTGGTATAGACAGGAGGATGAGGTGAAGCTATGTGGCTTCATGGATGTAGATTGGGCAGGGAGCCCAACGGATAGAAAGAGCACATCTGGAGGGATCTTCAGTATCGGGTCGATAGCAGTTTCTTGGTACAGCAGGAAGCAGAGATCCGTGGCACTCAGTTCAGCGGAGGTCAAGTATATGGTAGAAATTTTGGCTGCATGCGAGGCTATATGGATGAGGAAGATCCTAGTCGGGTTGTTCGGGTCACACTTGGAGCCTACTGTGATTTATTGTGATAACCAGAGTTGCATTAAACTCTCAGCTAATCTAGTATTTCATGATAGATCCAAGCACATTGACATCAGGTACCATCATATCAGAGATTGTGTGCAGCGGAGCATCATGTTACTTTCATACATTCCAACGGAGGATCAAGATGCTGATATCTTGACGAAGGCGCTCACCAGGAGAAAATTCGAATACCACCAAGGCAGGATAGGGGTTGCAGATAATCCATATCTTGTTGAGAGGGAGTGTTGAAAATGCAACAAGATGATGGAGCTTAGTGAAAAGAAGTCGCCTTCACTAAGTGGGCCCGCATGCTATTTTTGGCGCAAAGTCTATTTTTAGACATATGGATCATGGTCTATGAGTTGTAGGATGCTATTTGTGGATGATTGGTCATGTTGGTAAAAATAGATGGACTTCTATTTTTAGACATTTGGGCGGAGTCTATTTTTAGACTGCCAGTCTAAATATAGAACAGTCGAATATTATTAGCTCTTAATAATATTTGGACCATAAACATTATCTTATCCTCTTAGAGCACTTCAGTTCGAGCTACGGATGTGGCACATGCAACTACCAGAAGGAAATACGCTTTTCTTATGGGTTAGTTGAGCTATTGCATGATGGACTGCAGTTAGAACTCAAGTGATTGAGTTTGGTGGAGTTGATTGAGGAGTTGATGGAGTTGTGTTCAGTTTGACTTAGTTGAACTAGTTGTATTTAGTCTAACTACAGAATACACTAGTGATGAGTGATGTGAATTAATTATTAATTAATTCACTAATTATTAACTCATAAAGCAACTAAAGAATACATCAGTTAACTCAGTGCATGGACAGTCCAGTGGAGACAGGTGTTAGAGGTGGAGACTACTATCAGTTGTGACTATAGCTGTGCATGAGATTTGCACAATCAATGATTGAGATTTCCAATGAGGATTTCACAGTACAAGCCAAGGAAAACGAGCTTGGATCATTCCTAATTCTCACATTGGATGCGCAGTAGAGGCAGGCAGACAGCGGAGGAGAGTTGAACCTGTGACTTGATTCAGATCTAAGCTAGTTTGTGTGTAGCAGGTGGAGATAGTACTGAGTACTTGTGAGGAGTATTGTACTATGTATTGTTACATGTTCTCTATCATTATAATATACAGATAGTTTGGGTTTTCAGCTGTATGCTTTCCCCGTTTACATACTGTGTTGATATGTGTGATTGATGTTTCAATGTGTGCATGCGATTGTTTCTTAATTCTGCAAAATTGATGATCAACGTAGAGGAGGTTATGTATTATGCATGCATTCTACAAATAGTGTATAATCGGGATAATCTCTGTGAATAAGTGTTATATTATTCAAAATTTCTACACTGTGTGTTACATGTATATTACAGGTTGTTAATTGTTGTGATTTTCTAAGTTAGCTAGTTTTAGTAAATTGGATTCACTTTTATTGGATCTAGTTGGTGATCTATTCATATATTTGTAGCCATTATTTGATTAATAAAATATAGTGCAATTTGTGTTTGGTGTGTAACTGTGTTTCCTCTCTCATTTTTTTAGTTGGTATTAAAGCAGGCTCAACCCTAACTCTCTCATGAGAGGGGTTGTGATCATGCCAATTCTACAAGTTTAAATCCTTGTATATAGGATAGAGTAGGAGAGTGGATTGTATATTGTTCATAGTTAGATTTTCATGTGCATGTGTGTTATTCTTCAGTTGAATTGAAGAATGAATCATCGTCTTATTATGACTTGTTGTGGATAGCGCTAGACTACTTGTAGAGATGAATATGTGCGTGGAACTATTGAGTGCATTTATTTTATTGTTGTGAGTGTTCAGTAGATCAAATCTGATAGCTAAAGAGAAGCAGGGAAGATCGAGCAAGTTATTTTGCAGTGTTGAGATCTTGTGTGTGAGTCTTAAAATTTTGGGATCTGCATAGACATGTTCGCTGGAGTATGTATATATAGATATATGAAATCCTCAAAATAAGGGTGTGATAGATTTGATTTATTACAAATCTAATATGTTCTAATAAAACTTTGTGGCATGGGTTGTAGTTTTCTTATGTTGTAGTATGTTATTATTATTATTGAAGTATGCAAACATAAAATGATGAACCATTCAATGAACAGAGGAACATAGTTCATGTTAGTGGTTCTTGAATTTCTTTGGTGCCAAGAGAACATATCATTAATTTGGTTATGTTTATACTCTGTTATATGCTAGTGATCTGGTTGTTCTTTGGTGCTTCAAGATCAACAATTACAAGTTATCTTTGTGCGTATGTGAAAAAATGTCAAATTGTATGATTGACTTATGAATACACTTAGTACCTAGAACACTTACCTATATAATTGACAAAATTGTAGTTCACTAAATTTTGATACATGGAAGTAAGTCCATAGAGTGATTCAATATTGAGACTATTTTTTTGGGTAGTCAAGAATCACCAATCCTACAAATGCATCAATGATGGTAAAAAAAAATTATGTCTTAAATGGATCAATTGGTAGCTCGAAGTTGATGGTGAAGAAAAAGTTTTGTCTATGAGATTCCAAAGTGGGTGTAAGTGCTAATGAAGACTAGTTGGACAAATATTAGTATTATTATTGTAATCTGTGAATTTAATATTTGACATGTAAACATTAAGGGAGAGACTTGAAAGTAATGCCTCCATGTGTGTTACATGTGTATTATAGGTTTTTAATTGTTGTGGGTTTTAGCTAATTTTAGTAAAATTGATCCACTTTTACTGGATCTAGTCAGTGATATATTCATATACATGTAACCATTCTTTGATCAATAAAATATAATGTGTTTTTTTTGGTGTGTAATGATGTTTTTTGGTCTCATTTTCTAAGTCTAATTTAATATTATGTTATGTAAAAAATATACAATAAAATTAAGAATTATTAATGTTGACTGGAAAATTAAATAAAATAAAGATGTCAAATAATTTAAAATAAAGTTAAAATTAAAAAAATATAAAAAACTAATGCTTATAAATTGTTAGTCTTTTGCCTCCAATTTTTGACAACCCATGGTTTTTCCAATGTATGTAATATAGTTTATTTAAAGGTGTGAAGACTCTTTTGTAATTTTCCTTTAGGAGCCTTGTTGGAATTATATATGTTGCCTAATTTGGTCCTATTGGTGAACACAATGTAGAAGATGTTGCCATTATGGCTCATGTGTTGTCCTTGATGGCAACCTACTTGATAAAGATGTCAAACAAGATGATTATGCAGACTAGAATAGATGTTATAGAAGCTATGAACAGAGAAATGGCAGATCAAAGACAGATGGATGTTGAATATAAAGTTTGGAAAAGTATACACGTATCCTATGCAGAAAGGTCGCATACATACACGGGTATTGTGAAGAAAAGTCACGTACAAAATCCGCACCATGGTAACTTGAATACTAGGGGTTTTTACCATGGTATTGGTTCATAGTAATGAAGGTGACAATGTTTATTTGATCCTATCAAAGAATACCAACAACATTACTAAAGGATTGGCGCAAGGTATTGACTAAGGCTAAAGCTATATAAGGAGATGGAGATCAAAGTGTTATGTGTGCAAGTATTGTGTTGTCTATGAATGATTTGATCTGAAACATGTGTGCACCAGGGAGCAAGAAGAAGACTCAAATATGAAAGATATGAAATATGTTGACATGTATGCTTAATTGATTTACTTGTTGCAAATGTCTAATATTGATGAAACTGTGATGCTATGATCTAAACAATTTATTCAGAAGTCTATAGTATTGATAGTTAAGGTTGCGGAAAGTGAAATTGTGTTTGCAACATTTTTTTTTAGATCTATATGAAGGTATGTTTGGGCATAATTACGTACATACGTGGATCCACTTTTGGAGGGTCGTTTATATTTTCTACAAAATAATTTTTAGTTTGTGCATATTTGTATACGGGGGTGGTGCATAGAAAGCACATACATACCCTGATATTGCTTATGAAATTCACGTACATAAACCAGGGTTTGATCTGCTGATTGATGCTTACAACTATGATGATTGATGTTCATAGTTGATATCTAGTTTACTTGTTGTTATCTTGTAGGTTTTAAGCCTATACAAAAATTACCTGCAAAAGAATTCTTAAAACACAAGAATATACAATGGTGAGAACATAAAATAAATATACACAATGATATTCCCCTGGATCCCAAAATCGGGGCTACTAGATTGATTTTTCATTATTTTTCTTTTCAATGTTACAATACATATATGTACATGTCAAAGCATTCATAAACCCCAATCCATTAACCCTAGACTAGAACATAATTGTAGTTCCTTTGACTAGATCTATAAAATACCATGGGCAGAAAACAATCATGACCAAAACCATGTGAAAAACCCATGCATAAAACCATGGGCATGTCTTCCCACCATATTTGGGTCCGCCCATCATCCTTGGGTTTGCCCAACTATTTTAATTTTTTTTCTTAGGGCGTTGTCCCTGACCTTGTGCAAGGGCATTGTTTCCCCCTGCAAACCCCCTGATAGGAGGGCTGCCACCCCCCTGTGACCCCCTTGCCGCACCCAACGCAACATACAACACATCAAACTAGCTGTGGAAATAATATAACACACACCCAATACGTCTCTCGATGATGTCTTTATCATGATTGCAGTGACTTGGTTGAATTTAATGGGACATAAGTGTGACTGAGTATATGATCTATAATTTGTTCATAAATTTGTGATTGATTCTATGATCTGTAGTTGATGAATTTGTCTATGAATGGTTAAGTGAATAATGATTTAAGTATTCAGTATTCTAATAACTATACGCAGGTATTATATAGAGAAAACACATATATACACGAGTCCTATTCAATACAATCACGTACATAATTTGATATTTATTGTTTCTTGTTGGGTTCCACTTTCAGTGACTTGATACTTAAAAATTTTAGTTGATTTACAATGTGACAGTGTCTCAAATTCAGTTGTTCAGTTTATTTGGGTTTATGGTTGATATGGGTCCAGTTTGAAAATTTGATAAAAGGTGGCCTAAAGTTTGGTTTGATGATTGTTTGACAAGTGGATCTAGTTTGAAACATTTTGAAAAGTGGCCCACAAGGAGTTGAGGGTAGAAACCTTCAAGGGGTAGGAGCTCGCTTCCGGTAGAAGTCGGTAAACAAGTTTAGGGGGGTTGTAGCTCCCTTCTAGTAGATGTTGGAGAACGAGAGAAGATTGTAGCCTTCTACAGGTGGGTGCCTGCATACTGTTTAGAGTCTACGCCAGTACAACATTGTAAGAAGTTTTCCTTTACAATAAGAGAAGAAGACGGAGACGACGACATTGGTGGTTTTCTCCCACATTGTGTTTCCACCTAAAAGCATGGTGTTCATGTGTGTTGATGATCTATCTGCTTTTTACTGCTGCTTAACGGATGAATAATGAAGTAATGATGCACTGGTTAAAGGTGAGCAATTAACGAAATTAATGATAAACTAGTTATCTGGATATACGCGGGTTGCATTAATCACAGTCGTGTACATACACTAGTTTCCTTAATGACAGTAGCGTACATAAATCATAATAAGAAATTGAAAAATTGAAGTGTGTAAAATATTGATTCACGCCCCTGTTGCTCCCCCTCTCAATATTTTTCCTAACATTATATATATATATATATATATATATATATATATATATATATATATATATATTAAACCAACCTAGATCCATCTTAACTTTGGATCTATCAAGCACTGAGAGATCAAATCTCTCGAAGTGCAAACTTTTCTGCAAATTTTACATTAAAAAACAAACAAACAAACAAAACTTGCACTTTAAGTGATTTGATCTTGTTAGAGTTTCATAAATCCATAGCTAAAGACGAATCTCAAAATGCAAACTTTTCCGTAAATTTTACATTAAAAAAAAACAAACAAACAAAACTTGCACGTTGAGTGATTTGATCTTGTTAGAGTTTCATAAATCCATAGTTAAAGACGAATCTAGATTAATGCATAATAAGCATCAATATTTTTTTTGATACATTTAATTATACCAAAATTGTTTTATTTATTTAATTATTTTTAAAATAAATTTAAATGTACTTTAATTATTTTATATGTATTTCTTAAATTTTAATAATAATTTTATATAAAATTATAAAATTTTATTATTTAAAATGTATTTTTAAATATATAAATAATTTTTTAATATAACAAATAATTAAAACATTTAAATTATATAAAACTTTACAAACTTTTATTTTTATAAAAACAAAATAATAAGAATAAGAATTTAATTACGAAAATCATAACCATTTTAATTTTCAAGCAAAATAGCGGAAATAATACTCACAATTTAATTGAGTAAATCATAACCCATTTTAAATCATTTTTATCTCGTCAACTCTTACCTATAAATAAATAAAAAATAAGTTAAGAAACAACACAATCAAAGTGTATAATCGATACTTCCATGCTATGCACATGGAGAATGATATTCTATCCATGGCCTAGTGCGTGATACAGATGGCACCATTAAATATATGGCTGCCGCCTCTCTTGAAGTCAACGTTAAACGCGCGTTCCCCGTGAGAACAAGTCAAAAACTTAATCAGACATTAGATTCCGGGAATTTTTAAAATTAGAATATTATTATTATAATATGATCAAATATTATTTAAACTGCTAGAAAAATTATATTAAAAAAAAATTATGTGATTTTTATATAAATTACAAAAATATTCAATTTGAGATGATTGATTATTTATGTTTATGAAAGATTTTCCGGTGTAAATCACAAGATATTTCATTTAATTATTTATATGTTATTTTAAAAATTAAATTATTATTATTTTATAAAGTATCATGTCTTTATTAATATGTTATTTTTAATTTTTAAAATTAGATTATTATTATTATAAATATATGATTGATTATTATTGATATATTATTTTTAAAATTAAATTATTATTATTACATATTTTTTTAAAATAGATTATTATTATTTTAAATAAATTTTATTAATTAATTTTTTGTAATTTTAAAATTTAATAATGTAATTAGTAAAAATAAAATATTTAAGAGTTTTTTTAAAATGTTAAATTTCAAAAACTATATCATCAAAAAGGCAAAAAAACAAAAAATTCTAGCTAATACTTTTCAATCTAATTTATCCAAACAAAAAGTTGACAGGGATTTTTTGTAATTTTAAATTTTAATAATGTAATTAGTAAAAATAAAATATTAAGAGATTTTTTAAAATGTTAAATTTCAAAAACTATATCATCAAAAAGGCAAAAAAAAAAAAAAAAATTCTAGCTAATACTTTTCAATCTAATTTATCCAAACAAAAAGTTGACAGGGCATTTCACTTTTATCCATTTTCAATGTGACTTATCGAATATTTTGACTTACATTGTCTCGCCAACTATATATCGCAGCAATATAATGCGAATTTGAAACGATTTGCGAGCAGAGCAGAAACACACGTAACTTCAGCACTCTTTTTTATTTAAATTTCTTAAACATATTCCTGACTGAAAGTGACTTTAGCACTATCTTTGAATTAAAGCTTTCAAAAATGTCCATAGCATGAATTTATTTATTTGCGGTGGTAATTTGAATTAAAGCTTTCCAAAATATCCATGGCATGAATTGATTTATTCCCGGTGGTAGTTGACCATAAATTAAAACATCTTAAATTATAATGTATTTGTGGATATGTGATTTAGGTTTTGAGTCAAATAATTTTGATGGATTAAGCTATTTAGATGGTACATTAGAACCATTAAAATAAAATACATCATTGAGCATGAGATAGAGGACAAAGTTATTGAGGTCATGGTTCCAAGGTAGAAAGCCAAAGTAAATTCTACATATTTATAATGTCATGTTATTTTTCTAATATAATTGTTATAATTATTTGATTTTTATATGACTTATTAAACATCTAATTATTGAATGTATGTGTGAATTATTAAAGCATGGGCTAAGTAATTCATAATGGGAATTATTACCATGTATCTTTAATGTGTGTAATAGGTGGGTTAGAGAGCTACTCAACCTACTTATCATAATATACTTATGATAGTATGGGTTTAGTACCATTTTTTTTTGGTATTTTTGAGATTGAAAATATGCATAAGAAAAAAATTCCAATAGAGGAGGATTGATTTTCAAGCAAAAGAATAGGAAAAACCAAAATTTTAAGTGGTGCAAGATGAAACAATCATAGTGTGCATCAAAATTAGTTTATAGAGTTGGAGTTTGTGTGAACAGTTGGGCTACCAAATTTATCAAAAGTTCTTATTGATAAAATACCCAACTTGGATAAACACTATCATGAGCACTCTTGTTACATTTGTATTTATTGGAGCTCATAGTTGAAAGATTCCTGGTTAGTATGAGCTAGTGCCTTGAAGTGGATGGAGATTATTTGAGGGACTATAGTGTAGAATGGGAAATCTCATCCCTTGAGTTGTACAGATTAATGGGGAAGAGAATTGGGTAGTTGGAATTATTGTAAAAGATACATCACTATGAATTTACAAGGTATTATTTTATGTAAGTAGATTATAGACACCCATAGGAGGTTGTATGTCCTTATGGACTCACAACTATAGCTTGTGAGTGACCTATTGTAGAAATAATTGGTACAACAACTTCTACGATAGGGTAGAACATTTGACACTTACAACCTGTTATGTTAAATGTTTATAAAGATAATTTTTTATAATTGCTTTTACTTATTATGCTAATGCTAAGTGGGAATGGTATGTTGAGTTATTTTTGTGTTTAAATGTTATTGTGCATGCTTAATTTGTTTGCATCACAATTTTAAAACTATGTAAGAACAATTGTGCATGAGCCTATATGACATGGTGTGCATATTTCGATTTTTAAAATGGTATCAAGTCATATATTTAGTAAGATGGCTCAAACTAGGGGTTTGGGTACTCCACATTTAAGGGACTAAATGGTAATTTACCACTCTATATTACTAGGCAAATGTCTTTCTATTAAAGGTCTAGTTAGGCAAAATAATGGTGTTGCCCAAGGAATTGAACAAGTTTGTCCAAAAACTTTATTACCAAGTTATTGAGATTCCTACATATTTAAATACCATATGGAATATGACAAAGGATTATTACAATTTCACTATAGAGAAGACCATCACGCCTTTGAGGTGGTCATGTGTTCCCCCTTGAGGTTTTGTAATATCTTTGTGGTTTTCTTTAAATGGTATGGAAGCTTTTCCATTGCTGAAGCTACTCAAATTTATTATCATATCTTGATTGAACTCTTAGGCCTCCTAATGAAATTCAAAGATTTCCTCAAGTTCATTTCATCTTCTCCTCAGAAACTCAATTATCACAACCTCAATGTTTTATAACCTTGGCCTTTGCAAACAAATTTATATTCAATTAACCATTTCCCAAGATATTTATGAACACATGCTTATCTAAGTCATCAAAAAAGGTATATGTCAAGTCCTTAGGTATATGAACATAGTGAACACCTACTTTCGCTACCAAAGTACTCACCATATGATTAAGGATTTCCCCTTGTCGTCCAATGCTAATCCAACTTAGCCACCTTCAATTGCAATCCCTACTATTTAACCTCAAAAGGTATTGGCCTCTATATATGATGAAGCTTGGATTCAAGTCATCAAAACGGTCAATAAAGTGTATGTGACTTCCAATTCTCCAGCCAAGAGCACAACTGATTCTAGGCTGACACAGTTAAAGCCTAGGGATACAATGATGTGTAAGGACCTTATTGGCTCTTCTCAAGCTCCTTCCTTTTATTGAGAGTATTGGTGGCTAAATTCCTAAGTGTCCTCCTCAGAGGTTAGACATACATGCCCCATTGATGATGCTACAAATATATTGAAAGAAAATATAAAATACACATGATGCATGGGTAATATATGTTCTTCAAAAAAAAAAAAAAATTATGACCTAAAAAAAAGTTTATTGGATAAAGATGAAGAGGACCATTATAGATATTTTGAAGTCTAAAATGGGCCTCCTAAGGAATACTATAAAATAATATTGGAAATAATAAAATAATATTATATTACATTATCAAATTTTAGAGGGAAAAAAAGAAAAAAAACTAGTTTTTCAACTCGTATTTTCAACTTATTTCCCTACAGTTTTATTCAAATTTCAAGTGGGAGCACTCATTGGATGTGGAATTTAATTCCTCATTCAAGGAGCACCCATGTTGCATACATTCGATGGACCCTGCTACACAAAAAATGAGAAATACATGAAAAAACATGATTGCAGTCACATTTTTCATGTATTTCTCGTTTTTCATGTAGCGGGGTCCAACAAAAGTATGAAACGTGGATACTCCTTGAATGAGGAATTAAATTTCACATCCAAGGAATTCTCGCACTTGAAATTTGAGCAAAACTGTAGGGAAATAAACTGAAAATACGAGTTGAAAAGAGTAATTTTATTTTTAATTTTTAATCTTTTTACAATTTTACTCCAAAAATGGTGAATCATTCCCATGGTTGTGTTGTAGCAGCTACAACCACCCTCCAAAATTTTTCCTTAGCCCATTTTGGAGCCTCCCTACCAACCTTACACAACACTTTGTCTTGCTTCGTCAAGTACACAAGCTTCAATGTTTTTCATGCACAAAGGCAACGTGTCGAGCACATTTTGATCCATTCCCCTCATAGGCTATTCACCTGGACTTGGTCCAGCGGCAGGTTGAGAAGCTTCCCCTAGAAAATTACGCATTTCTGGAGGGAAACCGACCTTCCCTCCAGAAATTGCACAATCCTTTCTGGCAGCCTATTGGGCTCTAGGATTGCGCAATCCTGCCAGTCAACACTCGTAGCAAGATTTCCGTAAATTTCCCCAGCAAGGATGCTCAGCCCAGAATTTGCACAAATCTGGGCAGCAGTCAGCTGCTTTGCCCAAAAATTGTGTAATCCTCTTGGGAAATCAACCCAACTCCCAGCCAGAAATGCACATTTTTCTCAAGCAGTTGAGCAGCTACATGCATGAGCAGCTCAGTTGACGAGTTCCACCTTGGGCCAATGAAACTTGACGACTGGTTCTTCTCAGAAAAGAAAAAGGAAACATGCAAAAGGCGTCCCATGATTCAGGGAGCTATTTTTAGCAGCCGGGGGTTACATGCAAAGATGTTTTAGAAGTTTCCCTCAAAGTGTCTCTTTTTCCTAGATTTGTGGCATGCGCGTCATGAGCCCAAACTTATTTATTCGACACATCAGAGCTCATTCTTTCGCATTGATCTTGGAGCTTTAACATCCCAAAGCACATCCAGGACTCTTCGACACATCCGACTCAGCTATTCATGGGTAAGTGGTCTCAACTTGTCTTTTTCAACATTTCTGTCGCTTTTTGTGTATTCACTTGTGTGAGTGTTGTTTTCTTGATTTATTTGAATGCTTGATGTCATTTACATGTATACTAGATTTTCCTAGCTCTGTTTCAGTTTTCATTACTATCTCATTCCTGTCGCATGCATGAAACTATTTTGCACGAACATTCAACCAATTGACAAACTGCTTCACCCACATGCATGTTGATCTGTTTGCTAAATCTTTCATTAATGTTTTGCATGCACTGTCAATCACTTCTACTTTCACTTAGTGTCGCCATGCATTCACTATCTTATTTTCTTTTAGTTTCCCATCGGCAAGCCGAGCCAACCTTGGCCCGGACTCTGCCTCACTGAGACTGCATTATGCAATCTGGGGAAGGAAGGCTCCGCCTTCCTCTCCAGAAATGCGCATTTTTCTGAGCACTGGCCTCCATGACTGTTTTGTGCATTTCTAGAGGACAGTGACTGTTGGCTTAGTAAATTGCACAAATCAGTCCCTGGGCCTGCAATCCTTCCCAGCTGTAATTGCGCATTGCGCAATCCCAACAGCCAGCAACCAGTCTGGATTGCATATTACGCAAATCTAGCAGCCAGTCTTGCCTCCCATATAGCCCAAACTACCTTTTGCGCAGTTTTAGCAGCTAGTCACCCAACCTCCCAGAAGAAATTGCATAGTCTTGCTCATCAGTTGCGCAGGTATGTGCTGTGTCTTTCCCCGGAATTTGCTTGTTTTCGCTGACATATTTCTTTCCATGCATGTTGCTCGTCTCCAGATCTTTAAGGTGTTCATCTATCTCAATGGATTCTAAGAGAATAGGATCTTAGGACACTGATGGAAATGCAGTTGGTGCAATAGCTGAGCAAATGTCCTCTAGTCTGCCGATCTATGAAGATACAAAGATGTATCTAGACAAGTACATCAAAATAAAGTGGCAAGAAGTCAATGAAAAATTTGTAGGCACTTTTAGGGAACACCTCGAAGACCATCCAGTGTACGTGAACATTCACAAGTCTGGCTTGTACTGGATTGCATGCAGATATCCCATGTTCCCATGCGCGGACATGATACACTGGATCATCTTTCACACTGATCTCGAGACGATGACCTTGAGAAGTGTCAGTTGGATGAAGCTTGCGACCTTCTGGGAACAGGATTATGATGAGATGTATCAGATGTCCAAGCCCATGACTATCATGGAGACTCCATTTAGCTTACCTAACAATAATGCTAACTCCAGAGACATTCTGAAGGATTGGGTAAAGGAGCCAACTCATTTCAAGATGACACCCAACCAGGTCTACAAGACAAAGATACTGAGGAAGGCATACCAATACTTGATCATATTTTCTTGTCAACTGTATGGCCAAGAAAGCACAGAAACCTTCCCACAGAGTTGGGTGGTTGCACTGGACCAAGTGGCTAGAGAAGGAAAACCATGTAACTGGTCTGACATACTGGCTCATCAGCTGAAGGAGCAAGTCACGAAGGCTCAACAGTCACCCGGAGGTATGCATGTAGATATTTACATGTACGCCTACATCCTAGATGTAGTCTGTGCCTGAAACGAGTTCCCAAGCTTGGAGTGGGCATGGTCTTTGACAGAGACTGCTGTGAACACATATTTTAATTTGTTGTCCGAATGCAACTTCAAAGGAGTAATCACACAATTGTCCGATCATTTTGTCGTCCCTTTGTATAAGATGATATTCAAACAATATCCACCCTGCATCTCAAAGGAAGCAATAGAGGTATTGATAGGTATTGTAGATTGGTATGCCTCATCGTCCGACACTTTCATCCGAATGTTCAGTGTGGAGAAGCCTCCGCATGTTCTACCAAATTTTGCCTTGGACGTCCTTGTCATGCAGGAAGTAGCCTATCACATATTAGCAAGATTGATAGCTAGACTCCAGTGGAAGAACAAGGCACCTTGGCCCACTCTTCCGTTGCAGATTGGGTTATATGAGATCCGAAGTATCAAGCAAGCAGATGTCGAAGCAGAAATGATGAAGAAATACCTATTCAACCTCCAAAGCTACAATCTATATGACCAACACTGCACTGTGAAGGATCACTGCACGAGAGTTCAGTTCAACTAGATCTATAAGGCATTTCATTGGGTCAGGGAGGACCCATGGAGATATTTCTACAGTTTCTCCAAACCCAATGAACCAGTCGGATTCGCTGTGAAGTGGTTAGCGAAGCAGTGTGAAGCAACATCACGAAGAGTAGCAACAATAGTAGCATTGACAGCAGATCCTAGCGTACAAGTGCATGACAAAAGGAAGAGGAAGGTTGTCGATCACATGGAGGAGGAGAAAATCTGCAAGTTTTGAGCATATCCACTTGTAGAGAAAGTAGTTATGGCTATAAAGGCAAAGAGGTAGCAGTGCAACAAGCGAATCGCACAAAGGCAGAAGGATAAGAAGAGAATGGAAGAAGTAGAGAAGGAGTTGTATAAGCTAAGAGAGAAACTTCGAAAGGAATAAGAGTTGCGCAAACAGGATAGGGAAGCGCAACAGAAGCAGATACAACAGGAGGCGCATCACATGCAAACAGACGAAGTAACACCCGTACAAGTAGTTGATTCATTTGAATAGCTGGCATCAGGTGAATAGGGCGAACCATCGCAGGGGCAAGAATTTGCTTATGAGATAGAACATGCACTTCAACAGTTGGATGCAAACATGGAGTAGTAGGAGTTGGAACAGGATACCGACCTCATGCCTCACCACAAAGAGGTCGACTCACCCTCTTCAATTCATCTAGAAGAATATAAAGTATCGAATGACCAAGGAGGAACTGAAATCCTTGGTGATCAACCAGAAGAAGAGATGCACAACATCTCGTTTGATGAATCCCAACATAGAGTTGTGTAGTCTCGCAGAGTGTCAACTTCGAAGGATCAAACATCCCCTGCGTAAGTTAAAGAACAAGTGATCGTGACTGATGTGCGCAAGCATCCAGCTACTTTGGCTGTTGAAACCAGAGTGTATGCCAAAGCCACTAGCTCAAGTGTTCATTTTCTTATAGCTGAGAATGAGCAAATGACGAAGGAACTATAGGTGGCCAAGCAAGGAGGAGACTTGGTGACAATGTCCGCCCTAGTTGAATTGAAGAAGGCAATACTAGATGAAGTATTGTCCCTTGACATAGTTATGCGAGCATTGTACTCCAAGCTTGGTACCATGCACAAGGTGGTTTTCTGTCTCAACGGATGGCAGTAGTGATGTGCTAGGAGAGCACACATCTTGACAAACATACATGCTGTTGTTGATGACACGAAAACATGGAAGATGAAGTACAAGGGATACCCATTTCACTTGCCAAAGATGATGAGGCCAAATGCAATCGAGCTAAAAGCACGTATCCAGAGCTATGAGGACCTCCCGAAACTCATCACTAGTATACAAGCCTACCATGCACGAGTATTCAAGAGCATGGATGGTGTGGTGCACACACATGCAATCCCATTACTTGGGACTCTCACCCAAGAGATGACCAAGAAGTAGGTCCAACTAGAGCTTGACTCATACTTCGATGAGTTGGTGCACATCGCCACCAGCCCAGACTTGCCCATCAGCGTAGACATCTTGCACAAGTATGCTGTTGGTTCGACCACATTGAAGACAATGATGTGCATGCTTTTAGATGAGTTGGACAGAGGAGCTCGAGTAGTGTACCCGGATGCTATGGAGGCGAAGGTCAGGTTTCAAACGGATGTCACCACAGAACACACAGACACTATCAGAGACTATAGAGCATGGCATCAATATGTTACTATTGATCAGCATGATGATGTTGATATGTTGGACTTCTATAGTTGTCTAAGTTAGAGTTATGTCTAGTTTCGCTTGCTCAAGCCATTGTATTCACATGGGTACATGTGCATTGTAATGTTGAGTCATTTCAAGTGTAAGTCAAGTGTCAATAGTGAATGTAACAGTCATAGAGTAGGTGAAGAGTCATGAGGGTAGTTGAACCGTCACAAAGGGGAACGTCAAGGGCCAGCCAACCCTTTGCTATAAATAGTCCCTCACAAGTCATTGTAAGGGCTTTTGGACAGCCAAGCTTTTGTTAAGACTATCTTGAAGAAAGCTTGGACAGTATTGTAACGCGCCTTGGCTTCTCCACTGCACAGGTCTAGTACATCCCTTTGGAGGAGCAGGCAGATCTGGCTCTAATGCTTCACTGCTGGGGCTAGCAGGTTTAGATGGATGTATTGTATGATTGGGACTTACACTTCTTTATATAATAACAGCCAACACATTTTCATGCATATGTTGTTCTTGTAGTTGGACTGCTCCGATTGCTTAACAATATATGTTGTTTAACTTACATATTTGTGTATGAACTGCTTCATATGAAATTACATGAATCTTGTTGCAGATGTGTTGTTGGTTTAACCATCACTTTGGATTGTCGACTGATCTGATTTCCATCTTGTGATGTGTTGTAGCATTTTTGGTTTTGATAAGATAGAATATTTGAAAAAATGTTAAGTTAGGATATGGACATAACAATAGTGAATAAAATGTTTTTGAAAATATCTTGATGATGATGTCCATATCAAAGAAATGTTAGGTTACAAAGAAAAGAAAACAAATAAACTCTGAAAGTGACCAAGTCTAAATGCCACTACTATTTTTCTGCAAAATAATGGTTGTGTGTAGCTTGACATAAATGCCACAACCCATGACAGTGTAATAGTTTAATCTTGACTGCTTCATGCTTTAAATTTGATGTTATAATTAGAGAATAAAGATCTGGCCAAACTGTTTAATCTTGGTAGAACAATAGTTAGGTAGAGAATAATAAGGTGCTCATCAGTTTAATCTGAGCCCTTGGATGGTATAAGGTCAGAATTAGATTGTTTGCTTTTGTAAAATAAAAAGAAAGGAAAATGGTTTGCTAGCTTAAATGCACCCATTAAATGAAGAAAAATATGATAGGATAAGCAAAGGGTAAGTAGAAGAAAGGTTGCAGAAGTTTGATGATTGATTGGACAAAATGTACATTTATCATGTTTTACCATATGTTTCTATGTCCACGAGGCAATCACACAAAGCAAATGAAGGTCTGCAAGATCAATTAATTAACTTCCGTCATCCCCATTCATCCATCTATTTACTAATTTCCTCTTCCCACCTTCTTACAGTTCATATTCATTAATTTTCCATAAAAAACCCCTTTTCCTAAGGTTAAAATCCTTTTTGCTTAGGAAAAGTGAAAACCCCATGTTAAATCCCCTTTTACCAGAAAAACCCACAAAAAGATGTTTAGCCTAAGTATTGATGTATATATAAAAAGAAAATAACCCATGAAAAAGCTTTATACTTAGTGTATTTCCCCTTTCCGCTCATGTTTCATATTAACGCTAACTTATAGTATTAAACCCCTAAAAGTTCCCCTTTCCCATATATTATTAACTCCCTTTATTAAATATCCCGAAACCATAAGTTTTATTATAAAACTATGTATTCCATAAAATATCGCATCACAAACCTTTCAACGTGCATACACTCTCCTTCGCATTGCAATATGCGATGCGTGATGGACCCAGACCCGATGCAATATATTTCATAATTCATTGCCATTTCGCATCTGCTCCTCATCGCAAGTCTCGGTTGAAGCATACACCCTCCGCCATTGCGATCTCCGATATGTGATGGGAACCCAGACCCGACGCGGTATTGTCTATGATTTATTTTCCACATTGCGTCCAACCCCTATCGCATTTCTTTGCGATGGGCCTTCCCTCGCTAAACTGCGATTGCAATATGTGATGAACCTGGACTCGATGACATTTGTCTGCCCAAATTTATATTCTTTCAAGTCTGCCATACCATGTTTTGCAAAGGATTTCTTTGTTAAATTGTTTTTATGATTTAAACGAAGAACCTTGCTAATCTTGGTTTTTAACCCATAATAAATCCATACTGCCATTATTAATCGTTGGGCCCCTCCATTGCTCCTTCCTCTTACCTCCACGCTGCTCTTTTGTTCCACCACTGTTCGATCTAAGGCATTCAAATCCAACAAACCTAAGTGATTTTGGGTTGGCTCTCTGTCTGAGCATTACCCGCCCAAAAAGCGGTATTCCATTGACCTCCCCTTGCTACGTGTCAGGTTCAGATTGTATCGGGTGACCCCTCCCAAAACTACCCGCGCCTCATAAGCAGTGCGATGAAAACCAAAACCACCTCCCACATAGTGACAAATTGACCACTATTCACTTTGCCCCATATTTAAAAAAGAAAGCCGTTTTTCCGTTTAAACACAAAAATCACCATTTTAGCTTTGTTTCACCCGTTTACACAGTGAAACCCCCATAAGCCTCTGCGACCAATAAAGCCATTGTTTTACCTTCCAATATGCTCTAGAATCCTGCCAATATCCTTTCACTATGTTTTCTTTACAATTTTTGTGTTTTGCAAGTAAAAACTCTTGTTCCAGGCTTACAAAGAAAAAGCCTGCATACAGTTTGAAGACAAATCTAAAAGGATTTACTATTGAAAAATACAGTAAAAACCTGAAATCCACAGTAAAGGTAAAAAGAACATAGTAAAGGTTACTCAGCAGGGTCAAAGGATATTCACAGAGTTTAAAGAGTATCAGATGAAAGATCAAATGAAGGAATCAACCAGCGTAAAGGATACAAACAATCAGGCAGCTTAAAGGGCAAAATATCAAACAATAAAGCTAGGACAACCTGAATAAAAGGGACAACAAGAAACAGTAAAATAGCTGCCCCTATCTTCTTGCATGAAGATCTTTCCTTTCCTAGAATAAATCTTAATCAGTTTTAGGATATTTTCTTAGTTTCATTATTGTATAAATAACTCTCTTCTTGAGTTGTTATGGGTTCAATGTTCAAGGTTCATTGTTCATTACTTGTTAAGTTGTGATTGTTCATTCTACTTTGAACCTGGTTGCTCCTTTGAAGGAAGCTTTTCTAGACACTTGATGTACTCAGTCTTTTTGGAACCTTAATACAAAGCAGAGGATTCTGAATTTGTTTTACATAGTTTGTGTTATCCTATAAGTTTTTCCAGTTATCAATCGTTATGTTTTTCTTCATATGCTTATGACTTATAGAGATATCTAGGTAGGAATAATTGTGTCTCAATTTATTCCTATAAGCTCCTGAAGTGATCATCTATTAAGAGAATGGATTAATGAACTGTGTTTTTAGCTAATCCCCTCTGATCGATAAATCATTAGCATCTTTTGTAAGCTTAAGTATACTGCCTTGAATCTTTGGAACGTAGTTTAGAAGGTTTTCATACTTATGATTGTTCTGTTTTATAGTCTAGAAAATATGATAATCATATTATTTTATGTCTTCTTCTCACCACTATTTGATCTATATCAATGTGTAAAGCTTTATAGCAACCCTTTGCTAAGATATTAATATTATCCAAAGGATTAAGTATTTCAATTCTAGATCTGTCTTCATTCATTGGTCTTCCAAAACTAAAACCAAAAACCCCAAAACAATTATTTTAGACGCTCTAACATTGGTAGCTGACCTACTACTATCTCAGAGGTACAACATCAGGTTGGCACTGTTGTTGGTGATTCGAATTTCTTTTAAGTTTCCCTTGGGACAACGATATTCGTTCATTCTTATCCTTTAAGGTGATTAAATGATTTAGAAAGGTTAAAATCATTCACCTAGGCGACTCCACACTCCCAAGCTGGCAACTTTTAAACATACCAGATCTCGTTCAGAAGCTGACATAGTTAGTCCTCTGCCAGATCCTGAAAGGATTATGAGAAAATCAAGTTCTAAAAGGAAACACCAACCATCTTCTTCTTCCTCTTTAGTTCTACAGTCTGAAGAATTAGTATCATTTTACCTCTATAGTAATATCCCATCTAACCCTGATTACTCCCATTTATCACCTAGGATTGCTGAACTTCTAGATAAAGGAGTTGATTTTAAGTCAACCTACCTTATTCATTCATTAGAGTCTCATCCAATACCCACACTACCAACAGGATCACCTAAAACTGAATCTGATTTGAGTGTTAATCTATCAGAATATAAACCCACAGATTTCTACCATCTATCCATTTCCTTCCATTTTTGACTGACCTGAAGCTTC
This sequence comes from Pinus tabuliformis, assembly GCA_031772625.1. Taxonomy (NCBI): domain Eukaryota; kingdom Viridiplantae; phylum Streptophyta; class Pinopsida; order Pinales; family Pinaceae; genus Pinus; species Pinus tabuliformis. The sequence goes on along the minus strand of CM062809.1, from coordinate 399,837,981 downwards.
TTCTTCTGAACAACCTGAGGAGACCTTCTCTATATATACCAATCCTCTCTTTGAAACAAAAGAAGGTATTCCTTTACAGGTCCAAAAGTTAGTTCTTAAGACTCCTTTGAAGTCTTTCAAGATATTTTCTCCTGCTTCACCTCCAACTAGTTCATCAACCCCTAAATCACCATCTTCTTCCTCCACTTCTTCTTCATCCTCTGCATCCACACAAACACCTCAAGCACCTCATACACCGCCTGCTGTCATGGCTTTCTGACCTATTATACAAGCTAGATATGTTACCTTAGTCTTACCTAATAACCTTGATGCATTCCCAGCTGGATACTTAAAATACCTTCCCAAGTACAATGGAGAAACTGGTCCCTCAGCTGAGGACCATCTTCAAGCTTTCCTAGACTTTGTAGACAACATGAATATTGAACAAGAAAACGTTTATATGAGATTGTTTGTACAGTCACTTGAAGGAAATGTGAGGATTTGGTTTAGGCAGTTACCAACAGCTTCCATTAGAAATTGGGAAGAGCTTACAACCATATTTAAAAATCAATGGGGTGTGAAAAAGGATCCTCTTTACTTCCTCATAGAATTTGAAGAGCTTAAAAGGAACTTCAGTGAACCAGTATCAAATTTTATCAAAAGATTCAATAAACTCTATCACAAAATGCCTGTTGATTGTAAGCCCCCTATAGCAGCAGCTAAGTCTAGATTTTCTAAAGCTTTTGATGATGACTTTGTTGTTATGCTATGAGAGAGAACTTCAAGAACTCTTGAAGATATGCAAACAAACGCTATAGAAGTAGAAGCAAATAGGGCAGCCTCAACTTCTTTAAAACTTAAGGAAGAAAAGGCCCAAAGAAAACTCAAATATGTTCAAGAAGCCTCTAGTTCCTCTAAGACTAAATCAAAAGACTCAAAAATAGATGAAATAACATCTCTTCTTAGAAACCTATCAAATAGGATTTCAAAGATTGAGACCCAACCTAGAACAATACAACAAACAGTTACTAGACCTCAAAACCAAAATCAAGGTCAGTGTAAAAGAAATCCACCACTACAAATTCTTCAAAGACCTAGCAATGATCAACAGGTTCCTACTCCTCTATTGATAGATGACCAACAACCTGATGATAATACTATGACAATTACTGAAGATATTAATAGTATGGATTCTTCTTCCAATCAAACAGCCATCATTCCTCTCTCACAACAAAATCAAGTTCAAGAAGATCAGGAAGCTTCACAGGTCTCTAAATATCACACTTTCTCTGAATTTTTAATTGTAGAGTTAAACAAGAGGTATGATCTTAGGCCTAGGCCTGGTCCTAGGAGACCTCCAAAGGAAACTCCAGTAATTGAACCACGTACCAAAATTGTTGAAGCTTAAACAACTCTTATTTAGCCCTTAGATCAGTCAATTGATACTACCCAAACTGGTAAAATCATTTTGACTACATTTAATGTTGAAAAAGAATTAGAGAGGGTTAAGATCCCAATTCCACTGTTAGAACTTTCTAAAAACCCTGGTTACAAAAGCCAAGTCACAAAATGGATACAAAATACCTCGGTTGATGCTGAAGGTGATGTCATAAGTCTGCAAGATGAAAAACCAACAGTAGTTTTTAGCCCTAATTCAGACATCATAGATGAGATAGTGCCTCCTTTCTATGTAACTCTTAAAACAAATGATTCCATGTTGTATAATTGTATGCTTGATTTAGGAGCATCACACAACCTTATGCCAAAATCTATCATGGACCATTTGAAACTCGACATAACTAGATCCTACCATGACCTGTACACCTTTGATTCTAAAAGGGTGCCCTGTTTGGGATTGATCAAGGATCTAGTGGTTACCTTTGCCCAAATTCCAGTGAAAAGTGTAGTACTTGATATTGTTGTCACAGATATCCCTCCCAAGTTTGGAATGCTCCTTTCTAGGTCTTGTTGTGCCAAATTAGGGGGAACTCTACAGATGGATATGTCATATGCTACTATTCCTATTTATGGAGGAGAGAAATTAAGATTATATAGAGAGGTAATATTTGTACATACTATTTGTAAAACTGACCAGCCAAGGAACCATCCAATTTATGTAATAGATCAAGACTTTGGTTGTTTTCAACTCACTTCAAACCAACATAAAACTCAAGTCAAAATTGAAGAGGTAGTTGAAAGTCCTGAACCAAACCAAACTGATATTTGGAAACTGTTCTTTGATGGCTCTTGCACGAAAGATGGGGCAAGAGCTGGAGTAGTTTTAATTTCACCTGAAAAAGAAAATATAACCCAATCATGTAAATTAGACTTTGAAGTTACAAATAATGTGGTTGAATATGAAGCTTTCCTTTTAGGATTGCAATTAGCCAAAAGCTTAAAAGTTTAAAACTTAAGTGTTTTTACTGATTTAGAACTTATTGTTAAGAAAGTAAGAAATGTTTGCCAGACCAAGCACCTTAGACTTAGGTCCTACCAAAATGAAGTATGGGATTCAGTTGAAAACTTATTTGATGCTTTTAATTTGACTCATATTCCCAGAGATCAAAATATTCATGCAGATGCCTTAGTTGTCTCTACTAGCTCTTTTAAAATTCCTGATCATACTAATGTACTCTATCATATACAAGTCGAATATAGGCCATCTATCCCTGATAATCTAAAACATTAGCAAATATTCGAAGATGATGAACATTTGAAATCATTTCTGCAGGTAATAGATGATTTTTCATTTCTACAAATTGATGAAGATAGAACTGAAATAAATGAAAATGCAGATGGAAATGATACTTCAGATTTTAAAACCCAAATTTCTAATCATGACATTATTCAATTATCTAATAATTTTATTCCAAAAGGACTCATTCCTTTAGAGAAAATGTTTGATAAAAATTATGTCCTCTGAAACCCTCAGTCCATTTCTTCAGAAGATGACATAGAAGAGATTAACATTGGAACTGATGAAGATATCAAAAACATCAAAATATGTGCATCTCTAGACCCTGAGATCAAAGCTCAATATCTTAAGTTACTGCAAAATTATAAGGATGTTTTTGCTTGGACTTACGCTGATCTAAAGACCTATATTACTTCATTAATACAACATAAGATTCCTTTGAAGCCAGAAGCAAAACCTTATCAACAGAAACTTAGAAGGATAAATCCAGCTCTTCTACCAACTATAGAAAGGGAGATTAAGAAAATTCTAGATGCTCAGATCATCCTCCCTCTTAGATATTCTAATTGGGTTGCAAATCTAGTTCCTGTTAGAAAGAAAAACTGAGAAATAAGACTCTGTGTGGATTTTATAAATTTGAACAAGGCATCATTAAAAGATAATTATCCTTTGCCCAAAATGAATCAGTTACTTCAAATGGTTTCAGGAGCACAAAGACTTTCTATGCTTGATGGTTTTTAAGGTTACAATCAGGTGAATGTTGATACAATAGACAGAGAGAAGACAACCTTTACTACACCCTTGGGTACATTCATGTACGCTAGGATGCCATTTGGCTTAACCAATGCTGGAGTAACATTTCAGAGAGCTATGGACATAGATTTTATGAGTTAGGTAAATAAATTTGTGGTTATTTATCTTGATGACATAACTATTTTTATAAATCTGATCAGAAACATTTAAAGCACTTGATGAAGGTTTTTGACAGGTGTAGAAAATTTGGAATATCATTGAACCCTAAAAATTCCTTGTTTTCTATCAAAGAAGGAAAAATTTTGGGCCATATCATTTCAAAGGAGGGAGTAGTAATTGACCCTAAACAAGTATCTGCCATTGAAACATTGACCTTACCTAGAAACAAGAAGGAGATTCAAGCTTTTCTAGGCAAGATTAATTTTCTAAGGAGGTTTATTCCAAATTATGCAGAGATTGTAAAAGATATAACTGACATGCTCTGAAAGGACCATGAAGTCAAATGGACTGCCTCTTCTAGGCATGCATTTGAACAAATAAAAAGGGCTATCTTTGAAGCTCCCACCTTAGCTAGCCCTGATTATACTAAGCCATTTAGTATTTTCTCTTTTTCCTCTGAAACAACCCTTGCTACCATTCTATTATAGAAAAATGAAGATTCCCATGACCAACCCATAGCCTTTTTCAGCAAGGTTATGAGAGATGTTGAGCTTAAGTATGACATCAATGAGAAGCAATCCTATGCCCTTATTCAAGCCCTGAAATCATTCAGAATGTATGTCTTACATTCACCTATTACTGCTTATGTCCCTAATAGTGCTGTGAAAATTTTCCTAACCCAACCAAACACTGATGGGAAAAGAAGTAGATGGATCACTCAAATTCTAGAGTTTGATCTAACTATCAAGACTACCAAGCTAGTAAAAGGTCAAGGATTAGCCAAACTTCTAGCTGAATCCAACTGCAAAGTTCTTGGAATCAATTTTGTTTTAGAAATACAAGGGGAGAATACACAAGAACCTTCCTTTCATCCTAAAGGGGAGAATCCACAAGAACCTTCCCTTTATCCTAAAGGGGAGAATCCACAAGAACCTTCCCTTCATCCTAAAGGGGAGAATCCACAAGAACCTCTACCTTCAGAGCAAATCAATCCTATACACATTGATGAAAAATTCTTGTTGTGAAACTGGTATCAAGATATTGTAAATTTCTTGATCCATTTTGAGTGTCTAGCATCATTCTCCAAAACCCAGTGTAAAACCCTTAAGTTAAAATCAGTTAAGTACTGTATTATAAATGAAAATTTATACTGGAAAGATCCATTGAATATTTTGTTATTATGTTTAACAGAATTAGAAACTGAAGGAATCACTGATCAGTTTCATACAGGATTTTGTGGGGGACATTATGCTTGGAAAGCAACAACATATAAGATTCAGAGGGGAGGATTTTATTGGCCCACATTGCTCTTACAAGTAGGGGAAAAGGTCAGAGATTGTGTTTTGTGTCAAATGTTTTCTGGTAAACAAAAATTAGCAGCTCTTCCACTCATTCCATCAATAGTTTCAACGCCTTTTTCTCAACAGGGATTAGATTTTGTTGGAGAGATTCACCCCGCTTCAAGATATCAGCATAGATGGATCCTCATTGCAACAGACTACTTTTGCTAAATGGGTGGAAGCAATTCCAGTCAGAAATGTTACTGATTCAGTAGTAATTAAGTTTATTGAGGAGAATATCTTAGCTAGATTTGGTTGCCCAACTCAAATTATCACTGATAATGCAACAACTTTTTCTAGTGTTAAAATGATTGACTTTTTCCAGAAATATCAAATTCTGTTACATCATTCAACTCCATACTACCCTCAAGGTAATGGCCTTGCAGAGTCATCAAACAAAATTCTGGTAAAGGTAATAAAAAAGACTCTAGCTAATCATCAGAAGAGCTGGGATTCACATTTGATTTATGCAGTATGGGAAAACATAATTACTCTAAAGAGATCAACTGGAAAATATCCATTTCAGTTAGTCTATGGGAAAGATGCAATCTTCCCTACCAATTTGGCCTTCCCTGTTTTAAAATTCCTATAGGATTCAATAGATGAACCTGATGATTTTTCAAGAAGAATAAATCAGATTATTGAACTTAATGAAAACAGAGATGAAGTTCAGCACAAATTGAAGAAATATCAAAATGAGATGAAGGCCCTATTTGATAGAAGAGCTAGGGAAAGGGATTTTAAGGAAGGTGATCTAGTTTTAAGATGGGATGCCAAGAGAGAAGAGAAAGGAAAGCATGGCAAATTTGAAAATCTATGGTTTGGACCTTTAGCAATTGCTAAAGTGAAGGGTAAAAACACTTTTGTGCTGCAGAATCTTGAGGGGCTATATTCCACTTATCCTGTAAATGGAAGGTTTCTCAAACATTACATTTAGTAATAAGAAGTTGAAATAGTTTTCATTGTAAATATTCCGATTTTCTTTTAATTTTCAAGATGTAAGTGTGATTTTTCTTACAACAAGGACTCCATAGCCCGAGGAGAAGGAACATGGATCTGAAGGTTCTCTGCATTCTACAGGAGAAAGCAATCCCCAGATGGAGCCAATGTCGTAGCATTTTTGGTTTTGATAAGATAGAATATTTGAAAAAATGTTAAGTTAGGATATGGACATAATAATAGTGAATAAAATGTTTTTGAAAATATCTTGATGATGTCCATATCAAAGAAAATGTTAGGTTAGAAAGAAAAGAAAACAAATAAACTCTGAAAGTGAGCAAGTCTAAATGCCACTACTATTTTTCTGCAAAATAATGGTTGTGTGTAGCTTGTCATAAATGCCACAACCCATGACAGTCAAATAGTTTAATCTTGACTGCTTCATGGTTTAAATTTGATGTTATAATTAGAGAATAAAGATCTGTCCAAACTATTTAATCTTGGCAGATTAGTAGTTAAGTAGAGAATAATAAGGTGCTCATTAGTTTAATCTGAGCCCTTAGATGTTATAAGGTTAGAATTAGATTGTTTGCTTTTGTAAAATAAAAAGAAAGGAAAAGGGTTTGCTAACTTAAATGCGCCCATTAAGTGAAGAAAAAATGATAGGATAAGAAAAGGGTAAGTAGAAGAAAGGTTGCAGAAGTTTAATGATTTATTGGACAAAATGTACATTTATCATGTTTTACTATATGTTTCTATGTCCATGAGGCAATTACACAAAGCAAATGAAGGTCTACAAGATCAATTAATTAACTTCTCTCATCCCCATTCATCCCTCTATTTACTAATTTCCTCTTCCCACTTTCTTATAGTTCATATTCATTCATTTTCCATAAAAAACCCCTTTTCCTAAGGTTAAAATCCTTTTTGCCTAGGAAAAGTGAAAACCCCATGTTAAATCCCTTTTTTACCCAAAGAAACATAAAAATATGGTTAGCCTAAGTATTGATGTATATATAAAAAGCAAATAACCCATGAAAAAACTTTATACTTAGTGTATTTCCCCTTTCCGCTCATGTTTCATATTAACGCCAACTTATAGTATTAAACCCCTAAAAGTTCCCTTTTCCCGTACATTATTTGTAGAAATTTTGAATAATAAAAACATATTCAATGGAGATTATCCTGATCATGTACTATTGTGGAATACATACACAATACATAAGCTCCTCTACATTGATCATCAATTTAGCAGCATCAATAACAATAAAACATCAATAGCATGCACACATTAACACAGTATGTAACCCGGGGAAAGCTTACAGCTGAAAACCCCACACTATCTGTATATTAATGATTGAGAACATGTAACATTAAAATAGTCAATACTCCTCACAAGTATCTAGCACTATCTCCACCTGTTACACACAATACAACTCAGATCTGATCTCCAAATCTATTCCACTGCTTGCATGCCTCCACTGCACAATACCTGCTCAAGAATGAATGAGAATGGCTGAACCAAACTCGTTTTTACCTCAAGAGAATCACTCACACTGGGAATCATGTGAGTAGAGGCTATATTACTGGGAAAATACTGGGCAATACTCATTGGCATACTCAATCCTCTGATTGTGCAAATCCTCATGCACAACTATAGTCACAATTGATAGCAATTTGATCCTCTAACACCTGTCCCTGCTGAACTGTACATGCACTGACATGCAACTGAGTTAACTGATGTATTCTTTAGTTGCATTATGAGTTAATAATTAGTTTAACAAGTCATCATTAGTCTATTTGTAGTTAGACTAATTACAACTAGTTTAACCAAGTCAAACTGAACACAACTCCATCAATTCCACAATCAACTCCACCAAACTCAATTAATTGAGTTCTAACTGAAGTCATGCATGCGACAACTCAACTGACCCACAAGGAAAGCGTATTTCCTTCTGATAGCTATATGTGCCACATCTATAGCTCAAACTGAAGTGCTCCAAGAGAATAAGATAAAGTTTATAGTCTAAATATTATTATGAGACAATAATATTTGACTTTTCTATTTTTGACAGCCAGTCTAAAAATAGACTTTGATCACTCCTGCTGTGATCACTCCTGCTGTGATCATCCCTGCTATGGTCACTTCTGCTGTGATCATCCCTGCTGTGATCCAAAAATAGAACTTGCGCCATAATTTGCCTGTGGGCCCACTTAGTGAAGGCGACTCTTTTCACTAAGCTCCATCATCTTGTTGCAATCTCAACACTCCCTCTCGACAAGATATGGATTATCAGCAACCCCTATCCTGCCTCGGTGGTATTCGAATTTGCTCCTGGTGAGTGCCTTCGTCAAGATATCAGCATCCTAATCCTCCGTTGGAATGTATGAAAGTAACATGATCCTCCGCTGCACACAATCTCTGATATGATGGTACCTGATGTCAATATGCTTAGATCTATCATGAAATGCATGATTAGTCGAGAGTTTAATGCAACTCTGGTTATCACAGTAAATCACAGTAGGATCCAAGTGAGAACCGAACAAACCAACCAGAACCTTCCTCATCCATATAGCCTTGCATGCAGCCAAAATTGCTGCCATATACTCGGCCTCTACTGAATTGAGTGCCACAAATCTCTGCTTCTTGCTGTACCAAGAAACTGCTGTCGACCCGATACTAAAGACCCCTCCTGATGTGCTCTTTCTGTCTGTTGGTCACCCTACCCAATCTGCATCCGTGAAGCCACATAGCTTCACCTCATCCTCCTGTCTGTACCACAAACCATATCCCGATGTGCCTCTCAAATAACGCAATACATGCTTGCCCGCCTTCCAGAAGAGCTTGGTAGGCTTAACCATAGCTTGTGAAAGCTGGTTAACTGCATAGCATATATCGGGTCGTGTATTGACCAAATACATCAGCGACCTGACCAACTGTCGATAAACAGTGGCATCCACTTCTTCTCCCGAAGTGGCATCCTCCTTCCTCCAACCTCTAGGAAGAGGAGTATCAACAGGCTTGCAACCATGCATGTTGAACTTCTCCAGTATCTCCCAAGCATACTTACCCTGAGAAACAAACAGTCCACCACTGCGCTGCCATATTTCCAATCCTAGGAAATAGTGAAGGAGGCCCAAGTCCTTCATCTCAAACTCCTTAGCAAGATCATCCTTGCATGAAAGTATCAACAGCTCATCACCAGTTAGAATCAAATCATAAACATACAGCACAATGATAAGCAACTTACCCTCCACCACAATCTGGTATAGGTTAGGATCCGCCTCGCTCTTTGAGAATCCAAGTCCTGTGAAATAGTTGTCTATCTGTGTATACCAAGCACATGGTGCTTGCTTCAACCCATACAATGCTCTCTTGAGCCTGCAGACATGCGACTCGCCGCTGAAGACCTCAAAGCCTTCGGGCTGCTCAATGTACACCTCCTCCTCAATGACTTCGTTGAGGAACGCAGTCTTCACATCCATTGATGAATGTGCCACCCCATCTGCATTGAGAGAGCAAGAATCATCCGTATGGAAGAATACCTTGCGACAGGTGCAAAGGTCTCCTCATAATCAATCCCCTCTATCTGTGAAAAGCCTCGGGCAACAAATCTTGCCTTGTACTTCTCCACACTCCCATCAGCTGCCTGCTTAGCTTTGTAGATCCATCTTGAACCCACCACTGATTTCCCTTCCGGTCTAGGAACAATCTCCCATGCACTGTTTCTGATAATAGAATCATACTCTTCCACCATGGCATCTACCCATGTGGGATCCTCCACAACTTCCTCGAAAGAGGATGGCTCAGTCACAACACACTTGCTCATAAGAGCCATGTATCCAGTGTACCGATCAGGTGACTGTCTCTACCTGCGCTGGGCTGTAGGTGGTCCTACAACTTTCTCTGCATCTTGAGGCAGTTGCTCAGCTTCTGTCAAGCGCTTTTGCCCTCTGATGGTTGGCGCTACATCAGTGGTCTCTTCCACTCCATGAACCTCGTCCTGTGGCTGATCCACGTCTTGAAGCTAACCTTTAGGAACTAATAGCTCCTCATCTGCATGCAAGTGTAGCTCCCTCTCAAGCGAACAGTTCATGGCTTTCTCCTCCTGAAATTGTATATCCCGTCGCACAACAGTTTTACCATTGTCTGGAAAATACAAACGATAGTTGTGGGGCGTATCAGTGTACCCCACAAATATCCCAACCTCTGTGATTGGCTCCAACTTCTTCTTGGCATCCTTCGTCACATGCATGTAAACGTTAGCACCAAAAATCCTCAAAAGAGAAAGATCAGGCTTCTTACCAGAATAAGCCTCCTCGGGTGTACTCATGCCAAGTATCCTATGAGGACAACGGTTCTACACATAAACTGATGTATTGCATGCTTTGGCCCACAAGTGAAGGGGTAGGCCCTGATCATGCAACATCACCCGTGCAGCACCCACGATCGTTCTATTCTTCTGCTTAGCAACTCTGTTCTGCTGTGGGTTATGGGGAGCTATGAGCTCTCTTAGAATCCCTTCTACCTTACAGAAATCCTTGAAATCCTCAGAGATGTATTCACCACCATTATCGCTCCTAAGAGCCTTCAACTTCTTCCCCAACTCCTTCTCGACCAGTGCTTTGAATTCATAGAACTTTGAATATGTCTCGCTCTTCTTCTGCATGAAGAAGATCCAGCACTTACGAGAGAAATCATCAACAAAAATCACATAATACCTGTGTTTTGTTGTCAAAGCAACTGAGAAAGGTCCACACACATCTGTGTGAATTCTCTCAAGAATCATCGTGGCGCGCCTATCCTTCTCGTGAAAGGTGGCTTTCACAAACTTTCCCAAAGTACACCCCTTGCACTGATTTGACTGCGCAAGAGTGCCTTTAGGAAGCCCTATAGTGATCTGCTATAGTATCTTCAAGGCTCCATGGTGAAGGTGACCCAATCTCTTGTGCCACAACTCACCATCATCCCAACTCACCAATCCTTCTGCCTTGCCTGCCATTGATGCGCATCCATCTACATGCAACTGATAAAGGTTCCTCACTCAAACCCCTATCTTCCGGGTTTCACCAGTTGTCTTGCTGTGTAGGAAAGCTTTTCCCTTGCTAAAAACAACATCATACCCCTTGTCTTCTAACATCGCTACAGAGATAAGATTCTTCTTCAATCTTGGAACATGCATGACTTCCTTCAATACGAAGGGTTTACCAGACTCCCTCTCAAAGGAAATGGTGCTGATACCAGTTGCACTGTATCTACCATCATCGCCCATCTCGATGTGCACTCCAAGATCTTTGTCCTCCAAATCAGAAAACAAATTTTGATCTCCCGTCATGTGAAAACGCGCACCACTGTCCAAGAACCACATCGATCCCATCACACTTGAAACCAAGCATGCGATCAATGAAAAATCAAGCTCAAATTGCGAGGCTAGAGCCTCTCCTGCTGCAGATCCAGCAGCCTGCTTGTTCTTCTTCTTCTGCGGACAATTAGTGGCATAGTGTCCGTGCTGGTGATAGTGAAAACACTTCACCTTGGACATGTCCTGCTTCTTGCCTTTTGCAGTAGACTGAGAATCTTTCTTGCTCTTCCCTTTCTTTGCTTTGCCAGCCAAAGCGAAATTTTCTTCATCAGCTCCCTTTGACGAAGATTCGTCCCTGGTACTCCGCCTGATCTCCTCCTGCACAAGATTTGACCATAGTCTTTCCCATCCTGGCAATTTCTCCCGACCATTGACAGAGTCTTGATAGGAATGCCAACTCTTCGGAAGACCAAGGAGAGCCAAGCTCACCAAGTCCTCATCATCGACAGTAACCCCCACACTTCCGAGCTCATCTTGACACTGAGTGAACTTCGTGAGATACTTGGGCATACTATCACCCTTCTCGCATTTGATGTTTCTGAGTTTATCTTTGAGCGCCAGCTTCCTTTGATCGCTCTTGCTTTGGAATAGATCTGTTAAAGCCTTCCACATTAGATATGGAGAAGTCTTTCCATGCAGGCTGGACACAATGTGATCCTTCACGCCCTCCAACAAAATCCTTCGACATTTTGCGATCTTCTTTTACCAAGCATCAGCTTGAGTAGCATCAGTAGGCTTTGGGACATCCATCTCTATGAACTCCTTCAGCCCGTTATCATCCAATACTGCCTCCATCCTGTCCTTCCATGCAATATAGTTTGAGCTGCCCTCAAGAGCATACTCCAATCGCAATTCGTTGAAAGACATTGCCTCGTTGACACCAAGAAAACACTGCTGCAAATTCAAATTCCACCAGCTCCAAACTCAACCGCCTCGGATCTAAGATTCGTGAGAACAAAATATTTCTCGTACAAAGATTGACTGTATGGGCATTCACTGGATATCTCACCTTCCAAAGGAAGGATGAATCCAGAGGCTACCTGGCCCGATTACAGACTTTGCCTAAAGAAATATAATGTAAACACTTCCTGAATAGTAGATCTGATGATCAACAGCTCCGATACCATGTAGAAATTTTGAATAATAAACACATATTCAATGGAGATTATCCTGATCATGTACTATTGTGGAATACATACACAATACATAAGCTCCTCTACGTTGATCATCAATTTAGCAGCATCAATAACAATAAAACATCAATAGCATGCACACATTAACACAGTATGTAACCCGGGGAAAGCTTACAGCTGAAAACCCCACACTATCTGTATATTAATGATTGAGAACATGTAACATTACAATAGTCAATACTCCTCACAAGTATCCAGCACTATCTCCACCTGTTACACACAATACAGCTCAGACCTGATCTCCAAATCTATTCCACTGCTTGCCTGCCTCCACTGCACAATACCTGCTCAAGAATGAATGAGAATGGCTAAACCAAACTCGTTTTTACCTCAAGAGAATCACTCACACTGGGAATCACGTGAGGAAAGGCTATATTACTAGGAAAATATTGGGCAATACTCATTGGCATAATCAATCCTCTGATTGTGAAAATCCTCATGCACAACTATAGTCACAACTGATAGCAATCTGATCCTCTAACACCTGTCCCTGCTGAACCGTACATGCACTGACATGCAACTGAGTTAACTGATGTATTCTTTAGTTGCATTATGAGTTAATAATTAGTTTAACAACTCATCATTAGTCTATTTGCAGTTAGACTAGTTACAACTAGTTTAACCAAGTCAAACTGAACACAACTCCATCAACTCCACAATCAACTCCACCAAACTCAACTGATTGAGTTCTAACAAAAGTCATGCATGCAAAAACTCAACTGACCCACAAAGAAAGCATATTTCCTTCTGACAGCTGCATGTGCCACATCTGTAGCTCAAACTGAAGTGCTCCAAGAGAATAAGATAAAGTTTATAGTCTAAATATTATTATGAGACAATAATATTTGACTTTTCTATTTTGACAGCCAGCCTAAAAATAGACTTTGATCACTCCTGTTGTGATCACTCCTGCTGTGATCACTCCTGCTGTGATCATCCCTGATGTGGTCACTCCTTCTGTGATCATCCATGCTGTGATCCAAAAATAGAACTTGCGCCATAATTTGCCTACGGGCCCACTTAGTGAAGGCGACTCTTTTCACTAAGCTCCATCATCTTGTTGCAATCTCAACATTATTAACTCTATTAAATATCCCGAAACCATAAGTTTTATTATAAAACTATGTATTCCATAAAATATGGCATTGTAAACCTTTCAACATGCATACACTCTCCTCCGCATTGCAATATGCGATGTGCGATGGACCCAGACTCGACGCAATATATTTCATAATTCATTGTCATTTCGCATCTGCCCCTCATCACAAGTCCCGGCTGAAGCATACACCCTCTGCCATTGCGATCTCCAATATGCGATGGGAACCCAGACCTGACGCGGTATTATCTATGATTTACTTTCCACATTGCGTCTGGCTCCTATCGCATTCCTTTGCGATGGGCCTTCCCCCACTAAACTGGGATTGCGATATGTGATGAACCAGACTCGACGACATTTTTCCGCCAGAATTTATATTATTTCAAGTTCACCATACCATGTTTTGCGAAGTATTTCTTTGTTAAATTGTTTTTATGATTTAAACAAAGAAACCTGCTAATCTTAGTTTTTAACCCATAATAAATCCATACCGCCATTATTAATCATTGGGCCCCTCCGTTGCTCCTTCCTCTTACCTCCACGCTGCTCTTTCGCTCCACCACTGTCCTATCTAAGGCATTCAAATCCAACAACCCTAAGCAATTTCGGGTTGGATATTTTTTCTAGCATTACCCGCCCAAAAAGCGGTATTCCATTGACCTCCCCTTGCTACGTGTCAGGCTCAAATTGTATCTGGTGACCACTCCCAAAACCGCCCGCACCTCATAAGCGGTGCAATGAAAACCAAAACCACCTCCTGCATAATGACAAAATGACCACTGTTCAGTTTGCCCCATATTTAAAAAAGAAAGCCGTTTTTCTGTTTAAATGCAAAAATCATCATTTTAGCTTTGTTTCACCTATTTACACAGTGAAACCCCCATAAGCCTCTGCGACCAATAAAGCCATTGTTTTACCTTCCGATACACTCTGGACTCCTTCCAATATCCTTTCCCTATGTTTTCTTAACAATTTTTGTGTTTTGTAGGTAAAAACTCCTATTCCAGGCTTACAAAGAAAAAGCCTGCATACAGTTTGAAGACAAATCTAAAAGGATTTACTGTTGAAAAATATAGTAAAAACCTAAAATCCACAGTAAAGGTAAAAAGAACATAGTAAAGGTTACTCAGCAAGGTCAAAGGATATTCACAGAGTTTAAAGAGTATTAGATGAAATATCAAATGAAGGAATCAACCAGCGTAAAGGATACAAACAATCAAGCAAATTAAAGGGAAAAATATCAAACAACAAAGCCAGCACAACCTAAATAAAAGGGACAACAAGAAACAGTAAAATAGCTGCCCTTATCTTCTTGCATGAAGATCTTTCCTTTCCTAGAATAAATCTTAATCAGTTTTAGGATATTTTATTAGTTTCATTATTGTATAAATAACTCTCTTCTCGAGTTGTTATGGGTTCAATGTTCAAGGTTCATTGTTCATTACTTGTTTAGTTGTAATTGTTTATTCTACTTTGAGCCTGGTTGCACCTTTGAAGGAAGCTTTTCTAGACACTTGATGTACTCAGTCTTTCTAGAACCTTAATACAAAGCAGAGATTCTGAATTTGGTTTTACACAGTTTGTGTTATCCTGTAAGTTTTTCCAATTATCAATCATTATGTTTTTCTTCATATGCTTATGACTTATAGAGATATCTAGGTAGGAATATTTGTGTCTCAATTTATTCCTATAAGCTCCTGAAGTGATTATCTATTAATAGAATGGATTAATGAACTGTTTGTGTAGCTAATCCCCTCTAATCAATAAATCATCAACATCTTTTGTAAGCTTAAGTATACTGCCTTGAATCTTTGGAACATAGTTTAGAAGGTTTTCATACTTATGATTGTTCTGTTTTACAGTCTGGAAACTGTGATAATCATATTATTTTTTATCTTCTTCTCACCACTATTTGATCTATATCATTGTGTAAAGCTTTATAGTAGCCCTTTTCTAAGATATTAATATTATCCAAAGGATTAAGTATTTCAATTCTAGATCTGTCTTCATTCATTGGTCTTCCAAAACTAAAACCAAAAACCCCAAAACAATTATTTGAGATGCTTTGGCATTGGTAGTTGACCTACTACTATCTCAGAGGTACAACATGATGCATCTTCGCTCATGTCTTCCCTTCTCAGCTGAGTACTACTACAGGTTGCTAAGGGGCACACTCATCTCACCCCCCATGTGTTAGAACCTCTCATTCACCTTCCTTGACTCATTGCAACAGTGACACCCTTGCTACTGACAGAGTTATCTTACTTGCCTCTGTGTGACATCGCGATCAAGGCATTACCTTACGACCCACTGCTGGGACTCCTACAAGAAACATTCTGAGGTCTAATTGGGACTTCTTACCAGGGAGAACCCCTTGACATGTTGGTGGGTCTAGCACCATCAACAGGTTGAAATCATCATCTTGAATCCTATTGGTTCTTATAAAGTTGATTTTTTTTGTACATTCTTTTTTAGGCCATTTTTAGACCTTAAAATTTCTCTAATGATGAATTCATTTGTAAAAAAAATTCAATGAATGTTGTATTATAGAATGTGAGGGGTATTGCAAACATAGTGAGGAAGAACATGGTTCATATAATTCCTTAATGGTTTCAAGTTAAATATCGTGTCTACAAGGAATGAGAGTAATTCCTTTTCATTTGAACTCGACCTTGCACTATATTTTTCCGAGGGAGGATTTGTTTTATTCTTTGGATGATGAAGGTAGATAGGGGCTAGCCACCATGGTGTGCCTTTTTTAAATTTTCTTATTGTATGGTTAATCATGATTCTGACCCATATAATAGAATGATGTAGGTGTTATTACATCTAGATGGAAATTCCCTTGGTATTGCTAACCTATATGTCCCAATGAAGTTGAGGAGAGAGTAACATTATGGAATTGACTAGTTAATTATATTATAGAAGTTGATTAGTTATTTTGTGGAATATTTAATAATTTTGAATCATGGGATGACAATATTATGATTAAAATTATTAACATTTCTTAAGGGAGCATATAACCTAGAACAGTCTTAAGGATAAACTTAATGTCTATGACCCCATAAAGTATAGGAAGGAACTCTCATCTTTGATTCACCTAATCTAATCCTATGGTAAATAGAGTTTGAAAGAGTTGTGAAGAACCTTGATAGTATGTTGTCGAAGTTGAATAATTTCCTTTTCAACTATGGATTAGGTAGATTGATACAAGTACTCAAGTAAATCAATCTTTAAACCATTCAATCCATTGTGTTCAATATATTTTTGGGATAATCCAAGTTGAAAAAGTGGCATACAATATGTATATAAATTGTGATGTAGATTTGGGACTTTCTTCCATAGATATGAGGAAAAATGATGTCATTAGCTAATCTGTGATATTTATGCAAGGATTTGGCTAAAATATATAGGTCATGCGAAGCTACTATAATGTGGGGTCCTAACTTTAAAATTTTCATCATCAAGCTTTGCCTCTCTTTTTTTTCAATTGTCCATGATGTAGAAACTATCACAATTGGGTATATTAATCTACATGACTTTAGCATCACTTTCCATCATTTTCCACTTCATTATTATCAGCATGATAGAAACCAAACACTATGTTATAATTTCAATGGCATTGAACGTACATTTCTAGCATTAAGTTGAAAATGTGTTTTTAGTATAATATTAGAGGCATAATTAGCTAATTATATTTTTCTTTTAATTTAATATATTTATTAATTAGAATTATTAATTTTTGTTTATTATCATAATTATTATTATTAATTAATTAATTAATATTAATTAAATATATTATCATAATTAATTTCATTTTCATATCTATCTTTAATCATATTCATCTAATTTTTTCATTGGGATTCAATTAATCTCATAACATTATAAGAACAAAGTCATATATAAATAGGAATGGATGCAAGCTAATGGTTATCTATCATGATGTATTAGTTTCAATACAAACATGGACAAATAACAATACGTTAACTTGAATGGATGATTTGAACTACTTTCACAAAGAATTTTAATATGGTGGAAAAAAATTGAAATATAAGAAACATAATTGGCTTTTAAATATATATTTTTTATTTATAAAATTGATGTAGGGCTATGTAACGTTTTAGTATTTATAATAATGGTGTTCTCACTCAGAATTTTCCTTATAATGAAGTTAAATTACTAAGGTAACCTGAAACTAATCTTTCAGATGGGAAGCTAGCCCTTCCAACCCAAATAGAGGTCTCTCTAAAACTCATTCACTCAATGTCGCTAGAGTAACTAGTTTTGAATGAATGCAATGACTAGATCTTATGTACAATAGAGTTTAAAATGTGGTAGGGCAAGGTGAAACACCCAATGGGCATGTATTCAAAATTGAGTACTAATCAAAGAGTCTCCAAGATGTCGATTTTTTAACAAATAATATTATAAAGACGTGATAAACAATATGTCCTTAGACTAAAAATTACTACAATATGGTGATTGGAAGAAATAACCCTTCAATTAAAACATAACACTATCAACATTGAATTCTGTAATAATATCAGAATGTCAATGAGATATATTTGAATGTGATGAAATAAAGAATCATAAGATGAATTCTATTTCCACCTATATTTCATTCAAATACTGAGGAAGGACAAATCATGAAATACAGAGTAAGATACACATGCAATGAGAGACCTTCTGGAAAATATAGAAACAAGAATATATGGCTTGAAATATTTGAGTACTTTTGATCTTAGCAAACTTTGATTACTATCAAAAGAATCTTTACATACACATAGCGCCTTTTTTCAAAAAACCAACCCTTAATCCTTCCTTTACATTTTCTTTATAGAAAAATTATATAATCTTCAGATCCATAATTTCTAGAAAGATTCGATTTATAAAATATAAAGATATACATATATCTAATCCTTAATTTAAATCTAGTTACATGACTAAACAAAATAGTAGTTTATCATATTCTCAGATTTGAACCAGGACAAATAGTTGTAAAACTACTAAAAGAGTTCATCTGGAATAGCTGCTAATATTCTGGAGGCAAATCTTCAACTTCTCTAGAGTTAGGAACTACCAGCTAATACTATGGAGAAAAATGTAGAATTATTGCTCAAAATCAGGTGACAATAGACTCTTTGGCCCCTGTTTTTATCAAAAAAGTTAAACCTCTCATTCATTAACAAAATATATTATTTTTCATTTATATTTTACATCCAAAAAGGTCCATCTATAGAGAAAAATTTCTAGAAAGATTATATTAAGTGTTGCCAATATTTCTAGGTGAAATGCTACCAAAATAGGGTGTTGACAAAAAAATATTTTTAGGAGTTGCCATTTCATTTGGCAGATGGTGACAATCCTTGAGACGCCGAGGTGGCAAGCCTACATGGCGATTGGCCTGCATTCAACTTTTCCTGCGCTTGTATTTGCTTGGGGTTTTAGGTAAGGTTTTAATGGGCAATTAATTCTCCTCTGTCCCGAGGTGGTCTCAGTCTGTGTGACACGACTCTATGGCGTGGTCTATTATGTTTAAGTTGGTTATGTTTCCGTCGGTTTTGGTTTTGCTCCCCTACATTCTTACCTGGTTCGTTCTGCAAGGAAAAGGATGGCGCTCTGCCTCCCACTGTCTTCTTGGTCCTTCTTCGACTCTGGTCCTTTATCCTTTTGTTAACTTTGTGATGGTGTTTCATTGGACCTGGTGGTTGCATCTTGCATGGTTTTTCTAGGAGGTTCTAGGCTCTATGGTCACCCTGGGTACACCCTGGCTCCTCTGTATTTGTTCACGGATATTTTATTTTACCAAGTTGACAGCACTGTTTTTAACTATTTCAGTGGTTGCACTGCTTTACCAGGTGTTATCACTCAGGTTGTTCCCAAAAGTTGTAAGAAAGGGAATACGAGCGAGGTAACCATAGACCAATATTTAAGATGCAGATTCTAGCCCATCTGCATCCAGAGAGGGCTCTCTCTTTATGATTTAGCTTTGTTTTGAAGTGTGTTAGGCTAGTTATGAAGTACAAGGGTTTTGTTTTGAGTTTGGTTGGAAGGATTCAATAGAAAAGTGAGGTAGACTTGAAAGTTTCAGTCCATTGGGCATGATGGATTCAAAGAAGGATAGCTTCCTAGATGCGGTTTCTAAACAGAGGAGGGTATCACAGAGCAAGGTACTCAAACATGGAACATTTTAAAGGTTGAAATCAGATGGAATGGAGTCAAATGGGTGAAGGGCAGTTAAGAATCCTTCATCATATTTGACAGAGGTAAAATGGCTTATTACTGCTAAGGAGCAATTAAGAATTCCTTAGCAAATACTCAAGAGGAAAGAATCAGGGGAAACAGGAGCAATTAAGAATTTACTGTTTATACTAATTCTGAAGAAAACCTAGACAATAATAAAGATTGAAGACATAGTGTAGTTAAGAAAATTCTGAATTATTCCTTTTCTCTACTATTGAGATCATGAAATATAGGTGAAATAATAAACGTAGAAACTGTAAAACAAAAGTTATAAGGGACTTATTGATCCATAAAATGATTCAATGATTTTGTAACAGGTCCTTAGCATCAATTCCTCATCTAGTGAGCTTGACAACAATGGTTCCAACAGCCTTTTATTCCAAAAATTTCAGTATTACAGTCAAAACTATGAACATCCACCAACCCCAAATACTTCGTTTGGGGGGGTATTTATACAAAATATCAAAATATCTTACAAAATATCTGAAGGAGATAATATCTAGTGATGATTAATGCTTCCTTTACAAAGATAGAGGCGAATAGTCTTGGAAATAGGGAAACAATAAATTGACACTATGCTAGCCGCTCCCTCTTTATTGAATGTACTGGAGGTAGGTTCTGTAAGTCGATCTGCAGCTGTCCTCCACTGATATTCCGCACTGGCTGCTCCATCGTTGCCTAGATATTCCTTAGCCCTGATCTGATATACTTTGACTGGTTTGAGCTTCATTTATCTCTGTTTATCTTATTATGGAAAAGTAGCCTAAAATATCCGCTTTATCCAAGAGGAATTTACAAAATCCCCAACATATCTTCCCACCATTGCTGATCTGGCAACTTATGCCTCTGAAGTTTTCTCGTTGTTTCATCAGATTCTCTATATCTAACAAAATTAGGCTGGAGTTGAAACAGATGTTTTACCTCATGCTCAATATAAAATAAATTCTCCAATTTCTCATAGAGAGTTTGGCCTGAGGGGAGTGCTTTTTCTCCTGAAGCACTTGTTGATGAATTAACCTGATCAACAGCATATGTGTTCAACTTGTGTACATAATCTGTGTGTCTCATTATCCTGTGATTATTTCCTAAAAGACTTGGCAACCCTTTGTCCTACAAAATTGTAAATCTTTGCATGAAAGAATTGATTTCTACTTGCATATCCTGGCATCTTTTTTCTAAATTCTGTATTAGAGTTTTCTTGATTAGAACTCTTTTGATATCCAAAATGGTGCCTGTTCTGTCTGGGATGTCGAGCTGTTCCAGTTGTTCCAGCTGTTCTCTATTTCTATAATTCAAAAAATGAATGAGCCTGTTGGCTTGATCAAGCATTTTTCCTAATAAAGCTCTTGCTTTTTGAATTTCTCCATGTGCTACATTCACCAAGTCAATCTGCTCATAAATTGTCTGGATAGATGGTCAAACATCACTAAGGGATTGAGTGATGTTGGTCCAAAGGATTCCTTTGATTTCTGCTAAAGGCTTGTCCATAGTGAGATCCTTTTCTAATGTTCTGACTTTGTTCTGCAATTCTTTAACCTCTCTTGTTTTCTCTGCCACATTAATTTTGGATTTATCATAACTCTGTTCTACTTTTGCTAATTTCTCCTTTACTTGCTTCAGCTCTGACACTTGGAGTTTCAGTTCCTCCATGGCTTTTATCAATTCTTATGTGGTCATACTTGTACTGCTGCCTGGTGCTGCTCTTGCTGATGTTGTACCTGTGATTTCTTGAGTTGTAGCTGTTGGGACATTTGGGGCCAATGCTGATCCAGTTGTTGAAGGGGCTGTAGTAGTGATTGTTGGGATTACCTCAGGTTGCTGGGAGGTCAACTCTCCCTGCTTTTCCTCTAGCGCTTTTTCCAATGCCTGCTTAGTATCGGTTAATCTTTCATTGAGTTTCATAAGTAGGTCCATCATGTCCTCTTCGGATTTCTGCTGTACAACTTCTGCAGTCTGTGGGTACATGGAAGGAGGCAGTTTCAGCTATTTTCTTAGGGTAGCAATGTCCTCTTCCTTTTTTTTCATTAGTGCTTTTATGCCTTTGGCATTTTTGGGATCATGTCCCAGTTCAATTATAATTTCCTCCAAGGATTTGATCCTATTGTCCTTTGCTAGAGAAGAAGCTTTCTCTAAATCTAACTGAGCAGAAGTATTATTCAAGGAGTCTTGCAATTTATGAGCTAACATAGCTTTATCAGCCAGTGTGGAGTATACCATTTCTCCAGTCTTCTTATGAAGCTCAATCTGGTCCAAGGGATGAATATCCTTGGCTAATACCTCCATATTTGTCCTAATGTAGTCAGCTACTGATTGTGGTTGTTGGACCTTGGGCTTAAAGTAACTCATTATCATCTTTCCTTCTTTTATGTCATACGCTGACATTAATCTTTACTGTTTTGTGGGGACCATCTTAAGATATTGGTTGTAAATTTGAAGCCTTAGTGGATCATTCCTGGCCTTTATCTCAGTCAAAGTCCTTTTGGTGTCTGAGGCCTATTTGCTTTGTGGCCTAGTGGATGAAACTTCCACAATCTGTTGCCTTTCTAGCTCTTGCTTGTGTGAGCTAGTTGATGTCTCTATCATTGGGGAAGTCTGCTAGCTAACCACCCTCTCACCTCTTAGGATATCTGTCATTTCTTCAATGATTTCCTCTTCTGATAGAGGACCCAATCTCTACCTCTTTGCGGTTGGTTGTTCTGTAGGTCAACTAACAGGTGTGGCCTCTTCCTTGTCCCTTTTCTTGCCTTTTTCCTCATTTAGAGGAGTTTGTAATGCTGGAATCTCTGTTGCTTTAGACTGGGCAGGAGGAATTTGCACCTGTTCCTGTTCACTGGACCCCCTGGCTGATCAGTCATGATTGGATGTTCTATTGTTTCCACTTCTTTGCCCTTTGAAGTCCCTGTGACTGATTCATTGGTTCTCTATGCAAGCTGCTGAGAAGTTGCAGTAGTGGATGTCCCAACTTCTGATTGTTGAGGCCACTTGAAAGATACCTGACCAAAAGAGTCTATGTCAAGGGTTTTTCAAGATCTTTCATAGCTTTTTCCATCTTTTCTTGTTCACTAACTTCCTCTACTAATGTCCCTTCTACCCATTCTTCCTGATTTACATATTGTTCAATTTCTGGAATTGTATGATGTACATATACTGACAGTCTTTTTTTTACCCTTCTATCACTTATGAAACTATTCAGGTCATAAGGTACCCACTCAAAACTCTTCTTGAATTTAAGGTGTTCTTCTAGTATCTTCTCAGCATCTTTCCATGCATCCCTATAATGGATGACATAAGGGCCCAACTGGTTTTTAATTCTCAGCTGAGCCTTCTTCTTTACATTGCAAAAGTAGGTTAAGTCTGAACAGATGAGTTGCCTGAAATATTCTAATGCAAATGATCTCATAGGCACATACCTAGGCAACTTGAATGGGCATAATTCACATCCATATATTCTGATTTCAATGTGATTCTGGTAGAGGTAGCAGTCACCTATCCTGTATTGTTTGGACAGCTGTAAAATTTTCTTCATATCACCAGAAATTATAGGAGGAGGAGCTCCTATCAACAGAGTGGAGGCTGGGTGTACAAACAAATCAATGAATTCACTATAGGTATAAGGGGAGTCATAGTTATGGAAGACTGAGCTCCAAAAAATCACAGACCTCCGATTCCCTTTTGAGTCTAATTTCCTGATGGGAAATGGGAAACTGTCTGGGTGATAATATAACAGTAGATGGTATATGAAAGATTTATATTTAAACACTCATTCCCTTTCGAAATTCATGAATTGAGTATGGATTTTGTCAGCAATGAAAGTGGCATAGTCATACTTGACAACAGTGGGCTATCCTGGTGTAAAGATAGATAACAAAACCAAGGTGATATCGTCCACATATTCACTGGACCTAAATCCCAAGATCAAGGATATCATGTCAATAATGAGTTTTCCAGTCTCAGTGAACGAGAAATGCAAATAGGGAGGTGGGCCTTAGGGTTGATAGTTTGGTTTCATGAACATCTAGGCAATACGAGTTATTTTTGAGCTAGGCAATTGAGAGGCCTTTTCAAGCAAAAATCCCATGGAAAGACGAGCGAGGGGTTCAGTGGAATGGAAATGTATCATCTCATTGATGGATTCAGCAGTTATGTAAAAAAGGACAATGTTGGAAGGAGACATAACAGCTCTATGAACAGGGTCATAATTGGCACAACACTGGTGAATGATGTCTGGGAAGACATGGACTTAGGGCAGGAAATACATGGGAAGGTTTTATTCCCACAGTCCAAAAATGTCAGAGTTACTTAAATAGCTATCCTTTATCTGACAGAAGGTCTAAAGATGATTCCCGTCACCAGATGGGTCTTTTATTTGGAAATCTCTGTCGGCCAAAGGTAGATAATTCAAGTCCTTATGAGATGCATTCATGGGCGCGACATTCAGGGCTATGGGGGCTTCCATGTTTGGTTCTTGTGTTTTCAAACAGGAATTTGGGATTTTTGTGGTAAATTGGACTAAACAGCAGGTCTGGGAATCTTTTTGTGGGCTAAACAGACTATTCTCAACTTGAATTTGGTTTCCGCAGGTGGAATTTTCAGTGAAAAAGAGGAATTTACAAGGTTACAGGTAAAACGAGTAAATACTTGGAATAGGGATGCAAGTTGAGTAACTGTAGGTTGAATAACAGAGTACAGAGCACGTTACGTGTGGTTTCCTCAGCCGGGTGGCGGTTGAAAGCAGGTACAGTGGCTTCAGTTGTTATTTTGCATGGGAACGTGAACACAGAGTTTTTACAGCGAAAATGACACCTCGTCGTTTTTTAACAAAATTTCGGGTTGGCGGGTAATTTTGGCATTTATTGGTGGATGACGTCAGCATGACAGGACATCTTGTCGCTTAGCGGGGGGTACGGGATGGTGACGTGGCAGTGATGTTAGCGAGGGGTCAGTGGGAGGGTGGTAAGTGATTTGGGCCCGCACCGCTTATGGGTTAAAGTGGTTTCGGTGGGGGGGGGGGCGAGCACCACGGGAATGCGCCACACGTCCTGGTACGAGCTGTAATACCGTCAGTCTCCCGGGCATTAAAGTGCAGTGGCAGAGTGGGGTGCAATATAATCGGGGACCATTGGATGAGCGGGCCCAGATCTGATGGTTGACGCTCAATGAAAGTGACAGAGGGTTACAGCGCGGGCCTGATACATTTAAATAATGATTTTCAATAATATTGGGGTGGGTTTGATTGGTTTGCGAGGTCTTGGATTAAGTTATTAATCAACCAGGTGTTAATTAATCCTTCTTGTGCAGGGGGAACGGTTCTTATAAGGTTTTGAATAAACCTATAACTCCATTAAAATAATGATATATGGCTATAGTTTAGCCGGGGCGGGAGTAATACAGTAATGGGGGGATTATATTATATATAGTACGGGATAGGGGAACGAATATAAGGGATTTATATAATAATGTTAACAGTCAATATGAGAAATGATATAAAGAAACGCTAAGCATAACGTTGGAATTTTAACATTTAACACTTAGGCTTAGGGGAAAAAGGAGTTGATACAAGGAATACAGTCACTTTTCCTTAGTAAAAATAGAGTTTGACTTGTGCAATTTATGAAATGAGATGGAGTGAGTGACTGTAAGGATTTTAAGTAGATCTTAATACCTTGTGGGAGATTAGTAAGTGATTTAGGGAAAGGATGGAGGGGAGTTAGTCATGCTTCTGCCATAATACCTGAGAGACAAAGTCACTCACAAGTTTCCTTCTGCAACATCAAAACTGCCTACCCAGCCTAGTGTACCTAACATTTTTTCTTCTTCTTCTTTGGGTGCACTTGGGCTGGCAAACCCTGATCAATTTTCTTTTGTTTACATGATAAGCCTATCTAGATCTACACTTATTTCTTCCAAGGGCTTAGATTAAATTGTTGAGCTCCTTTGCTTCTCTACCTATCTACTTATCTGCCAAGTTTAAACAGTTTGGACAGATTTTATTCTCTATCACTAAAACAGGTAAATTCAGACATGAACTAGCCAAGATTGAGTTGTTTGGCTATTCATCATCTACAACATAAAGTTGAACAAACTGTACATGATACTTTATTTACAAAAAATGAAGCAGTAGTGGCATTTGGACTTGCACACTTTCCTGGTCCTTCTTATTTGGGGTTCATTTCTTTTCTTTTTTCTGACCATCTTATTCTTTTTACCCTTTGATTTTTCTTTTAGGGTATACCCTCTTTTCATTTTCTAAATAT
Source organism: Pinus tabuliformis (assembly GCA_031772625.1). Taxonomy (NCBI): domain Eukaryota; kingdom Viridiplantae; phylum Streptophyta; class Pinopsida; order Pinales; family Pinaceae; genus Pinus; species Pinus tabuliformis. The sequence continues at coordinate 399,811,967 of CM062809.1, read as the reverse complement.
ATATATATATATATATATATATATATATATATATATATATATATATATATATATATATATTCTTTAAGAATATGGAAAACCTTCGCAACAATAAAAGGTATGTACATATTTCAGAGCTAATTCAAGTCAATCATGAAATATGACACCTATTGGTATAGGAGCATAACACTGGCTCCACTTGGGGATGGCTTTTCCTGGTGAAAAGTCAAGAACATCAGGTGAGATGGCCTTGTGTACAATTCTTGCTGCACTCTGAAATCTTCCTTTGCTGTAAGTAGAAAAACTGTTCAAAAGAATTATGTAAAATATATACATTTCTCTTGAGCTAAAAAAAAAATAGTAAAATTCCTTTAGTGTTTCTCAAAACTTTCTACCCATTCTTTCCTATTCTTATTGTTGTAAAAAGCTGTAGAAACTTAACTTCTCTATGTACAAGTCAGAGATAGGATATATTAACAAACTAGATCAAAATAGTGTTTCAGCATCTGACCATTCAATGGTCCATCTTCTGCTTCTGTACCATCCAGGCTTTTCAGAAACTAAGTATTGTTGCCTTGTGAAGCCTGGATAATAAAAGGTCCCTTCCACAGGAAGTCAAACTTCCCATGTTTTCCTTTATCTTCTCTTCTGGAATCCCATTTCAAAGCTTTGTCTCCTATGTAAAATTCTTCTGCCTTGGTCCTCTTATCAAATATATTCTTGAGTTTTTCTTGTAATACTTGGGATCTTTGGTATACTTCTTCTCTAGTTTGTTGTAAATGTATAGTCTGATTTATCCTTCTTTGAATGTCATTGGGATGTACCTGAGATTCTTGTAGTAATTTCATTATAGGTACCCCTAGAGATGAAGGAAATATAGCCTCCATACCATAGACTAATTCATAAGGGCTAGTCCCAATGGATCTCTTGGTAGTTAATCTGTCTGCCCATAGTGCATTAATAAGCTTTTTATGCCAATTTTTCTTGTTTTCTTCCAACATTTTCTTAATAATATTTATCAGGCTTTTATTGGAGGACTCAGCTAGACCATTACCTTGATGATAATAGGCTGTGGAATGGCCTAAGGTGATGTGATACTCGTGACAGAAACTGATCATTCTCTTGGATTTAAAAGAAGCAACATTGTCAATTATGATTTTTTCAGGACAACCGAATCTAGACAAGATATTGGTTTCTAAGAATTGTATGATCACTGTTTCATCGGCTTGTCTACAAGGGATGGCTTCTATCCACTTGGTGAAATAGTCTGTGGCAGTCAGGATCCATTTATGTTGGCCAGAAGAGGGAGGATGGATTTCCCCAATAAAATCTAAACCCCATTGTTGGAATGGTCTTTCAGTGGAAATTGGTTTAAGGGGTAGAGGTAAAAGTTTCCTCTTGCCTTCAAAAATTTGACATTTATGGCAAGCAGTGACAAACTTTTTGACATCAGCAAACAAGGTTGGCCAGTAAAATCCAGCCCTTAGAATTTTGTCAGCAGTTGATTTCTAGTACAAATGTCCACCACAGTCCCCTGCATGAAATTCTTTGAGTACCTTGTCAGCTTCATCTTTTATTAGACAATTTAATAGAACACCTTCATGATTTTTCCAAAAAAGAGCACCATCTAAAATACAAAACTTTGAAGCTTTCATTTTCAAAAACCTTTTCTTTGTTCTGGATAACCCTGGAGGAGCCTCCAGGTTTAATAACACATAAGATATATCAGCATACCAAGGTGATTCTAAGAAGGCCTGTCTGATTTGTGGAGTCGTCATCTCATGTTCATTATCCAGTTCATTGATATCCAAGGCTTGGCAATTGGTTTCAGTCATGAGTTTAACCAATCCCTATCCTTTCATGAGCTTTGTAGGTTTTATTTCAATATCATACTCTAATATAGTAGCAATCCATTTACCTCTCTTGCCTTCAATCCCCTCTTGGGTCAAGATATCTTTGACAATAGCATTTGGTACATAGGCTATTATATGGGAGTATAATATATAGACTCTGAAGTCTTTGATAGCTTTCACAAGTGCATAAGCCTGTTTTTCCATGATTGGGTATTTTAGTGGTGCATCCCTAAGTGCTTTAATGAAAAAGGCTATGGGTTTTTCACATTCTTGATCATCTTTCTGTAGTAAAATAGTAGCAATAGTGTGTTCTAATGCAAATGAAAAGATTATAAAGTCTCTGTCAAATTTTGGGCTTGTTAGGACTGGTGTTCTGGTCAAAGCCATTTTGATTTCTTCAAACGCTTGTTTGGCTTCTAATGTCCATTTAACCTTGGAATCGTTTTTCAACATGTTATTCAGCAATCTAATTAGCTCAGCCAAATTGGGTACGAATCTTCTTAAAAAGTTAATTTTCCCTAGGAAAGCTTGAACTTCTTTGACATTTCTGGGATAGGGTATTTGTATAATGGCCTCTATTCTATCAGGATCAATTTTGATGCCATCTTTGGAGATTATGTGGCCTAATAGTTTGCCTTCCTCCAGAACGAATAACGACTTCTTAGGATTTAAATAAATACCATACTTTCTGCATGTTAAAAATACTTGTCCCAAGTGATCTAAATATTGCTGATCTGATTTGGAAAACACAGTGAGATCATCTAAGTATATGACTAGAAAATCATGAATTTCTTTTGCAAAATCTATGTCCATTGCCTGTTGGAAGGTTGCCCCTGCATTCTTGAGTCCAAATGGCATTTTCACATATTTGAAAGTTCCCCATGGCATTGTAAAAGCAGTCTTTTCCTGATCATCGGGATGAACTAGAATCTGGTTGAAGCCCGAGAACCCATCCAAAAGTGAAATTCTAGAGGCACCTACTACCCTTTGTAAAATGTGGTCCATTTTAGGTAAGGGGTAGTGGTCTTTCAAAGAAACCTTATTTACATTCCTTAAGTCAACACACAATCTGATTTCTCCTGTTTTCTTCCTAGTGGGTACTAAATTAGACACCCATTCTGAAAACCTGATAGGTGCAATTATCCCTGCTTCATACATTCTTTTGACTTCTTTTTCAATTAGAGGGAGTAGTACAGGGTTGACCCTTCTAAGTTTTTGCTTGAATGGCTTCTAATTTTCTTTGAGGGGTATTGTATGTTGAATCACCGAGGTGTCATAAGATTTCAGATCTTCATAGCTCCATGCAAAAACATCCTGGAATTCCTCGAACAGTTCAACATATTTAAGCTTTTGGTCAAGGGGCAGAGTTTTGGATAGTTTTATCATTTTAGGATTTTCTTCAGTTCCTATGTTACAGTCCTCAATGTCTGTGTTTAGAGGTTGCATTTTGGGTTTCTTTGGAATATCATTAGAATCAAAGAAATCTTCCAAAGGAGTTAATCCCGTGGGAAAATAGTTGTCTTTTAAATCAATAACTTCAGATTCCCCCTCAATAATCTCATCAACGTCTATTTCTTTAAGCTCTTGCAACTTTTCCTTGGTAAATTTCGTTGGGTGAAGTATTTGTGTTGCAGTTTCTACTGTAATATCTGTTTCAATTTTATCCATTTGATCAACTTCACAAACAGTGTCTGTGTCTATATTAGTGCTGGAAATTTTTTCTTTTAGGGTCAAGAAATTGTTAATCTGAGTATCATTGTCAAACACTTGCCAGTTTTTTACATTGTCAGGTACAGTTGGCCTGTGTTTAATCTTAGCTGTAAACTGATGATTGGGTTCAAATGGCAGTTTACAAGTGCTGGCAAATGTTTCCAAACTATGAGCATGTAAATTATGTTTTCTTGGAGTTTCGGCAAGTTGTATTTCTAGAAATGTATTAAGGATCTCAACTGCTGCTCCTTTGTAAGATCTTAATCTGGGATCATTTGTGAGGAAGTTGCCTTTTATCTGTTGAATGACTAAATCAGTGTCTCCCAAAACTTATACCCTAATTGCCCCTAAACTTTTGATAAATTTGAGTCCTAGCAAGAGGGCTTGATATTCAGCCATATTATTGGTACATCTTGTTGAGAATGAAACAAGATGATGGAGCTTAGTGGAAAGAAGTTGCCTTCACTAAGTGAGCCTGGAGGATATTTTTGGTGCAAAGTCTATTTTTAGACATACGGATCATGGTCTATGAGTTGCAAGATGCTATTTGTGGATGATTGGTCATGTTGGTAAAAATAGATGGACTTCTATTTTTAGACATATGGGCGGTTTCTATTCTTAGACTGCCAGGCTAAAAATAGAACAGTCGAATATTATTGTCTCATAATAATATTTGGACTATAAACATTATCTTATCCTCTTGGAGCACCTCAGTTTGAGTTACAAATGTGGCACATGCAGCTGTCAGAAGGAAATACACTTTCTTTGTGGGTCAGTTGAGCTATTGCATGCAGGACTTCAGTGAGAACTCATGTGGTTGAGTTTGGTGGAGTTGATTGTGGAGTTGATGGAGTTGTGTTCAGTTTGACTCTGTTAAAACTAGTTGTGTTTTAGTCTAACTAAAGAATACACTAGTGATGAGTTGTGTGAATTAATTATTAATTAATTCACTAATTATTAACTCATAAAGCAACTAAAGAATACATCAGTTAACTCAGTGCATGTACAGTTCAGTGGAGACAGGTGTTAGAGGTTGAGATTGCTATCAGTTGTGACTATAGTTGTGCATGAGATTTTGCACATGCATGGATGGAGATTGTCCATGAGGCTTGTGTAGTATAACCAAAGGAATTCAATTTCACAGAGTGATTGATTCCTTTGCAGGATTGCGCAGTGGAGGAGATTTGAGCTGTGATTGATCAGATCTGAGCTAGTTTTGTGTGTAACAGGTGGAGATAGTACTAAGTACTTGTGAGGAGTATTGTACTATGTATTGTTACATGTTCTCTATCATTATAATATACAAATAGTGTGGGGTTTTCAACTGTATGCTTTCCCTGGGTTACATACTGTGTTAATGTGTGCATGCGATTGATGTTTCATTGTTTTTAATGCTACTAAATTGATGATCAACGTAGAGGAGGTTATGTATTGTGCATGTATTCCAAAATAGTGCATAATCGGGATAATCTCTGTGAATAAGTGATTAATTATTCAAAATTTCTACATGGTATCAGAGCTGTTGATCATCAGATATATTATTCAGAAAGTGTTTACATTTTATTTCTTCAGGAAGAGTCTATAATCGGGCCAGGTAGCCTCTAGATTCATCCTTCCTTTGGAAGGTGAGATATCCAGTAAAAGCCCATACAGTCAATCTCTGTACGAGAAATACTTTGTTCTCACAAATTCTAGATCAGAGGCGGTTGAGTTTTGAGCTGGTGGAATTCGAATTTGCAACAGCGTTTTCTTGGTGTCAGCATTGCAATGTCTTTCAACGAATTGTGATTGGAGTATTCTCTTGAGGGCAGCTTGAACTATATTGCATGGAAAGACAGGATGGAGGCAGTGTTAGATGATAATGGGCTGAAGGAGTTCATAGAGGCTGAGGTCCCAAAGCCTACTGATGTTGCCGAAGCTGAGGTTTGGCAAAAGAAGACAGTAAAGTGTCGAAGGATTCTGTTGGAGGGCGTGAAGGATCACATTGTGTCCAACCTGCATGGAAAGGCTTCTCCATACTTGATGTGGAAAGCGTTGATAGATCTATTCCAAAGCAAGAGCGATTAGAGGAAGCTGGCACTCAAGGATAAACTCAGAAACATTAAATGCGAGAAGGGAGACAGTATGCCCAAGTATCTCTCGAAGTTCACTCAGTGCAAGGAAGAGTTGGGAAGTGTGGGGGTTACTGTCGATGATGAGGACTTGGTGAGCTTGGCTCTCCTTGGTCTTCCGAAGAGTTGGAATTCCTATCAGGACTCTGTCAATGGTCAGGAGAAATTGCCAGGATGGGAGAGACTTTGGTCAGATCTTATGCAGGAGGAGATGAGGTAGAATACCAGGGACGAATTTTCATCAAAGGGACTTGATGAAGAAAATTGCACTTTGGCTGCCAAAGCAAAGAAGGGGAAGAACAAAAAAGCTTCTCATTCTGGTGCGAAAGGCAAGAATCAGGACATGTCCAAGGTGAAGTGCTTTCAATGTCACCAGCACGGACATTATGCCACCAATTGTCCGCAGAAGAAGAAGAACAAGCAAGTTGCTGGATCTGCAGCAGGAGAGGCTCTAGCCTCACAGTTTGAGCTTGATTTTTCATTGATCGCATGTTTGGTATCAATTGTGATGGGATCAGTATGGTTCTTGGATAGTGGTGCGTCTTTTCACATGACAGGAGATCGAGATTTGTTTTCTGATCTGGAGGAGAAAGATCTTGGAGTGCACATCGAGATGGGTGATGATGGTAGATACAGTGCGACCAGTATCAGTACCATTTCCTTTGAGAGGGAGTCTGGTAAACCCTTCGTATTGAAGAAAGTGATGCATGTTCTAGGATTGAAGAATAATCTTATCTCTGTGGCGATTTTGGAAGACAAGGGATATGATGTTGTTTTCAGCGAGGGAAAGACTTTCCTGTGCAGTAAGACAACTAGAGAAACCTGGAAGATAGGGGTTCGAGTGAGGAACCTTTATCAGTTGCATGTAGATGGCTGCACAACAATGGCATGCAAGGCAAAAGGATTGGTGAGCCGGGATGATGGCGAGCTGTGGAACAGGAGATTGGGTCACCTTCACCATGGAGCCTTGAAGATACTGCAGTAGATCACTACTGGGCTTCCTAAGGGCACTCTTATGCAGTCAGATCAGTGCAAGGGGTGTACTTTGGGAAAATTTGTGAAAGCCACCTTTCACTAGAAGGATAGTCGCGCCACGACGATCCTTGATAGAATTCACACAGACATGTGTGGACCTTTCTCAGTAGCTTCGACAGCAAAACATAGGTATTATGTGATTTTTGTTGATGATTTCTCTCGAAAGTGCTGGATCTTCTTCATGTAGAAGAATAGCAAGCATACTCAAATTTATGTGAGTTCAAAGCACTGGTCGAGAAGGAGTCGGGGAAGAAGGTGAAGGCTCTTAGGAGCGACAATGGTGGTGAATACATCTCTGGCGAGTTCAAGGACTTTTGCAGTGCAGAAGGGATTCAAAGAGAGCTCATAGCTCCCCATAACCCACAGCAGAACGGGGTTGCTGAGCGGAAGAACAGAACGATCATGGGTGCTGCATGGGCAATGTTGCATGAATAGGGCCTACCCCTTCACTTGTGGGCGAAAGCATGCAATACTACAGTATATGTGCAGAACCGTTGTCCTCACAGGATACTTGGCATGAGTACACCCGAAGAGGCTTATTCTGGTAAGAAGCCTGATCTTTCTCATTTGAGGATTTTTGGTGCTAACATTTAGATGCATGTGACGAAGGATGCCAGGAAGAAGTTGGAGCTGACCGTAGAGGTTGGGATATTTGTGTGGTACACTGATACGCCCCACAACTATCATGTGTATTTGCTAGACAGTGGCAAGACTATTGTACGATGGGATATAAAATTTCAGGAGGAGAAAGCCATGAAGTCTTCACTAGAGAGGGAGCCACAGTTGCATGCAGATGAGGAGCTATTAGTTCCTAAGGATGAGCTTTAGGACATGGATCAACCACAGGACGAAGTTCATGGAGTGGAAGAGACCACTCATGCAGCGCCAACCATCAAAGGGCGAAAGTGCTTGACAGAAGCTGAGCGACTGGCTCAAGATGCAGAGAAGGTTGTAGGACCACCTACAACCCAACGTAGACAGAGACAGTCACCTGATCAGTACACTAGATACATGGCTCTTGTGAGCAAATGTGTTGTGACTGAGCCATCCTCTTTCGAGGAAGCTGTGGAGGATCCCGCATGGGTAGATGCCATGGTGGAAGAGTATGATTCGATTGTCATAAACAGTGCATGGGAGATTGTCCCAAGACCAGAAGGGAAATCAGTGGTGGGTTCGAGATGGATCTACAAAGTTAAGCAGGCAGCTGATGGGAGTGTGGAGAAGTACAAGGCAAGATTTGTTGCCCGAGGCTTTTCATAGATAGAGGGGATCGATTATGAGGAGACCTTTGCACCTGTTGCGAGGTATTCTTCCATACGGACGATTCTTGCTCTCTCAGTGCAGATGGGGTGGCACATTCATCAGATGGATGTGAAGACTGTGTTCCTCAACAGAGTCCTTTAGGAGGATGTGTACATTGAGCAGCCCGAAGGTTTGGAGATCTTCAACAGCGAGTCACATGTGTGCAGTCTCAAGAGAGCGTTGTATGGGTTAAAACAAGCACCACGTGCTTGGTACACACGGATAGACAGTTATTTCACCGGACTTGGATTCTCCAAGAGTGAGGCGGATCCTAACCTATACCAGATTGTGGTGGAGGGTAAGTTGTTTATCATTGTACTTTATGTAGATGATTTGATTCTAACAGGTGATGATCTGTTGATACTTTCATGCAAGGATGATCTTGCTAAGGAGTTTGAGATGAAGGACTTGGGCCTCCTTCATTATTTCCTGGGATTGGAAATCTGGCAGCGTAGTGATGGACTATTTATTTCTCAGGGTAAGTATGCTTTGGAGATACTGGAGAAGTTCAACATGCATGGCTGCAAGCCTGTTGATACTCCTCTTCCTGGAGGTTGGAGGAAGGAGGATGCCACTTCAGCAGAAGAAGTGGATGCCACTGTTTATCGATAGTTGGTGGGGTCACTTATGTATCTGGTCAATACACGACCGGATATATGCTATGCTGTTAACCAGCTTTCACAAGCTATGGTTAAGCCAACCAAGCTCTTCTGGAAGGCAAGCAAGCATGTATTGCGTTATCTCAGAGGCACATCGGGATATGGATTGTGGTATAGACATGAGGATGAGGTGAAGCTATGTGGCTTCACAGATGCAGATTGGGCAGGAAGCCCAACAGACAGAAAGAGCACATCAGGAGGGGTCTTCAGTATCGGGTCGACAGTAGTTTCTTGGTACAGTAGGAAGCAGAGATCCGTGGCACTCAGTTCAGCAGAGGCCGAGTATATGGCAACAAGTTTGGCTGCATGCGAGGCTATATGGATGAGGAAGATCCTGGTCGGGTTGTTCGACTCATACTTGGAGCCTACTGTGATTTACTATGATAAATAGAGTTCCATTAAATGCTTGTCTAATCCAGTATTTCATGATAGATCCAAGCACATTGACATCAGGTACCATCATATCAGAGATTGTGTGCAGCAGAGAGTCATGTTACTTTGATACATTCCAATGGAGGATCAGGATGCTGATATCTTAACAAAGGCACTCACCAGGAGCAAGTTCGAATACCACCGAGGCAGGATAGGGGTTGCTGATAATCCATATCTTGTTGAAAGGGAGTGTTGAGAATGCAACAAGATGATGGAGCTTAGTGGAAAGAAGTCGCCTTCACTAAGTGGGCCCGCAGGCTATTTTTGGTGCAAAGTCTATTTTTAGACTATGTCTATTTTTAGACATATGGATCATGGTCTATGAGTTTCAAGATGCTATTTGTGGATGATTGGTCATGTTGGTAAAAACATATGGAATTCTATTTTTAGACCTATGGGCGGTTTCTATTTTTAGACTGCCAGGCTAAAAATAGAACAGTCGAATATTATTGTGTCATAATAATATTTGGACTATAAACATTATCTTATCCTCCTAGAGCACTTCAGTTTGAGCTACAGATGTGGCACATGCAGCTATCAGAAGGAAATACGCTTTCTTTTTGGGTCAGTTGAGCTATTGCATGCAGGGCTTCAGTGAGAACTCGTGTGGTTGAGTTTGGTGGAGTTGATTGTGGAGTTGATGGAGTTGTGTTCAGTTTGACTCTGTTAAAACTAGTTGTATTTTAGTCTAACTAAAGAATACACTAGTGATGAGTTGTGTGAATTAATTATTAATTAATTCACTAATTATTAACTCATAAAGCAACTAAAGAATACATCAGTTAACTCAGTGCATGTACAGTTCAATGGAGACAGGTGTTAGAGGTTGAGATTGCTATCAGTTGTGACTATAGTTGTGCATGAGATTTTGCACATGCATGGATGGATATTTCCCATGAGGCTTGTGTAGTATAACCAAAGGAATTCGATTTCACAGAGTGATTGATTCCCTTGCAGGACTGTGCAGTGGAGGTAGGCAAAGCAGTGGAGGAGATTTGAGCTGTGATTGATTATATCTGAGCTAGTTTTGTGTGTAACAAGTGGAGATAGTACTGAGTACTTGTGAGGAGTATTGTACTATGTATTGTTACATGTTCTCTATCATTATAATATACAGATAGTGTGGGGTTTTCAGCTGTATGCTTTCCCCGAGTTACATACTGTGTTAATGTGTGCATGCGATTGATGTTTCATTGTTTTTAATGTTGCTAAATTCATGATCAACGTAGAGGAGGTTATGTATTGTGCATGTATTCCGCAATAGTGCATAATCGGGATAATATCTTTGAATAAGTGATTAATTATTCAAAATTTCTACACATCTAAAGTTCAACCTGTATGCATGCCCTTCAGTATGATCATTTTCTAGATTGTGTACCCAAATTCCTGCTCCTACTCCTAGTTTATTGACTGATCCATCAAATTCCAAGTACCAAAGGATCTCATGTTCATGGTTAGTATCAGGAGTCTTAGAAATTTTCTTACTAGGGAAATCTGGATTTTTAGTTTCATCTGGTTTCTCTTGAGTGTCTGATATATCCTTGTTCTCAGCAATTTCTTGAATTTGAAGACTAGACTTTTTGCTTATAACCTTTTCTTGTTGAAGTGGTAAAACCTTGATATTAGTTGTAGGATTAACCTCAACATTGTATAGAATGAAGGAGTCCATGTCAGAATGCATGGAGTAGATGGGAAAATTCTGGGGTTTTTCCTGGCTACTTACCACATATTTCATTAGAGTTTCTCGATACAATCTCTTTGGTTGACCAAATATGGAAATAGTAGCATAGGAAATGTCCAACTGTAAAGATCCCTGGAGCTTTGCACCCCAAGATCTAGACAACAACATGCCATATTTTGGTGGGATGTCAGCTACCACTACGTCCATTAAGATTGTCTTGGCAGGGTATTGAACTAATGATACACATAAATCTTTGATCAATCCTAGACATATGACTTGGTTTGAATCAAAAGAGAATAAGTCTTTGTATGGCCTGGTAATTTCTAGATCCAACTTCTCCATCACAGATTTAGGCATTAGGTTATGAAAAGCACCAGAATCAAACATTGCATTATGAAGTATCTTATTATGAATGTTCAGACTTACATAGAAAGGAGGAACCCCTCCATCTACTGATTTTCCATTTACCTCAGGGCCAAAAATTAATTCAGGATGGTCATCCAAGATATTTACTGCATCTTTTTTTTCCGAAATCTAGAGTGATCTGTTAATTTGATCTCTGTAGACATCATGCTTAGCCAATTCTAACAATGGAATTGCTATCTTTAATTTTCCTATTTCGGTGTCAAGGTTGAAAGGTTTTTCTGTTTGAATTTTTACATTTCAGGCAGTGAGATTTTCTTTTTCTGCTGTATTTTCTGTGTCTTTCTCTTTTATAGGAGTGTTGTTATGGGCTGAAGTTGCTTCTATGTCAATTTATCGAGGTTCTTCCACCTTTCCTTTGGGAGGAGTGGAAGTTGAAGGTTGTTGATTGTCTGATACATCTTCAACTTTTGGATTATTTGGGTTAGGAGTTTTTCTAGGAAAAGTTTGTACAGGGGGGTTCTTGATCTTAGGTTTGTTAGGTTGCTTAGTATCCTTCTATTTATTGGTTTCAGGGACATCTATCCGTCTGCTCCTCAGATTATATTGCTTGTGAAATTCATGGATGGCTGTATCATATCCCTCCCTAAAATCAAATGATTCACCTTATTGAATTTGGAATTGATTAAGAGTGTGAGCCTCTTAGTCTTCTTGGGTTAAGAAAATTTGTTGCTTGAGACCCATTAAATTAATTTGAGTATCTTCTATTGGCTCGCTGGAAGTTGAAGCTTCAGCATAATTTCCCTGGAATAGGGGGCCTAATGTTTTGGTCTAGACCAGCCTTTCCAGTATTAGGATTCTGGTTTTTTCTAAAATTTGGATTTCTTCCAGTGTTGCTCGGTTGACCATCCCAAGGGGATTTCCTCTCAATTGTTTCTACTCTATCACCAAGTCTATCCATTCCTTTGATTATAGCATCTAATTTTTTTTCAAAGGCAAAAGGTTCTTCTTTGAAAGGTGTCCTTCTTTCAGCTCTAGCTCGAGCTTGTTTAGAAATCAGGTTGGCCTCAACACTGACAGCTATACTCTGCATGTCTTCTAAGCTTCGAGGAGCTCTTTCCCTAAGCTGATATGCCATATCAGAATCAAATGCACCAGGGAATTTGATCAAGGACAAATCTAGAGGAGGTCTAATATTCTGAGGAATGGCATTGTATACATTATTAAATCTGGTATTGTAATCTTGAATAGTTTCTTGTGGGCCTCTCTTCAAGTTTTTGTATTCTAATAAAATGTGGAGAGGATCTTTCTTCTTTTCCCATCTGTTCAAGAAGGTCTAATAAAGGGCTTCTAGGTCAGCGATAGTGTTTGCAGGGAGTGCTCTAAACCAGGTTCTAACATCCCCAGTTAAACTTTGAACAAAGACTTTCATTCTCACATCATCATCATCAATCTCATAGTTTTCAAAATAATCAGTCATTTTCTTAGTATGTTGTTGAGCTGTGTAAGTGCTAGTACCATCAAAATAGGTGATTTTTCTTTGATAATCTTGAGGCATAGCCCCTGGATTTGCGGGTAATTACAGGGGAGTATAACAGTTTGCCATGTTTGCATATATAAGAGTGACAACTAGAAGGGCAAGGATAGCAGTGGAAATGTAAGCTGTGGATGGAGGAGTGGGAAGGATGGTTTGGGGTGCTGATGGTGAACTAGGAGAAGCTACAGTAATGGCAGAAAGGATTGGTGCTTTTCTAGGAGTAAGCTCAGATTGGATAGGGTTCTACTGATGTGTGTCAAGGTCTGAACTAGCAGAATGTTCTTGGCTCTCCTGGCTTCTAAAGATCTTAGGAATCAGATTAGGATTTTCCAAGATAGGTGGGGGATTTGAATCAAGGTTTGATCTAGTGTAACAGATCTTTTTCTTTGGAGCCAGTTTCTGAGTATGTTTTTTGGTTTTTCTTTGAATATTTTAACAATACAACTTTTGACAGTATCTTCTAGGAAGTTTTAGATGTAAGAGTTTTGAACTTTCCTAAAGATTTTGTAGAAAAGGGACTGATCAAGAATTTGAAGCATGTTTGAAACAGATAGCTGCAATAAACAAACTATTCAGGTCCCCAGTGGAGTCGCCAATGATGTTATCACTCAGGTTGTTCCCAAAAGTTGTAAGAAAGGGAATACGGCCGAGGTAACCACAGACCAATCTTTTAGATGCAGATTCTAGCCCATCTGCATCCAGAGAGGGCTCTCTCTTTATGATTTAGCTTTGTTTTGAAGTGTGTTAGGCTAGTTATGAAGTACAAGGGTTTTGTTTTGAGTTTAGTTGGAAGGATTCAATAGAATAGTGAGGTAGACCTAAAAGTTTCAGTCCATTGGGCACGATGGAGTCAAAGAAGGATAGCTTCCTGGATTCGATTTCTAAACATAGGAGGGTATCACAGAGCAAGGTACTCAAACATGGAACAATTTTAAGGTTGAAATCAGATGGAATGGAGTCAAATGGGTGAAGGGCAGTTAAGAATCCTTCATCATATTTGACAGAGGGAAAATGGCTGATTATTGCTAAGGAGAAATTAAGAATTCCTTAGCAAATACTCAATAGGAAAGAATCAGGGGAAACAAGAGCAATTAAGAATTTACTGTTTATGTTGATTCTGAAGAAAACATAGACAATAATAAAGATTGAAGACAGAGTGCAGTTAAGCAAATTCTGAATTATTCCTTTTCTCCACTATTGAAATCATGAAACATAGGTGAAATAATAAACGTAGAAACTGTAAAACAAAAGTTAGAAGGGACTTATTGATCCATAAAATGATTCAAGAATTCTGTAACAGGTCCTTAGCATCAATTCCTCATCCAATGATCTTAACAATAATGGTTCCAACAGACTTTTATTCTAAAAATTTCAATATTACAGAGAAAACTATGAACATCCACCAACCCCAAATGCTTTCTTTGGGGGGGTATTTATACAAAATATCAAAATATCTTACAAAATATCTGAAGGAGATAATATCTAGTGATGATTAATGCTTCTTTTACAAAGATAGAGACGAACAGTCTCAGAAACAGGGAAACAACAAATTGACGTTGTGTTGGTCGCCCCCTTTTTATTGAATGTACCGGAGGTAGGTTTTGTAAGTCGGTTTGCAGCTGTCCTCCACTGATATTCCACACTGGCTACTCCATCGTTGCCTGGATATTCCTTAGCCTTGATCTGATATACTTTGACCAGTTTGAGCTTCATTTATCTCTGTTTATCTTATTATGGAAAAGTAGCCTGAAATCTCCGCTTTATCTGAGAGGAATTTACAAAATCCCCAACATATCTTTCCACCATTGATGATCTAGCAACTTATGCCTCTGAAGTTTTCTCAGTGTTTCATCAGCTTCTGTATACCTAACAAAATTAGGCTGGAGCTAAAACAGATGTTTTACCTCATGCTCAATATAAAATAAATTCTCCAATTTCTCATAGAGAGTTTGGCCTGAGGGGAGTGCTTTGTCTCCTTAAGCACTTGTTGATGAATTAACCTGATCAACAGCATGTGTTCAACTTGTGTACATAATCTGTGTGTCTCATTAGCCTTTCATTATTTCCTAAAAGACTTGGCAGCCCTTTGTCCTACAAAATTGTAAATCTTTGCATGAAAGAATTGATTTGTACTTGCATATCCTGGCATCTTTTTTCTAAATTTTGCATTAGAGTTTTCTTGGTTAGAACTCTTTTGATATCCAAAATGGTGCCTTTTCTGTTTGGAATGCCGAGCTGTTCCAGCTGTTCTCTGTTTCTATAATTCAAAAAATGAATGAGCCTGTTGACTTGATCAGGCATTTGTCCTAATAAAGCTCTTGCTTTTTGAATTTCTCCATGTGCTGCATTCACCAAGTCAATTTGCTCATAAATTGTCTAGATAGATGGCCAAACATCACTAAGGGATTAAGTGATGTTGGTCCAAAGGATTCCTTTGATTTCTGCTAGAGGCTTGTCCATAGTGAGATCCTTTTCTAACGTTCTGACTTTGTTTTGCAATGCTTTAACCTCTCTTGTTTTCTCTGCCGCATTAATTTTGGATTTATCATAACTCTGTTCTACTTTTGCTAATTTCTTCTTTACTTGCTTCAGCTCTGACACTTGGAGTTTTAGTTCCTCCATGGCTTTTATCAATTCTTCTGTGGTCATACTTGTACTGCTGCCTGGTGCTACTCCTGTTGATGTTGTACCTGTGATTACCTGAGTTGTAGCTGCTGGGACATTTGGGGCCAATGCTGATCCAGTTGTTGAAGGGGATGCAGTAGTGATTGTTGGGATTACCTCAGTTTATTGGTACGTCGACTCTCCCTGCTTTTCCTCTAGCGCTTTTTCCAATGCCTGCTCAGTATCGGTTAATCTTTCATCGAGTTTCATAAGTAGGTCCATCATATCCTTTTCGGATTTCTGTTGTACAACTTCTGCAGTCTGTGGGTGCATGGAAGGAGGCAGTTTTAGCTGTTTTCATAGGGCAGCAATGTCCTCTTCCTTTTTCTTCATCAGTGCTTTTATGCCTTTGGCATCTTTGGAATCATGTCCCAGGTCAATGATAATTTCCTCCAAGGATTTGATCCTATTGTCCTTTGCTAGAGAAGAAGCTTTCTCTAAATCTAACTGAGCAGAGGTACTATTCAAGGAGTCTTGCAATTTATGAGCTAACATAGCTTTATCAGCCAGTGTGGAGTATACCATTTCTCAAGTCTGCTTATGAGGCTCAATCTGGTCCAAGGGATGAATATCCTTGCTTAAGACCTCCATATTTGTCCTAACATAGTTAGCTGCTGATTGTGGTTGTTGGACCTTGGGCTTAAAGTAACTCATTATCATCTTTCCTTCTTTTATGCCATATGTTGACATTAATCTTTACTGTTTTGTGGGGACCATCTTAAGATATTGGTTGTAAATTTGAAGCCTTAGTGGATCGTTCCTGGCCTTTATCTCAGTGAAAGTCCTTTTGATGTCCGAGGCCTGTTTGCTTTGTGGCCTAGTGGATGAAACTTCCACACTCTTCTGCCTTTCTAGCTCTTGCCTATGTGAGCTAGTTGATGTCTCTATCACTGGGGAAGTCTGCTAGCTAACCACCCTCTCACCTCTTAGGCTATCTGTCATTTCTTCAATGATTTCCTCTTTTGATAGAGGACCCAATCTCTCTCTCTTTGCAGCTGGTTGTTCTGTAGGTCCACTAATAGGCATGGCCTCTTCCCTGTCCCTCTTCTTGCCTTTTTCCTCATTTAGAGGAGTTTGTAATGCTGGAATCTCTGCTTCTTTAGACTGGGCACGAGGAATTTGCACCTGTTCCTGTTCTCTGGACCCCCTTGGTTGATCAGTCATGATTGGTTGTTCTGTTGTTTCCACTTCTTTGCCCTTTGAAGTCCCTATGACTGATGCACTGGTTCTCTGTGCAGGCTACTGAGAAGTTGTAGCAGCGGATGTCCCAACTTCTGATTGTTGAGGCCACTTGAAAGATACCTATCCAAAAGAGTCTAGGTCAAGGGTTTTTTCAAGATCTTTCATAGCTTTTTCCATATTTTCTTGTTCACTAACTTCCTCTACTAATGTCCCTTCTACCCATTCTTTCTGATTTGCATATTGTTCAATTTCTGGAATTGTATGATGTACATATACTTGCAGCCTATTTTTTACCCTTCTGTTACTTATGAAACTATTCGGGTCATAAGGTACCCACTCAAAACTCTTCTTGAATTTAAGGTGTTCTTCTAGTATCTTCTCAACATCTTTCCATGCATCCCTATAATGGATGACATAAGGGCCCAACTGGTTTTTAATTCTCAGTTGAGCCTTCTTCTTTACATTGCAAAAGTGGGTTAAGTCTGAACAGATGAGCTACCTGAAATATTCTAATGCAAACAACCTCATAGGCACATACCTAGGCAACTTGAATGGGCATAATTCACATCCATATATTTTGATTTCAATGTGATTCTGGTAGAGGTACCAGTCCCCTATCCTGTACTGTTTGGTCAGCTATAAAATTTTCTTCATATCACCAGAAATTCTAGAAGGAGGAGCCCCTATCAACAGAGTGGAGGCTGGGTGTACAAAAAAATCAATGAATTCACTATAGGTATAAGGGGAGTCATAGTTATGGAAGACTGAGCTCCATAAAATCACAGACCTCCGATTCGTTTTTGAGTCTAATTTCCTGATGGGAAATGGGAAACTGTCTGGGTGATAATATAACAACAGATGGTATAGGAAAGATGTATATTTAAACACTCATTCCCTTTCCAAATTCATGAATTGAGTATGGATTTTGTCAGCAATGAAAGTGGCATAGTCATATTTGACAACAGGGGGTTGTCCTAGTGTAAAGATAGATAACAAAACCAGGGTGATATCGTCCACATATTCACTGGACCTAAATCCCAAGATCAAGGATATCATGTCATGAATGAGTTTTCCAGTCTCAGTTAACCAGACATGCAAATAGGGAGGTGGGCCTTGGGGTTGAAATTTTGGTTTCATGAACATCTGGGCAATACGAGTTATTTCTGAGCTAGGGAATTGAGAGGCCTTTTCAAGCAAAAATCCCATGGAAAGACGAGCAAGGGGTTCAGTGGAATGGAAATGTATCATCTCATTGATGGATTTAGTAGTTATGTAAAAAAGGACAGTGTTGGAAGGAGACATAACAACTCTACGAACATGGTCATAATTGGCACAGCACTGGTGAATGATGTCTGGGAAGACATGGACTGAGGGCAAGAAATACATGGGAAGGTTTGATTCCCATAGTCCAAAAATGTCAGAGTTGCTTAAATAGCTATCCCTTATCTGGCAGAAGGTCTGAAGATGATTCCCGTCACCAGATGGGTCTTTTATTTGGAACTCTCTATCGGCCAAAGGTAGATAATTCAAGTCTTTATGAGGTGCATTCATGGGCGCGACATTCAGGGCTATGTTGGCTTCCATGTTTTGTTCTTGTGTTTTCAAACAGGAATTTTGGCTTTCTGTGGTAAATTGGACTAAACAGCAAGTCTGGGAGTCTTTTTGTGGGCTAAACAGAATGTTCTCAACTTGAATTTGGTTTTCACAGGTGGAATTTTTAGTGAAAAAGAGGAATTTACAGGGTTGTAGGTAAAACGAGTAAATACCTGGAATAGGGACGCAAGTTGAGTAACTGTAGGTTGAATAACGGAGTACAGAGCGCGTTGCTAGTGGTTTCCTTGGCCGGGTGGCGGTTGAAAGCAGGTACAATGGCTTCAGTTGTTATTTTGCATGGGAATGTGAACACAAAGTTTTTACAGTGAAAATGACACCTCGTCATTTTTTAACAAAAATTTTGGGTTGGCAAGTAATTTTGGCATTTATTGCCAGATGATGTCAGCATGACAGGACATCTTGTTGCTTAGCAGGGGGTACAGGATGGTGACGTAGTAGTGACATCAGTGAGGGGTCAGAGGGAGGGCAGTAAGTGGTTTGGCCCCACACCGCTTATGGGCTAAAGTTGTTTCGTGGGGGGAGGGGGCGTGAGCACCGCGGGAATGCTCCACGAGTCCTGGTACGGGTTGTAATACCGCCAGTCTCCTGGGTGTTAAAGTGCAGCGGCGGAGTGGGATGTGATATGTTCAGGGACCGTTGGATGAGCGGGCCCAGATCTTACGGTTGACGCTCAGCGGAATTGACAGAGGGTTACTGCACAGGCCTGATACATTTAAATAATGATTTTTAATAATATCAGGGCGGGTTTGATTGGTTCGCGGGGTCTTGGGTTAAGTTATTAATCAACCAGGTGTTAATTAATCCTTCTTGTGTGGGGGCATTGGTTCTTATAAGGTTTTGAATAAACCTATAACTCCATTAAAATAATGATATATGGCTATAGTTTAGCTAGGGCAGGAGTAATATAGTAATGGGGGGATTATATTATATATAGTACGGGATAGGGGAACAAATATAAGGGATTTATATAATAATGTTAACAGTCAATATGAGAAATGATATAAAGAAACGCTAAGCATAATGTTGGAATTTTAACATTTAACACTTAGGCTTAGGGGAAAAAGGAGTTGATACAAGGAATACGATCACTTTTCCTTAGTAAAAATATAGTTTGACTTGGGCAATTTATGAAATGAGATGGAGTGAGTGACTGTAAGGATTTTAAGCAGATCTTAATACCTTGGGGGAGATTAGTAAGTGATTTAGGGAAAGTATGGAGGGGAGTTAGTCATTCTTCTGCCATAATACCTAAGAGACAAAGTCACTCACTTTCTGCAACATCAAAACTGCCTACCCAGCCTAGTGTACCTAACATTTTTTCTTCTTCTTCTTTGGGTGCACTTGGGCTGGAAAACCCTGATCAATTTTATTTTGTTTACGTGATAAGCCTATCTAGATCTGCACTTATTTCTTCCAAGGGCTCAGATTAAACTGTTGAGCTCCTTTGCTTCTCTACCTATCTACTTATCTGCCAAGTTTAAATAGTTTGGACAGATTTTATTCTCTACCACTAAAACAGGTAAATTCAGACATGAACTAGCCAAGATTGATCTGTTTGGCCATTCATCATCTACAACATAAAGTTGAACAAACTTCACATGATACTTTATTTACAAAAAATGAAGTAGTAGTGGCATTTGGACTTGCACACTTTCCTGGTCCTTCTTATTTAGGGTTCATTTCTTTTCTTTTTTCTGACCATCTTATTCTTTTTAGCCTTTAATTTTTCTTTTAGGGTATACCCTCTTTTCATTTTTTAATTTTTTTTTTTCTTTAAGGATATGGAAAACCTTTGCAGCAAGAAAAGGTATGTACATATTTCAGAGCTAATTCAAGTCAATCATGAAATATGACACCTATTGGTATAGGAGCATAACACCAGGTCCTCTGCTCGACTCTCCCAGCGATGGCTTGATGGCTTATACTCGAGGTAATTCCTTTGCTCTGGTTTCAATTATATGTTTCCTTTTACTTTCGTTGGCAGCTTTGCTCCTGGTGAGTAGATGGTGGTCTTGTGGCTCTGTGGTCGTGGTTTATGCTCTGTTGGGTCTTGGTATTTGTTGGCCCTCTGGCCATTGGTTGCACTCTGTTGTGTCTCGGATTTCCTTGGCTCTGGTGCCGTTGGCTATGCTTTGTTGGTCTCAATTTTGTGGCTCGGCTATGGAGCCCGGCCTCCTCTTAAGGTATCCACTGTGGGTATTCATCCTACCCTATCTCTGTTCTTTATCATGGGTTTATGGTTATTCTGCCTCACTAATTCTATGTTTGTCTGTGTAGGTACTCGGCCCTCGTCACGGTGGTTGCAAGGGTTTGGTCTTTGGGGAAAATGCTAGGGTCTTCGTCCTTCTGGTCTGGCTTTACGCAAACTGGGTAGGGTCCTTCCTGTTTATGCTATGCGGTCATATATATTTTGTTGGTAGCAGTTAGGCTATGCCTCTATCTGTTCTCGGTCTTAGTTGGTCTATCGATAGGTGGCCTCTTGTGCACCGTGTCCTCTGCTATAACTTTTGTTTATGAATTTGGGAAAAAAATTATGTATCCCGTCTCTGGTTGTTGGTAATGCTTCAGTCTCTGCCCAGTTTGATTTGTTCTGGGTGGTGTAGAACCCTCCTTGGCCTGTGTCAACTTTATGAGGACTGTTATGGATGGATTTTGAAGGCTCTATGCCTCGGACTTGCGTGGGGTTAAAAAATACTATCTTTTTGTGCTACCGTGGACTTTGACAAATGTTTATACACACACACACACACACACTATTGAAAATGCAACAAGATGATGGAGCTTAGTGAAAAGAAGTCACCTTCACTAAGTGGGCCCGCAGGCTAGTTTTGGCGCAAAGTCTATTTTTAGACTATGTCTATTTTTATACATATGGATCATGGTCTATGAGTTGCAGGATGTTATTTATGGATGATTGGTCATGTTGGTAAAAATTGATGGACCTCTATTTTTAGACATATGGACGTAGTCTATTTTTAGACTGCCAGTCAAAAAATAGAACAGTCGAATATTATTAGCTCTTAATAATATTTGGACTATAAACATTATCTTATCCTCTTGCAGCACTTTAGTTTGAGCTATGGATGTGGCACATGCAACTACCAGAAGGAAATACGTTTTTCCTATGGGTTAGTTGAGCTATTGCATGATGGACTTCAGTTAGAACTCAAGTGGTTGAGTTTGGTGGAGTTGATTGAGGAGTTGATGGAATTGTGTTCAGTTTGACTTAGTTGAACTAATGGTATTTAGTCTAACTGCCAAATACACTAGTGATGAGTGATGTGAATTAATTATTAATTAATTCACTAATTATTAACTCATAAATCAACTAAAGAATACATCAGTTAACTCAGTGCATGGATAGTTCAGTGGAGACAAGTGTTAGAGGTGGGTGAAAGGGTGAGACTACTATCAGTTGTGACTATAGCTGTGCATGAGATTTGCACAATCATTGATCGAGATTGCCAATGAGGATTGCGCAGCACAAGCCAAGGGAATTCGAACTTGGATCTGATCTATTCTCAACTTGGATTGCGTAGTAGAGGCAGGCAAACAGTGGAGGAGATTTCAACCTGTGACTTGTTCAGATCTGAGCTAGTATGTGTGTAGCATGTGGAGATAGTACTGAGTACTTGTGAGGAGTATTGTACTATGTATTGTTACATGTTCTCTATCATTATAATATACAGATAGTTGGGGGTTTTCAGCTGAATGCTTTCCCCATTACATATTGTGTTGATATGTGTGATTGATGTTTCAATGTGCGCATGCAATTGTTTTTTTAATTCCGCAAATTGATGATCAATGGTAGAGGAGGTTATGTATTATGCATGCATTCCGCAAATAGTGTATAATCAGGTTAATATCTGTGAATAAGTGTTATATTATTCAAATTTCTACACACACACACACACACAGATATATAGGATGCTTTTGTGAAATACCTGGATGGTTTCTTCTGTTGTGTTTGGCTCCTTTAGTTTGATGTGCAATTTGATTAACAGTCATTAAATTATGTCATTAATTTCTATGCACAGTACATAATTCTTGTCATTTATGGAAAACAATAATGGATACCTCTAAGCTTCAATTTACTTCTTAAAAATATATTTCAGAGCTATGCTCTCTGGTCTCTTTTCTTCTAGATGGCAACAACCCCACCTTTGTCTTTGGGTTGCCTATTTAAGTTGTTGGTAGCCTCATTTAAAACTAACTTATTTAAAAATAATTTCTAATCTAACTACTGTTCAAATTAAAGGAAAACATTAGCTGTGATAGCCTTATTTTAAACATAAAATAAAATTAAAATAAAAGTGAATTTAATTTTAACAGCTTGTCCAATTGTCGCCTCCCTAATTAGATGCTCCTGCATCAAGCTCTCGGGTTGAATGAATCTCATGGTTCCTATCCATGAGCTCTTCAATCGAATACCTGGTTCTTTAAATCTGTCCAACATCCAACTAGGAACTGTCCTCAATTAGACGGTTCTTCCATTTAACCAAGTACTGTAAGTACTCCTTCCGTCATGTCCACCTAGCTACCTGAGTATCTAATATTTGTTCGATCTCTAGAGGCTTGGCTGGGGGAATCTGTCTGACCCATGTCTCTATCTCTCCTTCTCCCTCGGTGTCCTGTGTGTATTCTGTTGAACTGTCCTCCACATTAACAGTAATGTAAGGGTACAGGTCTGCCACATTGAAAATGGGAGAGATCCTGATACCCGGGGGTAGTTGCAGTTCATATGCGTTGGAAGGGAACTTTCACAGTATCCGGCAAGGCCCTATTTTTTTTAGTTTGAGCTTGTTATATTCCCCTTTAGGAAACCTCTCTTTCCATAGATGTGGCAATACTAGGTCTCCTACATTGAATTGCACTTCCTGTTGTTTTAAGTCTGCCTTTTGTTTATATCTTTGGCTGCTGTCCTGCAATTTGGTTTTCACCTGTTCATGAAGTTCGTTGATCACCTTTGCGAAATCTTCACCATCATCAGTCCTTCTTTCCAACCGAACCAAATCCCGCAACTCGTGCACACCATGGGGGTGCATTCTGTATAGGATCTGGAAAGGACTTCTATCCGTACTCCTGTTGGGTGAATCATTATAAGAGAACTCTGCTTGTGCGAGTACGTGATCCCACTATCATGAATTTTCACTAACCAGACTATGTAACAGATTCCCCAGACTTCAGTTCACTAACTCAGTCTGCCCATCAGTCTGTGGATGATAAGCTGAGCTGAAATTTAATTTTGTATCTAGCTTCTTCCACAAAGTCTGCAAAAAATAACCCGTGAACTTCATGTCCCTATTTGAAATAATAGACTTTGGCAAGCCATGTAGTCTGAAAATTTTTGTGAAGAACAAGTGGGCTACATACATGGCATCACTGGTCTTTTTACAGGGATTAAAAAGCGCCATCTTAGTAAAGTGATCCACTACTACCGTGATTGAATTGTACCCTTCTGTGTCCTTGGCAAGCCTAAGACAAAGTCTATACTGACTGAGTCCCATGGTCTGTCTAGAATAGGTAGGGGCGTATACAATCTCGTATTTTGACTGTGTCCCCTTGCCACTTCACACATCTTACATCTAGACACATATCTATGTACGTCCGCTGCATCTTCGGCCAATAATAGAAGTGACTTACTTGGTCCGAAGTCTTGTCTATACCAAATGTCCAGCTATACCCCCACTATGTTTCTCCTAAATTAAGTTTTCGCTCATTGAACATTCTGGATACGCAATTGTCCTCCCTTGAACAACATCCTTCCTGTATATTATAGTCTAGCCACGAACTGTTGTCCCTCAACAACGGATTCTGGCAAGCTTCATAAGCTTCCTTAAAGTCTGCATCTATTTCATACGGATCCTTGAGATGCTCAAAGCCTAACACCTGCACTCCACTTTCCTATAAAATAAAACTGCTCCTGCTTAACGCATCTGCCACTTTGTTGGCTTGTCCACTGATGTGTTTCAGCATAAACGTAAAACTCTCGAGGTATTCCACCCACTTTGTATGTTTATGGTTCAGCTTATGCTCTTGCATGAAATATTGCAAAGTGGAATTGTCCAAAAACAAAACAAATTCATTTCCCATTAAGTAATGTCTCCAAGTGCTTGTACCACTGCATAAAACTCCTTGTCGTAGGACATATATTTCTGTCTACTCTCATTCAACTTCTCGCTGAAATAGGCCACTGGTTTGTCCTATTGGCTGAGTACTACTCCAATGGCTGTCCCAATGGCATCACAACGAACTTGAAAAAGTTTGTTGAAATCTGGTAACCTCAAAATGGGCATTTCGGTGATCTTCTTTTTCAGCAGTTGAAAACTCTTTTCATCCGACCCCGTCCAATGAAAAGGTTGATTTTCTTTTTTAACGGTATCCACCATCGATGCACAAATCCCACTGAAATCTTTTATAAACTTTCGATAAAAACTCACCAACCCATGAAAACTCCGTACTTGAAACAAACTCTTGGGGGATGGC
Source organism: Pinus tabuliformis (assembly GCA_031772625.1). Classification (NCBI taxonomy): domain Eukaryota; kingdom Viridiplantae; phylum Streptophyta; class Pinopsida; order Pinales; family Pinaceae; genus Pinus; species Pinus tabuliformis. The sequence continues at coordinate 399,787,359 of CM062809.1, read as the reverse complement.
CAACTAACTATGGTTGCAACCTTTTCCGGATCCATCTTTAATTTGTTTTCTGAAATCACGAACCCCAAACAAATTAACTCCTTCTTAAAAAACGAACACTTTTTCAAATTTAACAACAACTTGTTATGTTGCAATTTTTCCAAGACACACTTGACTTGTCGGAAATGTTCTTCCCTTGTCTTACTAAAAATAAGGATATCATCTAAATACACAATCACAAACTTTCCAATATATTCCTTTAGCATCTCGTTCATCAAGCGCATGAATGTGCTGGGTGCATTGCTCAATCCAAATGGCATGACCAACCATTCATACATGCCTTCATTGGTCTTGAAAGCGGTCTTCCACTCGTCTCCTTCTCAAATCTGAATCTGATGATATCCACTTTTTAAATCAATATTCGAAAAATACGTTGCTCCACTCAAACAGTCCATCATATCATCCATCCGTGGTAAGGGAAACCTATACCTGATGGCAATCTTATTTATTGCTCGAGAATCAGTACAAATCTGCCACTCTCCTCCTTTCTTGGGAGCTAAGACTGTTGGAACCGCACAAGGACTTAAACTCTCTTGAATCAACCCTTTGTCCAACAACTCCTATACCTGCTTCTTGATCTCCTCATTGTCCTTTGGACTCATTCAGTAAGCAACTTTGTTTGGTAAACTAGCTCCTAGAATGAAATCAATATGGTGACTGATACTCCTTCTTGGTGGTAATTTATCTAGTAAATCATCCACTACAATGTCGCTAAACTCCTGTAGCATATCTTGTATCTCCTCAGGCAAATTAGTAATCTTAGTGTGGATTAACACTACTCTTGGCCTTCGCACAATTGCAAACTTTATTTCATCATCTCCAATCTACTGTAGGAACTCTTTTCCTCCTAACAATAACGCTTTTGTTCCACTGTTTTCTGTTGTATCCTCCTCTTTCATGGGTACCAACATATGCTTGATCCCATCTTTCACAAACTTATAATAGTTTGTCTTCCCATCGTGTACTACTTTCCTGTCATACTTCCATGGTCTACCCAGCAGTATATGCCACACATCCATCGGCACAATATCACAGGTTACCTTATCCTTATACCTACCAATATGAAACTCCACTTCGCATTGCTGATCAACCAACAATTGATGTCCATTTTGTAACCAAGACATCCGATATGGGGTTGGGTGCTTCAATCATTTTAAACCCAGTTTCTCTACCATTTCAGTGGCTACCAGGTTGTCAGTGCTTCCGCTATCAATAATCAATTTACAACATTTCCCATGTGATTTACACACAGTTCAAAACAGTGCTTTCCGTTGTGTCTAGTCAACTAATTCTTTAGCTGGTTTCAACAATACTTGTTCAACACCAAGGCCTCTCCTGTCTCAGGCATGTTCTCCACTTGATGAGGTGGTGCCTCAGCTCCCTCCGGTTGAGCAACATATGCTCCTCTTTGTCCTGTTTGATCACTTTCAGGACATTCAAAAGACCGGTGTCCCCACTTGTGACACTTGTAACACTAATAGCCATTTCATCTGCCTCTGCCATTACCTCTTCCTCACTGGTAAGGCCTTCCTCCTCTAGTGTTACCTTATTTATCAGTTGGTTCTGCAATTTTTGAACTACTGCCTTCTTCATTGTTGTTGGAAGTTCAGCCTCTGCCAAAAGACTGTTCTCTTCCTTAGCCAAATCCACATCCTCTTCTGGCATTTTGCTTCCTGGTGATCTTCTCTTATGCTTTTAAAGCACTTTGATAGGCTTCCTCTATGGAATTGGGGGAGAGAATACTAATCTCATCCAGTATCTCCATTCGTAATCCATTCACAAACCTCGCTGTCTTTTCTGGGGTATCTTCGACATAACCCGCTCATAGATTCACTCTGTAGAATTCTTTTTTATATTCCTTCACAGTCATTGCCCTTTGTTTCAGGTTCTGTACCTATCTATATAGAGCAATATGATAGTCTTTGGGTAAAAACTTACTTTTCATCTTGGCGATCATCCTGTTCCATTTTTTAATTGGTGGCTTATTTGACCTTCTCCTTTCTGCCTGCACACTGTCCCACCATAGTGCTGCATGTCCCTTCAGTTCGGTGGCTGCAAACTTGACCTTCTTATCCTCATTGATTTCTTCACATTCAAAATATTTATCCAACTCGCTAATCCAATCCAACAATACTTCTGTAGATAAACTGCCATCATAGTTCGAAAGCTCTAGCTTTAGTTTGTTGCTTGCTAACAAAACAAACCTTAATAATTTTATCTATGGACCTTCCTCATCGGATCCATCTGTTGTAGCTGCAACTTCCTCTTCACTGTCATCACCACCTTCTGGATCCCTATGCATCCCTGCTTCTACTACTTCAAATTTGGCACTTAGGATCCTGATTTCTTCGTGCAATCTTTCATCGGCTACTCTTCGAATAGCTCTACCTCGACCTCTTCTTCCTACTTCCATATTTTTCTCCTTAAGGAAGGAACTTGTTTTGATACCAAAATTTGGTGACAATCCCCAAGATGCCGAGGTGTCAAGCCTACGTGGCGGTTGGCTTGCATTCAACTTTTCCTACACTTGTATTTCCTTGGGGTTTTAGGTAAGGTTTTAATGGGCAATTAATTCTCCTTCGTACCGAGGTGGTCTCGGTCTATGTGACACAACTCTATGGCACGGTCTGTTGTGGTTGAGTTGGTTATGTTTCAGCTGGTTTTGGTTCTGCTCCCCTGCATTCTTACCTAGTTCTTTCTGCAAGGAAAGGATGGCGCTCTGCCTCCCGTTGTCTTCTAGGTACTTCTTAAACTCTGGTCCTCTATCGTTTTGTTAACTATGTGATGGTGTTTCGTTGGACCTGGTGGTTGCTTCTTGCATGGTTTTCCGAGGAGGTTTTGGGCTCTATGGTCGCCCTGGGTATGCCTTGGATTTTGTGTATTTGTTCATGAATATTTGATTTTACCAGGTTGATGACACTGCTTTTAACTGTTTCAGTGGTTGCATTGTTTTACCAGGCCCTCTGTTTGACTCTCTCATCGATGGCTTGACGGCTTCTACTCCAGGTAATTCCTCTGCTCTGGTTTCAATTCTCCATTTCCTGTTACTTTCACTGACAGCTTTGCTCCTGGTCAGCAAACGATGGTCTTGTGGCTCTGTGGCCATGGTTTATGCTCTGTTGGGTCTCGATATTTGCTGGCCCTCTGGCCGTTGGTTGTTCTCTGTTGTGTCTCAGCTTTCCTTGGCTCTGGTGTTGTTGGCTATGCTTTGTTGGTCTCAGTGTTGTGGCTCGGCTATGGAGCCCGGCCTCCTCTTCAGGTATCCATAGTGGGTATTCATCCTACCCTCTCTCTGTTATTTATCATGGGTTTATGGTTATGTTGCCTCACTAATTCTCTGTTTGTCTATGCAGATACTCAACCCTCGTCACGGTGATTGCAAGGGTTTGGTCTTTGGGGAAAATGCTGGGGTCTTTGTCCTTCTGGTCCGGCTTTACGCAAATCGGGTAGGGCCCTTCCTGTTTAGGTTATGCGGTCATATATATTTTGTTGGTAGAAGTTAGGCTATGGCTCTGTCTGTTCTCGGTCTTAGTTGGTCTGCTGATAGGTGGCCTCCTATGCACTATGTCCTCTGATGTAACTTTTGTTTATGAATTTGGGAAAAAGTTTATGTATCCCGTCTTTGGCTGTTGGTAATGCTTCGGTCTCTGCTCAATTTGGTTTATTCTGGGTTGTGTAGAACCCTCCTTGGCCTGTGTTGATTGTATGAGGACTGTTATGGATGGTTTTTGAAGGCTCTGTGCCTTAGACCTGCATGGGGTTACATAATACTATCTTTTTGTGCTACTGTGGACTTTGACAAATGTTTATACACACACACACAGAGAGACATATATATATATGTATATATATATATATATATATATATATTGTAAATTTTCACTGTTAAATCAATAGCATGCTTTTGTGAAATACCTGGATGGTTTCTTCTGCTGTGTTTGGCTCCTTCAGTTTGATGCACAATTTGATTAACAGTCATTCAATTCTGTCATTAATTTCTATGCACAGTACATAATTCTTGTCATTTATGGAAAACAATAATGGATACCTATAAGCTTCAATTTACTTTTTAAAAATATATTTCAGAGCTATGCTCTCTGGTCTCTTTTCTTCTAGATGGTAGCAACCCCACCTTTGTCTTTGGGTTGCCTATTTAAGTTGTTGGTAGCCTCATTCTGTTGAGGAACTACCTACAGTTACAATGTAGTTACATTCCAGTTTCTGGCAGTTTGTTTCCTAACTTATTTAAAACTAATTTCTAATCTAACTACTATTCAAATTAAAGGAAAACATTGGTTGTGACAGCCTTCTTTTAAACATAAAATAAAATTAAACTAAAAGTGAATTTAATTTTAACAGCTTGTCTAGTTGTCGCCTCCCTAATTGGATGCTGCTGCATCAACAGAATTACTTCACCTTGTTTAATTCAATGATACCATTGCCTCTACTAAGAGATATATGTTTTTAGGCCCAATTCTTTTTGTTCTCTTACTTCTCTTAGCCCTGGTAGTCACTACCTCTATAATCTTCTCTTGAAAAGTGCTCTGTTTGTTCCCTTTCTTTTGTTCTTTAGTGACTTTGCCTTTGGTAACCCATGTTTTTTTACATCTTCAAGTGTGTCTTCATCCATATTAATGACTTGATCTTTAAGGTAGGATGTAATCTGATCTTTGCACCTAATCTTAACTTGTTGATAAGCCTTGTATAAGGTTTTATTGTATCATATATTTTAGTTCTTACAACATGCTTTCTCTTTTCTTTCTTTACAAATTTTGATGATATTTATTTTTCCTTTGGGATTTATGGTTTTTTGAGCTTTAAATTCCTATTTTTAATAAAAGATTATAGAGGCACATCATCATCATCTTCAAGTTTTCTTGAAAAAATCTGATTTGTAATTTCTATTGTTTTCTCTTGAATTTATGGGGTTTTCTCTTTCCTTGTAGACCATCTCTTTTTCCTAGTATAAAACTTATCCATAGTAGGTAAAAGATTAGAATTATCACCTTTCTTCCCCAATGAGAACCTTTTCATGCTTCTAGTTAACACATAGCTTGATTGAATTGTTGGTTCTGAGGTTTCAATAGTTTGAAAAGGAGTATGGTTCTTCTTTAGTCTTTTACCCTTGCTGCCTTTAGATTTGGCAAAGTCTACTTTGACAAAACCACCCTAAAACATAAAATGATCCTAGGTCCTTCCTAGTTTTCTAAGATTGTTGACAATCATCATTTTTATTAGACCTTTATGAAAATTACAATGAAGATGTGTCTTGAGTTTTTACCTAACTTTGGCCGACATCTTACCTAAAATTTTTAACATAAAATAGGGTGTATTCATCCTAACCTAACCAACAAGATGAGAAGTAAACTTAAAATGATACATGCATACTCAATCATACCTTTCTTTGCAGGTAAAACACATTTGAATAATCCTAAGGGCATTATTCCATGAAGGATTTAACCAAGATCTTTGAATGCTCTGCCTCCAGTCTTCATCTCTATGCTCATCCTTAAGGAATAATGTAATTTCAACCCTATCGGAGTTTAATTTGTTTACCATCATTCTCTATCAATCGACAACCTTGTTGCCTCTATGATGGTATCCTCAGTGATTTGAAATTAAAGTTCAATGATAGTGGCAATTTTCCCATCAAAACCCTCAAAAAATGCTCTCGCCACTTCATAACTGAAACCCTCAAACCTACAAATGAATGTATCACATGCAAACTTGACAAACAAATCAGCAATCTCAAGGTCATATTGAATAAGTTCAAGTCCTTATGGTTCATTTCGACATAAATGACCACTCTTTCTCATGTCTGCAAATAGATTGGCACTAAACGGTTGATGAAAAGCATGGATTTGATCGAAAATCCGATCATTCCACGGCGCCAAAACACTTATGAACTTCCATGAAAACATAAAACACTTATGACATAAACTTGAAATGATTATCCACCTTTATCAATCCTTTCATAACAACTCGATTCACAATCAATGCTTACTATAATGCAGCTTTACCATCATGTGTGCATCATGTCTCATTAATACTTGTTGGCACCCACATTGATTGGTTATAATCATTTTAGCACGTGGTCATTTAATTTGATAGCACCTCCTTATTGATTAATGGTTGTATTTTGAATTGGCAACAACCTTTACTTATATCATTAAAATGAGTGCTGCCAAATTAAAAGGAAACGAAAATTAAAACTTGGTAGAACTTAGAATTTAGGACCCTAAGAGAGCCGATTTGAAAGAAATATGACATGTGATAACAAGTGATATGATATTTTATATGCAAAATATAATGTACATGTTGCTTTCAGTGTAGGTATTACAAACCTAAATGATAGAATTTTCTTTAAAAAAAATGTAGAAATGTAGATAACACATTGTTCTTATGTAGGGTTGTTTTTTAAAAATTTATAATGCTAATTTTATATTCCTTGAAATTACAAGGCCTTGCATTAGTACAACGTACAAGGGTCTTCACATAATCAAACAATTTTTTATTTTTTATTTTTATCGTAGATATAGTTCTTTACTAGTGCAATATTTAACTTATTCTAAACATATTTAGTGTGATAAAAAGTTATAGTGGGAATAACATATGTATGTATTTTAGGATTTTGAAATATGTCAAGACAAAAGTATATAAAAATAGTAAAAAAATTATATATTTGGAATCCACATAGTTTACTCTATATGTGTGAGTAGTTTCATCCAAGATGGCTTTATGTAACCTATATAAAAATAATGTGAAAAATAGTGATATTGAGAGTCATCCATAAAATGGATATTTTGGTATATTTGCATCCAAAACTACTGGTTTTATCATTTTGAAATTAAATCTAAGGTAACCAAATCAATGAACATGTATGCTTAAGTTGTCACTTCTACAAAAAAGATTGAATGGAAAGAACATTGACACATTTTACAACATGCACATGCTTTAGAACATGCATGCATTCTAAAGAAAAGCACATTTGAAGGAGAAAATGATGCCTTACAACAGAAAGGAATCTTATAAGAATCAAGGTTCAATAACAACTACTTGATCCACTACACATGACCTCTTAGTCATATCCTTTTTGTCCAAGTGGTGACATTAACTATATAATGAAGTTTCTTAGAACTAGGTATGAAACTTAAGGTCCCCAATATGGTTTCAGAGGAACTTGGCTTTTAGGGAATAAATGAATATGTTATGAATTAAGGTGCAAGAAACACACATGATCTATAAAGGGGACATCTGGTCTCAAAGTGATTTATATGCACCATTACAATTTTAAAGCATATTTTATGGTTCAAAGGTTTACCAAAATGGTGGAAAGAAGAAACGCATGCTTGAGACCTTAAGAAATATTTCATGCGTATGGGGCATGAAACAAAACCTTAAACACACACACATGACCTACTAACTATATTATTTTCCTTTTAATGGAAATATTGGCATCATTAGTGACTTTGGCGTCATTATTTAGTCACAATTAACTGGCTAAGAGAAAGGAGCATGAATTTGAGAGCTTTGGGAGGGATATTTCCCGAGAAATTTGGTTGTTATAAATTCTGGCTATGGGTTGATTCATATGTTTTTAATGGAACCAATTGTGTATTAATTCAACTGGGAAAATAAGGACATGCCCATGTCTCATTTGGGTAAAACTGCAAGGAAGAAAGGATTAAGGAACTAATGGACAAAGTGGTCACATTGTCCAAGGATTAGTCTGCATAGACCATGAGGGGAAGTAGACAATTGGTTGATTGTGACAAAAAGAAGTGGAGTTCATGAGGTGTTTCCCACTCATGATTGACTCTCTCATTTGGGGGAGAACAAAAAAAAGTGGAGGCGAATAGGCTCCTATTAAAAAACCATCATTCAAGATTCACTTGCTCAGGCAATGTTGAAAGAAGCATTGCGAGATTGAGAGAATTCAACGAAGAAGAGATGCTTTGATGATAGCCTAGTTGAGAAACTCAGAAGGCTTACTGGTTGAGAATAAAAAAGCAACGGTTGTGCAATCCTTGGGTTGATAAAAATATTGGAAACTATGATGGTTGATAACTTTTGAGAGGATGAGGCACCTAGGACTAGTGGGTTGATAACACCTTATGGTAGTCCAAAGGAGTGGGCTAAGACTGCATGGGTAACTACCACTGATAAGTTGTTGGAGAGTGTGCTCTTATTTGTGCAGTAGTAATGTAGCTAATAAACCTCCTTATTATCTATCTATCTCTAAGCATGAATTGAGCCTCTATATGTTTGGAATCCCTCAGAAATTTAGATGTTGCATTATAAGCAACTCTGTGTAAAGGAAGATGTTCCCTTTCTTCAATGTGATTTTTATATAACTCGTGGGTAAAGGTGGTGTAGCCTTGAGATGCACTATTTCAGCTGGTAGTATCGATTCATTTCTCTTAAAGCACTCTTCCTCAAGCTCTAAAATCTAGCTTGGGGTCACATAGTTGCAAGAAATATTTCGCTGCAACTTGTCTAAGGTTGGGTGAAGAGTTTAAGTCACTACAAGGAAAATACCTTCTAGCGGAGGTTATAATGGAGGTTTTTAGTGTAAAAAAGTTGGCAAAAATTGTGAAAAAAAATCCACTAAAACATTCATTTTTGGGAACAAATGTTTTAGCAGAGCTTATAATATCTAGAACTTCGTCACAACTAAAAAAATCTCGGCAACTGAAGGTTTTAGTGGATGATTTTTTCTTGATGTGCTTTATGGAACAAGCAACCCCAATGTGTTACTTATAGAAACACACTGGACTTCATACGTAATTAAAAGCAGTGAGACATTTAATTCAATGAGTGCCGACACTTGAAATGTATACCACCCCGGCGATTACAATAAAAAAAGCCTCGGTGCGTTCAACTCAAAGGGCACCGGACCTTGAAACGTATACCACGTCGATGCTTATATAAAAAATCCCCAATCATTCTTTGAATAAGGAACAACTCTAGGGCACACAAAAAATAATTGTAGCACTGGTGCTTTCTCTTAAACACGCAGCATCAACACATCTTGTTTGTATAAATGCAGCAGTGGATTTGTTATATAGAGGTACCAGTGGTGTTAATTTAATAATGCATCAAGAATGGAAATAATATTTTTTAGAACCGAGGGGTGATGGTTCTATGAAAGCACTAGCACGTTAAGAGTTATAATGCACTAGGGCATTAATTAAAAATAATACCAGTGCTTGAAAACCTGAAAGCCCTAGTGTTGTCATTTTACGAAAAGAGACTCGTTATGCTAAAAGATGATATCATAGTGCTTTTATTTAAATTAAAGCATCGATGTGTTTTTATGTTATGGATGCACTCGTGTTTTTGTATGAGATTTTCTCTCTTTTGGAGACATCAACATGTGATAGTGCAATTATTTTAATTTTTAAAATTTGTTATTCTTTGAAAAATCGACATATATCTTATAACAATATTCATATAAATTAATATTTAATTAGTGCATTTGTATATGATGTTTCGATTAATTTTTTATATTATCAGATTTTGCATCTTTTCATTATAATGTTTAATAATCCATATATTTAATCAATAGAATAACAAAATAGAATAAATTAAAATGTATTTTATTATATATCCATAAGAGGCTCTTTGCCATACAAAATGAGATTATTATTGGTAACCCCTTGCCTTTCAATTGGGACACCATATCCATGATTACATTAAACAAAATGTCTGATTTTCACAGACAATTATTTCAAAAAATACAACAGGTTGCATTGATATCCAAATAGATCATCATTCTTTGCTGGAACTTTTGTCAGTGATTGAGCTACTTCCATGAATTGGGTTATTTGGTGGAATTTTTTTTTTTATTTATTTCATTGATTGTTTTCATCTTCTTAATCTTGTTCTATCCACAAACATAAAAATAAAGTGTAATGAGTGTATCTACATTAGTGAGAATAATTAAAATTGAAATAAATAATATACATCAATGTAAATCGAAAACAATTGTACCATAGAAAGAAGTGACTCGTAAATTATAGACATTCCTTAAAATCCAAATATCATTCCTTCTATTGGCGTAGTTCCATGCTTGGTTTCCTACAAGTTTTATACCCCATTATAAATCATATATTTGATATAAAGGATTATTTTGTTCTTTTAATTATAAATTCTGAGAAGTAAAAGAACATATATACTTACAAATTTCTTAATTAATTTTCGATATGCCAACATATACTCATAACTGTTGTTTAACCCATTGTCAATCAATTCTTCTGATGACTCTTTTTTGTATGTTAACACCTATTTGAAGAAATTCAAGGATGGTTTATATAAAATAACTTAAAATATACAAAAATGAATCCTTGATTTGTTATAAGGAAATATTAATAATTACTCAAAAAATTTGAAATCAACCCTTTTCTTCCTTGTCATCCTATTTTATGTGTTGAATGGGTTCCATCTTGTTTTCTTTTCTACAAGCAAATAATTGAAAATTAATATTTAATGCTAAATTATCTTTTTATATGTACAAATTCAATCATGATTACATACATTTGAAACACGTTGTTGTTGAAATGGCTCCTCCTGTGATGTAATTATGTCCATTTCTTTGACCATCTCCTTATACACCTTTTTAGACATTCCTACTGGCATGTTTCACATATCAGCGTGTTGATCATTTGGAATTTTCATAATCTTCATGAAAAAAGTAATAAACTATTTTTATAATGATATATAAAAAATAAATAGAACAAAATCAATATTAATAAATTAATGATTTTTAGTAATATATACATATAATTCTAGAAAATAATTTTATACAATTAGGAATATTACCTTTTGAATGATGTTTTGTTGTTGTTGTTGTATGTTTTTGGTATTGCAATTCTAACATGACTCATTGACCATTGCTCTGGAAATGCTTCATGTAGTTTAGATATAATTTCGTTCGTAAAATAATTGCATTGATTTTTGTATTGTAAGTGGAAAGTACATTTATACCTTTGTTCCACTAGATCACTCATAGTTCTGCAAAAAAAACCTCTCATTTCATTAACCTCCAACACCACTCTAGATGAGCTAAGGACCAATTCATCGTCATTTATATGTTCCATCATTTTTATTTCTTAGAAAGTCATTGATCTCTCCTTCATTGTTTCTCCTTGTAGAACATTAAACATATATGAATTAATAGATTGTTTGAAACATGTTATCTAATATTCTTAATTATATTATTAATGAAAATTCAAAACAAAAAAACTCATATTGAATAGTATTTTTTCATTCATCTAATTTATTATTTTGCAATTTTTTTATCAGGTTTTTATGCTCTTCTCCACTTAGATTAGGAATAAGCTTATCGACCTTATTCATTTTGCATCTTTGAATGACACAAACCAACTAATACATATTAGTTAAACTTAAATATAGTTCAAACATATTAATTTTGAAAAGAATTTACAAAGAACTTGCCTTCTCTGATATTTTTATGTGTTTTCATTGTGTCGATCAATATTTTGTTACTTGAGACCTATATTCTTTATCAATATAAAACCTATACCATTTAATAAATAAGTCATTAGATATATTTTACAAATAAATCAAATAATTTTCAACCAACAAAAGCTCTTATAACTTGTGTGTTTATCTAAACAAATGCACCCGTGCGTTTATAAGATTAAATGCATTGCACATTTAATTGTTCAACACCGTCATAGAAATTAATTTTTAAAAATAATTTCAAATTAGGACAATGCGATTTGTAAGGCTAAACACACCGCACTGATTTAATAGTGCTATTAGGAATAGGCACACTGGTGCGTTATATTATATCCGAAGCAACGAACAAACTGGACACAATCGAAAAATGTTATAATATATCGGTGTGTTGTATTACTCTGGTATCCCTGGTGCAATATATTATAGAGGCTGCACCGTGAAACATATAACCTTTTTTTTTTAAAAGGGAGAGGGCTAACAATGCAATTTGTAAGGCTAAACACAACATAATGATTTAGCGGTGCTACTAGGAACATGTGCGCAGGTGTGTTATATTATACCGGGAGAAACCATGAACATATTGGACATAATCCGAAGTATTATAATATATCAGTGCGTTGTGTTACTCTGGTGACCCCGATGCATTATATTATATAGAGCGCACTGTGAAACATATAACTATTTTAAAAAATGCGGAGAGGGCTGATGGTGCGATTTGTAAGGCTCAATGCATTGCAATGATTTAACGATGCTATTAGGAACAAGCGTGTCAGTGCGTTATATTACACAGGGAGCAACAATGAACAGACTATACAAAATTGAAAGCAAGGAAAATTTTAAGGATGGAAAATTTTCTTGAAGTTTAAAACATTGGCGAATCTCACTAATCCCTAATATGCAAATTATAAATGTTTATTGATATATTTGTAAAATTAATCAAATTTATAATTATTTTATATATAGTCTCTCTATAATGTTGGCGATTTTTAAGGTAAAATAATTTTATATTCTAAAATTTGGGCGAATCGTCTTTTATAAAATTGGAAATTGGCGAATCTTTTTTGTGAAAAAATCATGGAAAATTAGCCCACTGGGCGAACATTAGCCCCTAAAATTTTCCATGATTGAAAGTGTTATAATTTAACAGTGCCTTACATTACTCAGGTAGCATGGGTAGGTTAAGTTACAAATGACATACTGCTCAACGTAAAATCATTTAAAAAAACGGAGAGTGTTGAAAAGGTTTGGATCTAATTCAATAAGGGATTCCCCTACTTTATATGTCAAACACCCATATATAGCAAACAAACATACCCATTAATCTAAAATTCCTAAATTGAAAAACCATAATTGTGAAGTGGTAGAGAAAGATAAACCCTAATTTGAAAATGTGCATGAAGAAGCAAGGGTTTAAGGTAAGTATTTAATATTTTTGTTTTTTGTTTCTTTTGTTTGTTTGTTTGTTTTTTTTAATTAAATTTAAATAGGGACAAAGATCGTAAAAAAATTTAATAGTAAAATTTATAGTAATTTTTTTTGTTATATAAGGTTATTATTATTATTTTCTTTGTATTTTTATTTTATTTATTTATTTATTTTTATTTTTATTTATTTATTTATTTATTTTTATTTTTATTTATTTATTTATTTATTTTTTCCTGAATTGTGAATAAATATAATAGAAATTGTAATATATTTTCACAGTAAAATTTAAGATTCTTGTTATCTAGGGTTTTGGTTGAATCACCATACCTTTCAATTCCCTATCTTTTAGCAGATTCAAGATATTTTACAACTCTGATATGATCTTCTCTTGCAAATGATCTCTCTTTTAATTAAACCTAAACAAAAATTGTAAATTTTTTTATTAGTAAAATAAACAATAAAATTCAAAACTTACTATGCAGGTTTTTGAGTGAATCACCATACCTTTTAGCTTCTAATATTCTGAATAGTTTTGTTGCTCTAAAGTATTCTTCTATGATTGCACTGTGTTCCTCGTATATCTCTCTTGCAAATCACTCCCTTGAAAATTTGGGTAAAATAATGAAATGGTGATTAATTTTTACTATTTAAAAGAATTTATGAAATTTGATTTCAAAAAATCAATTGTTGCTTATTTTTTTTTTTAATTTAGAAAAAGAAAAAACCGTGGTTTTTTTCAATTTCTCCACACATTGGTGCAATCAATAGTCAAGCTCACCGGTGTGTTCATATAAAAAGTGCATCGACATTTCTGGGGTGCCATATTTTTTCAATGCACCGACATGATTTAATTATTTTTCATTTTTGAAATCCCGAAACAGTGCCAATATTTTTTTAATGCAACAATGTATATTTAAAAGAGCACCGAGACGATTGAATTCGTTTTCATTTTCTAAATTCATGAAACAGTTGCGTACCAATGTTGTTTTTTATTTAAACATGTAAGTGCGTTTTATGTAAAAGAGCACTGATACGATAACTTAATTTTTATTTTTTTTAGAATGCGAGAAACCAGTGCGAGTATTATTTAAATGCCCCAGTGCTCTTATTATTTAAACGAATTAGTACGGTTTATTCTGATTAACGCACCGGTGGAGTTTAAAATTTATCTGAAGTTTTATTTTCACATAAAATGGCATATTAATCTCAAATTGTCCTTTAGGACACATCCACATGAATTACAATAGTTCATATTATACATTTTCCACTTAAAGTCACCTTATTCTTGAAAAATGGTTTCAAAACTATATTTAAATTCATATTGTGGTTAGATGGTTCTCAAGATTAATTTTAGATATTCACACAGAATTTTATTTCTGATTTTTCTCAAATACAAGGACAAAATATCAATAATATGAAATGACCAATTCTTCAAATTCCAGCTCATTCCATATTGTTGACAAATTCCTTCACAGAGTTCTCCCTTTCCATCTCGAGTGAGTTCAAATTTTATTTATATTTCGATTATATAATTGATTTCTTTTTATAATCCATGTCAATTTGAATAAAAATGTATGCAAATTATTTACAGGATCCAGATTTGAATCAAGTTCAGATGCAAAATATTACTCCATATTATTTTCAAAAATGTTAGAAGCTCTTATGAGGGGCATCATATCGCAAGCAGTTTGTAGATGAAAATAAACAACCTCTTCATCCTGCCAATTAGAACATGGCATCTTCTAGCCGCAATCCTAGATCAACAATGGTAATAATTGTTTGTTACACTAAAATTTCAATAAACCAATTTCAATGACATGCTTACTAATATCATTGATATTGTACTAATGAAGTTCAATATTTTGAAATTAGGATTCTAGTGATGATGAGCGACCCACGTACCATATTCTGGTGCACCCAACTATAATGTAAAATATAGAGAAGGTTGTATTAAGAGAAAGACTCTGAGAGGAAGCATACAAAGAATGGTTGAATCAACCACCTATTCAATTCCCACTACGTAAGGATTCACCAATTAGGAATGACTACAACAATAATAGTTCTTCATCACAAGTTAGTAATGGAGGCAATCAAATGGAGGTTGGTATGGATGATTACTTACAACATATGACTGTCATGGAGGGAACGTTGTTAGATGCATTCCAAAATGATGAGCTAGGGGGTGATGCTGAAATCATTGATACCTTATTTTAAAGCCTAAAATTTGCTTCCACCACCCCTCTCTTTGGACCTGGCGGCAAATCATAGTCTACTCAGTTGGGTACAATGATGTTGTTGTACAACATGAAATAAAAGTTTGGCATGTCGAATGCATGTTTCTCGACAATATTGGGGTAGTTGACTTGCATGATTGATCAATTTCCTTATATTTTGTCATAATCAAATTTAAAAATGGTCAATTTTATGAATGTTAAATATTGGCATTGTACAATTATATTCCTCACCAACTGTAGGATATTCAAAGATAAGGTTCTTCCAAGTGATAATGTATTGTCGGGTAGTTGCGAAGAGGTAAAGCAACTTTTGAAAATGTTGGATGTTGAGTACATATGATATCATGCATGTCTCAATGATCATATTCTATATAGAGGAGAATATGTAGACAAAGAGATATGTCCAAAATGTGGGCATGACAGGTACTGAAATTAAAAAAAAATGGGTAAATCACATGGTACTCCTCATAAGATATTCAGGCACATGCCTATAAACCCAAGGATTCAAATATTGTTTCGTTGCAAAGAATTATATATGCTGCAGGGATGACATGCCTCACACAGAAGTGATTTAGGAGTTATGTGAATCCCAAAAAATCCAATATCCATGAAACATATAAAGGATACATGGCTTGAAAAATTCAAGGATGAAGTACAAAGTCTATGACTCAACATAGCGATGGATGGCATCAACCCATATTCCCTCCAAAACACCAAGTATTATTTTTGGCCTATAGTAGTGATCAATAAAAATATCCCCCCATGGTTGTCCATGAAGAATGAACATCTTATGTTGGCTCTCATAGTCCCTAGTAGAAGACAAGTGAAGAATATGGATGTCTACTTACAACCATTAGTAGATTAATTTAAGGAAATATGGGAAGGGATACATGTGTATGATGTATCAAGACCCATCGCAACAGAGAGGAGTTTTATGTTGTATGGCATATGTGCTTACACCATACATGATTATCCCAGATTAGGAGTTTTCATAAATTACATTCATATTGATTTGTTTAGTAACAATATTGTTTCACATTTTAATTTAATTTCTTGCAAATGTTTAGATCTTCATGGTCGCTAACATGTCAGCATGTATAAAATAATTTCGCATTTCTTGAAACAAAAGGGTATCATGGATGTAAATGTTGTGGACCTTCTATGAAGGCTAGGTGGTGCGACCACCTACGAAAGCTAGTGTATGACTGCTACAGGGTATTCTTACCAAAAGAACACCCTTACATAAGAGCAACATACCCTGTCAATGGTAAAATAGAGAGAACCTAAAGTCCCACAATAATGACACCAATTGAATGGCTTATAGCATATGAGATAGAGAAGGAGAAGGAGTTTGCAGAAATTTTTGATTCAAATGGAGAGCCTATGTTTGATGATCCAAATTTATTCAACACCTATGTTGAAATTTCCCATTGCGATGAAAAGGAAATTTGTATTTTATGAGTTCCCTTATTGGGAGAATCTTAAGATTGCCCACTTACTAGATCCCATGCATATATTTAAAAAAAATCATATTCTTTATGAAGGAACATATCATCAAAAGAAAGTGACACATTGGTTGTTAGGAGAGATCTTATTTCTTCAAAAACTAAAAGGAAACATTGGCCAAGACAAGAAACTAGAGGAGAGGTTGTCCCCCTAGGTTTTTCAAAGAAGGTGATGTCCCATGGATTTTAAATAAATATTATCTTTCTTTGGAAAAGGAAGTTATAATGAGTGTGGGGATGCCTTCTTTATATGGGTCTTCACTACAACACTGCTTAACTGTGGATAACCATTTTTCAGGGTTGAAATCACATGACTACTTGAACCTTCTAAGGGTATGTATGTCAAAAATATGATTTTATGATTTTTATTTTTATTTATTTATTTATTTATTTATTTATTTATTTATTATTTATTTATTTATTTATTTTTTCTTTTTTCTTTTTTTTTTCTTATGTAATGGGATATTGTATAACTGTATAATGTACTATTTACTGTGCAGTGTCATTATCCTCTTCTCGTGTGTGGGTGTGTGAACCATGACTTTCCCCAAGACCTACGACATGTTATATCTAAATTATCTGCATTTGTACATTGGATCACATCAAAAGAGATTCATATGGCTAGTATTCCACGGTGGCGTAAAGATATAACTAAGATTGTTTGTATGTTTGAGAAGGAACTGCCGACGAGTTTCATGGAATTGCAAGGTCATCTTATAATTCATCGAGTAGATGAGGTTCGATAAAGGGAAAAACCCGAGGGGTGGATGGCAGAGGGGTATATATCATATGAGTCTTTCTATTATGCCAGTGAGTACATCAAGTAGATCAACAACACACCAATTGTGGCGATTTAGAACAACGAAAGGGATGAAGACAAAAGAGAAGGGGAGCCTCTCAAAATGAATGGAAAGAGGCACATAATAAAGAGTAAGTGTAGTCTTATCATTTGTCAAATTACAAAACAATAACTATTCACATTGAGCTTCATATTAATGCATATTTTGATCTCATACGTACTAGATATATCTATATAGTACGTATGAGATCAAAATATGCATTAATATGAAGCTCAATGTGAATAGTTATTGTTTTGTAATTTGAAAAATGATAAGACTACACTTACTCTTTATAATTTATTGTTTTGTAATTTGATATATATATATATATATATATATATATATATATATATATATATATATATCTTGGTTTGATTTCATATGCGAATTCATAAATTGAGGCCATCAATAAATTCATTCTTTACGATATGGAAGTGACACAATAGTGGGTCTCTTTTGTATACAGAAAAGAGGAGGAAATGGGATAGTGACAAGAAAGAATTCAAACAATTGAATGGTAGAAGCATGTCTTACCTTGATCATTAGAAAGGAAATATGTCAATGACATGCCCTAATAGTTGGGTTGTTGATCAAGTTAGAGAGAAATATGGTGCATCTGGTCATTACCCGTGTGTTGAAGAGGATGCGCTAAACATAGGGATTGGGTGCAACAACTCGATAATTATAATCTCTTTCTATATAGTTTTAACTTCATGTTGCACCTTTAAATTATAACATTTATATATATTTTATATTTTTAATTATGTTCAGGTTATTAGACACATGACATTGTGATTTTTTCACTTTTTTATAGGTGCATTTGTTCCCATCTATGTGGGCATATGGACATCATTTTTGCATGGAGGATGTCGATGATGGATGCATGACACAAGACTGTGGAGTGGAAGTTGAGTTCGACCAATCTAGTTGTGCTAGCCACTGCGATTAAAACCTAATGCAAGGGACATTAGGTTACGTTGGAAATATACAAGAGATCATTCAAGTGGACTTCTCTTCATTCCAATGTGTTATTTTTAGGTGAAAGTAGTGGGACACCTTTGATAAAAATAATCTAAAGGAAGATCGCGATAGTGGGCTGATATCTATCAACTCTAGAAAGATGTGGCATGAATTTAGGGAGCCTTATGTTTTCCCAAAACACTGCAACCAGGTTTTTTTTTACCTAGATTTGTTAGATAGGGATTGATGGTTCATATTAAGACACAACCCTAGATCAAAGCATGTTTTTGAGAACAATAGTGTTATCATGCCAAGAGTCAAGGAAGATAATCAAGGTGATGACAATGGAGAGTGATATGTACTTGTGTTATTTCATCATTTATACTATTGTTGCATGTTTTGTTTTTCATTATTTTACTAAGTATTTCCGATTGCCGCTGCTACCTCTGATGATGCCTCTAGTACGTGATTGACATATAAAATACATAAACCTCATACATAAAATACAATTTTTTTATTAAGCGAAAAATCTATTTATTAATATGGAAACATAACTTTTAATTTAAAAAATATATATATTATGAGTGTGCCAAAAACACAGTCATGCACTGGCTTCAGTGCTCTGTAAAACACAACTGCACCATATACTATGTGCACATACCTATGACGCACCATTGTTGGTTCAAAATTTTAAATTTTTGTAGCGATGCATCACACGTATTCACCGGTGTGCACATATAACATTTTCGCACTGAGATGGAATGTTCACATTATTGAACGAATTGAGATATAGCTATATTTTTAAATATTATGCGGTGCTTGGGGTAAATATGATAGAAATAGTTTGAGTGGAACATACAAAGCTCACTGCATTTGTGATGGCGATTAAGAAACATTTGTTTTAGTTTCAAATAAACTTGGTGATGCATTTTTGTTTCCTAT
The DNA here is from genome assembly GCA_031772625.1 of Pinus tabuliformis. Taxonomy (NCBI): domain Eukaryota; kingdom Viridiplantae; phylum Streptophyta; class Pinopsida; order Pinales; family Pinaceae; genus Pinus; species Pinus tabuliformis. The sequence continues at coordinate 399,767,931 of CM062809.1, read as the reverse complement.
TTAGAGTATGTAAAATAAATCTCTATTTTTTTTTATGTATTTGTAACTAAATTATTTAAAGTAGACATGTCTTTATCATTGTGAACATGATGTAATATTGGCCAGTAGAAATGTGAAAAATATAAATTTTAGTGAATATCTGGTGATAATCTAATTTGTATTATTTAACTCATATTTATTATTAAAAGGATTTAAATTTAAACCAATACAATAACAAATAAAGAACCAAAATAACATCAAAATGTATATCTTTATTACTAGAAAAAAGTTCACTTGCCTCTTTAAGGGAGATGTTAGGAAACCAGCTCACAAAAATATAGAAAAGATATATCAACGTTTTAGAATTCAGCGTCTTCGAGGAGTCAACCTCCTTTACATTACATAAATGAACAATTCTTGGACGATACAAATGAGTAAACCTCCCTTCTATATATAGGAGTCTAAGGGGTCATAATATAATCAAGTCGACATAATAGTAATAAAATAAGGGCACAATAATAACAATAGTGGGTTTCTATGGGGCACACTAATAACAATATGGGGACAATAGGGGAACAATAATAACAATAAGGGATACAATGACAATAGTAATGGGGGAATCACTAGTATTATAGGGACCTAACATGCCCTTCTCCTTCTGAAAAGCATTGTCCTCAAAGCTTGAATAGTTCTGGATGCTTCTATGCAAAATTCTCATCCTCCCATGTGGAATCTTTAGCAGATAAGTTCTTCCACTTGATGAGATACTCCAAAATTGATCGATTGCATAGCTGTCGAGTTCTTATTTTTGTGACTGTTTTTAGTTCCAATATGATTTTTCCTTCCTCGTCAAGTTCTAGAAATATTGTTTGAATTCGGAGCTCATCACCTATAACCTTCTTTAAACATGAAACATGGAAGACTGGGTGCACGTGGGAAGCTGTAAGAAGCTCCAATTTGTATTCCATAGTACCAATCTTTTGCAACCCCTCGTACGGACCATAATACTTTGGTGATAATTTGTTATCCTTCTTAGCTTGATTGAAGGACATTCGTTTATATGGTTGTAGTCATAGGAATACCTAGTCACCTACATCAAAACTTCTTTTGCTGTGATGTTGATCTGCCTGTTGTTTCATTCTATTTTGCACCAACATGAGGTTATCCTTTAAGATTTGCAGAACTTGTTGTTGATGCTCGAAGTGATGTTCCACTACTTGAACCTTAGAATTTTCTCTTAAATATGATGTGATGGATGGTGGATGATATCCATAAAGTGCCATAAATGGGGTCATTTTTGCTGCAGTATGGAAGGAAGTGTTATACCACCATTCAGCCAAAGGTAACCATTTGACCCATTGTGTCTGCTTATCAGATACAAAGCAACAGAGATATCCTTCCAAACATTTGTTTACTATCTCAGTTTACCCATCAGATTGAGGATGATAAGATGAGCTATGATCTAACTGAGTACCGAGACAAGAAAATAATTATGTCCAAAAATTTCCAGTAAAAATGGGATCTTTGTCACTTACAATAATCTTTTGGTTTCCATGTAGCTTTTGAATTGTTTCCATAAATGAAAGAGAAACTGTATTGGCTTTAAATGGATACGATAATGCACAAAAGTGTGCATACTTGGTAAGTCTATCAATTACCACCCTGATAACACTCTTTCCTTCGGACTTGGGTAAACCTGTGATAAAATCCATTGAAAACTCCTCCAAACATTGGCTTGGAATGGATAAAGGTTGTAATAGACCCGAGGTCTTAATTGTTTCAAATTTATTTTGTTGGAAAACCAAAAATTCTGCCACAAACTTTTGAATATCCGATTTAATGCCATCCTAAAAAAATTCCTTCTTAACCCCGTGGTAAGCTTTTAAAAATCCTGAGTGCCCTCTTAAGGGAGAAGTGTGCAATTCCATAAGAATCTTTTGTTTGAGTTGGGAATTCTTACATAGGTATAAGTGATCTTTGTACCATAATGAATAATTTTTCTAGCTAAATGTATCAGATGTACTAGGATCTTGTTGTAACTTTTGAATGAGTGCCCACACTTCTTTGTCATTCTTCCATTCATCACTTGCTTCATTTATCCAATCTAGTTGGATAATAGAAATGGCACACAAAAATGCTTCCACATCCTCATCCTTTCTTGAGAGTGCATCTACCACAACATTTTGCTTCCCTTTTTTGTAGATGATTTCAAAGTCATAACCCAACATCTTTGTGACCCATTTTTGTTGCTCTTCAGAGGATATTCTTTGTTCTAAAAAGTATTTAAGACTATCATCATCCGTTTTTACCTTAAAGCGTGTTCCCATTAGGTAGGGTCACCATTTCTTAAGTGCATGTAGTATTGCTAACATTTCCTTCTCATAAATAGCTTTTTGTAAATACTTTCCTTTGATTGGACGACTTTCGAAAGCAATGGGTCTTTCGTCTTGCATTAAAACAACACCAATTCCATTTCTTGAAGCACCGATGCTTGGCATATTGCCTCTTTAAGATGTTCGAAGGCCTTTTTTTCTTCTGGAGTCCATGAAAATGCATCTTTCTTCAATAATGTTGTTATAGGTGCTGCTATTCTCCCATAATTCTTAACAAACTTGCGATAATACCCTGTCAACTCGAGAAATCCTTGCATATGCTTTATGGATGTGGGGATTTTCCATTCCTTAATGGCTTTAATTTTTCTAGGGTCTACCTTAACACCTTCATGAGATACAATATGACCCAGATATTCCACCTCTTGTACTCCAAAGAAACGTTTGGAGCTTTTTGCATATAATTTTTTCTCCTCAAATAGTTTGAACACCTTGTCAACATGTTCAACATGATCCTTCCAAGACTTGCTATAGATTAGTATATCATCAAAAAACACTAACACAGATTTTCTAAGGAAGGGTTTGAAAATGGAATTCATCAAACCTTGAAATGTAGAAGGTGCATTGGTAAGGCCAAAAGGCATGACCAAAAATTCATAATGACCCTCATGAGTTTTAAATGTTGTTTTCACAATGTCTTCAATATTCAATCTGATTTGATGATATCCTGAATGAGGATCCAACTTGGTGAAGTAAATTGATCCATGTAATTCATCCAATAATTCATCAATGACAAGAACGGGAAATTTATCTTTAAAAGTGAGCTTGTTGAGCTCCCTATAATCCGGACACATGCGCCATGATCCATCCTTCTTGTGCACCAATACTACTGGAGCAAGGAAATAACTTTAACTAGGTTGAATTATACCAGCCTCTAGTATTTCTGCAACCATACGTTCAATTTCACTCTTTTGGGCATAGGGATATTTGTACGGCCTAATGTTTGGAGGAACACTTCTTGGACTCAAATGAATAGCATGATCATGATCATGAATAGCTGGAGGCATTTGGGAGTCTCAAACACCTTGGAATGATTGTCCAAGACTTTTTGGAGATCTGGAGAAATAGATGATTTAGATGTGGGAACCTCTAGCGAACATAATTGTGCAATTATGCCTCATTGTTCCTTCTTTAGAAGCTTTGTCATACCGTTAGAGCTGATTATCTTTCCTGGTTTCCCTGCAATACCCCTTAATTCAACTTCCTTTCCTTCTGCATGAAATTTCATGAAATGTTCTTGAAAATTAAAAGCTATTGTACCCGAGGATTGTAGCCATTAGACTCCTAGTACAACATCAACACCACCCATAGGAATGGAAAGCATTTGGCTATTCAAAACATATTCTCCCATGGATAGCTTGATATTATGGCACTTTCCAGAGCAATTTATGGTTCCTCCACTTGCAACCATCACTTGACACTCTGGTGTTGGATATAGGAAGCAATTCAATTCCTTGGCTATCTTACAATGAACAAAATTATGGGTACTTCCTTAATCAATCAACACTATTACCTTTTTCTTCCTGATATGTCCTTCTATCCTGATAGTTTGAGGAGTGGTAATTCCAGCCAATGCATTACAAGATATGGTTGGATTCATTTATTCTTTATCTAGGGTTTGTTCCTGGAGTATATCCTCTTCTTTTGACATTTCTTGTTCCTTTTCTTCCTCATCTTCACAATCTGTGTAGAATAATTTCTTCTCAGCACACTTATGACCTTTAGTGTATTTTCTATCACAACTGTAACAAAGCCCTTTTTCTCTTTTTTCTTCCAATTGTTGTGGTGTCAACCTTGTAGGTTGTGGAAGGCTAGGGGCAACAACACTTCCATCTTTATAGTTGTGCATGTTAGGTTTCCCGGTTGCCATAATTTTGCTTTCCATTTTTCTTGCTAACTTGAATGCCTTATCCAATGAATCAGGTTCCCAAAGGCGAACCTCATGTTCGATATTATTCTTTAAAGTCCCTATGAACACATCAATCCTATTCTCCTCTTGAATATCATTTACCCTTATGTTCAATTTTTGGAAGTCCTCAATGTGCTCCATCATTGAACCCTTTTGTTTTAGATTTATCAATTGGCTAAAAAAAGGTGTTGCTTTTTGTATCCTCATAATTTGCTATCATTTCTTCCATAAAAATTGCCTAGGTGACAATTTGTTTACGAGAGCAAAGCCATGAATACCATATAAAATAATTTGGTTCCAAATATAAAGTTGCAATACGTACCTATTGTATGTTTTGCACATTATGGAGATGGAAAAATTGCTCCATCTGTAGAATCCATGTTCTGGGATCCTTGTCATCAAAATTCCTCATATCAATTTTTGGAACATGGTGGGTCTTCAATCCAGCATTAGAGTCTATGAAATCATGATTAACATTTCTTTTGTTCTCATCATGAGTTTCCTTTACTACCCTTTCACCATTAGTAACCATTTCTTGTAGCAACTTATTCAAATTTATCTTCAATTATTCCATCTTAGCATCCATGCCATTCATCTTAGCTTCCATGCCATCCATCTTAGCTTTAGTTACCTTTTGTGAGAGTGAAATTTTTTGTACTTGGTCTTCTAATTTTGATATATCATGTTGCATTTCTTCCTCTTCTTCATGAGTCATGCTAGAGCTTTCAGGCTTCTTACTAGGTGTTTCCATTTTCTTTTTTCAGGCATCAATTAATGCTAATAATTCTTCACTATTCCCTTTGAATTTCTTCAAAATAATTCTTCAAACCAATCTTGAAAAAAAAAAACTGCGCACCTTTGTTTCACTTTGTAAGAGCTCGATATTGAATCTATTGTATCTCTGTAACTGCAGATCTCGAATACCTAAAATCGTGTCTTGCAGTAGCACTTTGAGTCCTTTTTTTAACCCCGAAAGTCTGATCAATATTGGATTCTCCAAGGAATAGTTATGCCAAATATCCCACGCTGAACTGATTATAGCCTAGTTCAGTAGAGCGAACTTGTGCAAAGTTCCACGTGTCACTATTTTGATCTTAGTACCTAAAATGATATACAGACAACTACAGGTCATCCTCTTTCTGAAACTTCTGACGAAAGTTCAATTTGATGCTCAGAACAAAAGTTATGAAGATTTTCCCCAGGTCACCTGTTTGGAATGTAATTCGAGATTCTGCAGAAACCCTAACTTACTCAGATCATATCTCTGAAAATATAGTGTGACAAGCTCTGAAATTTGGACCCGAATTTTAGAATGATTTCGGATCAAATTGGTTTTCTTTTTAGCTTCTGAAACGTCGCAGAAAAAAATTATAGCGAAAATTCCACGATGGCCTGTTTGGAGCAGCGAAACCCTAGAATCCAAAGTTCTGAAACCAAATATTAGTAAACTAGCTCACAAAAAGATAAAAAAGATAAATCAACACCTTAGAATTCAGCCTTTTCAAGGGGGCAACCTCCTTTACATTACACAAATGAACAATTCTTGGATGATACAAATGACTAAACCTCCCTTCTATATATAGGAGTCTAAGGGGTCATAATAAAATCAAGCCGACATAACAGTAATAACATAAGGGCACAATAATAACAATAGTGGGTTTCTATGGGGCACACTAATAACAATATGGGGACAATAGGGGAACAATAATAACAATAAGGGATACAATGACAATAGTAATGGGGAATCACTAGTATTATAGGGACCTAACAGGAGAACTTCCAATAGAGAAAATCCCCAACTACAAGTAACTTGATCACAAGACTTATTTTACATTTCTTTATCATCATCTTTAGAAAGAGAATTTTTAATTTAAATTGGTAAGAGTTGCTATAAAGATTACATTTAAATTGCTCCATAATATCATAACTTTAGTAATAAAATAAATTTTATAAAAATAATTTTTTTTTAAGTTGTATTAAATCTAAATTAATTGTGTCGAGAGGCGCTCTACAACTCAGTTTGGGAGAGATGTTGTCATATAATGTTACATTTAAAAATAGTAAAATAATAATTGAAATTGAAATTTTTTAAAAAGTGATAAGAAAATAAATTAATGTCGACCATTATTACATTACCTCAATTTACACCTTAATCTTATATAACTTTATATAGATATATAATGTAACGTAACTAAAAAAATTAATTTAGCTTTTATTATGAGGAAGAAATGTAATGAGTAAAAGAATATAATTTACTTTTTATTACAAGAAAAAAATGTGATTTTTTTACATGACAAGAAATAGTATTATTGATATTACATTATGTGTAATTCATTCTATGTTCTATTATATGTGATATTTAAAACAGAAATATATTTATAACAAAAAATATTTTACTCACAACATAAGTAAAATATTTCAATGTCCATATTAAATAACATAATTTTATAGATACTTTATATAGAGAAAAATAAAGTAATTTAAATTGAAAATTTCTTATATTTTCACTTTAGTGAGAAAGATTAAGAGAATTCTTATTCCATTAATGGTTCCTTTCTAATTCAATGTATGAGGAGCCCACGGGGGCTTTTGATTGACGGTGAATGGGTGCACTATTAAGACACTCCTTGTGATAGGTCACTGGTTCAAATCCCACGTGGGTGCTTACCTACCCAAAATAAAAATAAAAATTCAATGTATGAGGAAAATTTGTTAAATTTTCATTATTTAATATGGATTTGATATGTAATATTTTAGAAAATATTAATAATAAAAATAATTAAATGTGTACATACAAGAAAAAATATTAGGGGGTGTATCTTAACATTTTAATATGTTGAACGTGAATTATAAATAAAATATTTCAATGTAAACTACATATATATTAATATACCAACTGCCTATATTCACCAAGCACCTAGAGGGATCAAATCTTTTTTCACTCAAAAAAATGTTTGCATCTCAAGAGATTTTACTCCTCTCGGCGTTTGGTAGATCTAGAGTTAAGATGGATCTAGGTTGCAGGTTGTAAAAAAAATTCTGACTTAAGTTTTTTAAATTTACAATTGATTGAATTTTATAAACCAATATTGAATTAGTTAAATTGTACTTTTGAATAATTTATTATTAACACTATTTTATATTAAAAATTGAATGACTTACACATTTTCGTATTTTTAAGAGCTAACTAAATTATTTTACCTATTTTATCACTGTGAGTATTGAAATATTTTACTAATTAAGTTAGATTGAATATCAATTAACTATTTAAGCAATAGAAAAATATTTAATCATAATTTTACAATCAAAGTTTCAACCATACTAAACTTTGTAAGTTATAAAAATATCTTTACAATTTTTTTAAAGTTGTTTTACATGCAATTTCATATATAAAAGTTTGATATAAATTAACCAATATGTGATCTATAATAAACATTATTTCATAAACATAAACATCATGAAGATAATCATCTAACAAACATAAATATCATCTAAGATACACATTCGAATTCACTATCATCATCTAATTATATACACTTTTAGTAGCACATATAAACGTGATTAGCTAGCAGACAAATCTAATAATCAAATAGGGCATCATCATCATGATCACATCTAACAAAACACGAAGATTGTGATCTAACATCATTACCACACACATCCTTAAATTAATATAAATCTCATCTCAAAGAAATTATATCATGTACATATATATCTGCAAGTACATTAAATGAACATATCTAACATGACTTAACAATATACACATCTACACCAACATATAAATTAAGTACATAAACATGAACAAAAAAAATGCACCATATATATATATATACAAAGAAGTCAAATAACTACATCATGAAGTCAAATAAGTGCAATCAAATACCTGATACAAAATACGTAGTAGTTCCTGCAGCCCGGTCTATAGTAGAAGATGATGGATGGTCAACTACTACCTGATCAAGTACATCTCTCAAAATTAGTTGAGGTGGAGGACTAAGAGGTGGCTAGTCTATAGTAGAAGGTGGTTGGTTTGTAGGAGAATGTGGTCAGTTGTCAAGAGAAACATACAACACATCCTCTAGCTCTGACATCTCAACATCAAGTGATTGGCGAGCAAGTGTACTACTAGAAGGATCACCGACACCCTCACCACCATGATCCGATGGGGTGACACCACCAGAAGCATCATCATCACCATCCTCATCATCATGATCATGATCATCACCCTCATCATCATGATCATGAACATCACCCTCATCATCACCATGACCACCCTTATCATATGGATGTGTTGCTGCATGATGCCCTATAGCCCTCATCGATGCCAGCAAAGTACTAGCTCCAATGACATGTTGCGTAAGATACATCAAATCCCACACATAGTCACTATAGAGATCCATTACCATCAGATCCACGCTGATACCTCGATGCCTCGTACGGTGACCACCCTTTTGAACCAAAACTTTGGCCAATATATCACAGTAGTCCATCTGAAATCGCATAACAGTCCTCTGACCCTAGATGCCCACAGCCCCCTAAGGATGTTCCTCACCCTCTTGGGCCTCGCCCATCTCCTCATCTCCTCCATCCAATATTGGGGGAGGAGGCATGCTCCCATCATATGTGTTGATGTCTATAAAATATATAATACACAAAGATAATTAGACAATTTCATTAAACAATTTAATAAAACAAGTTAAAAAACGCGCTAGAATAAATTTTATTCTATTTCATTAAAACAAGAAAATGAAACTAGATTAATTGAAATAAAATACTAATATTACCTCTATCATCTAGAGCCTTAGCTGTTGTGAATAAGATTTCAGGACACCCTCTCCAATCAATCATCGCATACAGATACACCAACATGACAAATGCATGGTCGTGCACACTAGCTAGTAGCACCAATGCCTCGTCCAAAATCCTAGTAAAAAACATCCAACATGCGCCTCTTGGGAATCATCTATCCCCACATGTACATATGGGGCTTAGTGACTAGCCTAGGAGGGCGATGATCAAATGTAGGCCTCATCTATGGAAACCTCTCAAAAAATAAAAAATAAAAAACTTAGAAGAAAAAGCGAAGGTCTCCCACCCCTATCTCAACAACACACGACATCTAACTAAAGTTGTGCAAAATTTCCTAAAAAAAGTGGCAAACCATCTGATGCAACGTGGAACCTAAATCAAAGAATCAACATAATACAAAATAGGGCAACTAATGTGCTTCCCATCACCACATGAATGTGCAATGGTGATGACTAATAATGAGAGGTGCCTATCCTCCTTTGTAGCAAAAGAAGAAATATGTGGCTTTCCACCACGGACCTGAAAATATGATGGAAAGACCACATGAGGCCTGACATATCTCTGAGTATTTGCAATACGACACTCAAGTGAAACACTATGGGGGACATCATGGAACTAGGGAAAATCCTCCCCTCTCTTGGATAGGCTAGTGATAAAGTATATGTCCTCCTCAGTGGGCCTATACCACAACTAATGAGTGACACAAAAAGCCTGCTCCCGGACCTTCCATCGGTGGATCAAATGCACCAATAAGAAAAAGTGCACCTTCAAGGATGTAACCTCCTCATAGTACTTGAGGAGGCCTACCTTCCATAAGAGCGCTCGGGTCGTTGCATTAATAGGGCAAGGGTATAAATCTCTCTCCCTCTCTTTAGCCTACCATGGTTAGACCATATTGTATGGGTTTTCTTGCTGCTCTTTCTTCTGCTGTTGCTCCCTTTGTTGACGTCTCTACTACATTATTGACATATAAAATTCATCAACCTCATACATAAAATAAAATTTTTATTTACTAAATGAAACAATTACTTATAATTATGGAAACATAACTTTCAATTTAAAAATAAAAAATTTACCAATGTGTTCAAAACACAGTGATTCACTGGAACCAGTGTGCTTTAAACTATAAACGCATCGGTAACAGTGCACACATTAGTACAACACACCATGAATGTTTCAGGAATTTAACTTTTCATAGTGGTGTGGCATACTTGTGCATTGACGCGCACATATAACTTATAGGCACCGATACGGTACGTTCAAGTTATCGAACACACTGAGCTACAGGACTATTTTTAAATATTTATCTGTAGTGTGTTTTGTAAATATAAGCGCACCGAGAGTGGCGCACCAACGTATAATATCTCGCATATTTCCCAATGAATTTATATTTACAAAACACGCTGCCATAAAGACGGTGCGTTATGTTCACACACTAAAACACATTGCACCCTGAAAATTTACAGGGTGCACCACTCCCGGAGCGAGTCGAACATATAAAGTGCACTGCATGCCATTTTTTTTTTCAAAAAAAATGAAAATCTCAACCTAATTTTCAATTCTAATATGCTAAAAAGTTAAATTAGAAAGAAACATAGTCATTACCTAGACATTTGGTCGCCAGGGAGGCATTTTGGACACGTAATGTAGAAAACAAAATTCACACCATTTGAAAAAATTGGAAACTCAAAGAGTGAGCATGATACTAAAAGGTGGTGAGAAAGAGAAGCACCAATGTCAGAATGCTTGCACGTGGAAAGAGTGGCGCCAGTGCTTCAGAGCTCTCTCGCACTATAGATGGTAAAAATGAAAATTACGGTCAGGAGGGGTTTTTTATTTAACCCTCCACTAGTGCATTTTGTGAAGTGAACTCAGGCGAGATATATGCAAAAGCACAAAGTTTTTTTTTAAATTAAAAATTATCGTTGTGCTTTTTTGAGACACCCTAGGGCTTTATGTTACTAAAAATTCATTGGTGTTGTGGTTTTACAATAGCATCAGTCTATTATTAGAAATTAAAAATCGTTTATCAATATTGTTTATAAGATTCCCTAGGGCGTGCGTTGTTATATTTTTAATACACCGAGACATCATTGTCGAATAGAATTGAGACGTTTTACTATATGAAGGATTCTGATGCTAGCGAATATTCAAGCACTAGTGCATTTATGTATTTAACGCAACGTGGTTTTTTTTTCAAAAAAAAAAATCCATGGTGCACCATTTTATATGTAGCTCTGGTGCACCATTTTATATGTGCTTTAATAATTTAGACTCACTGTCAAAGAAACATCCACTAAAACATATTCCTACCCACCTACGCTAGTGACCTCCACTACAAACATATTTTTGGGCTATTTTTATAGGGGCCTTAGTTTCCTGTTAATTTTGCAATACAATATAAGTGTTTAGTTGTGCTTCTTATTTTTGAATAATATGGACATGTTTATTGTATAGGTTGAATTCTCCTATTAAGGAATGTGATTTACTATATAGATGTGGAATGATGATTTTCTATATGTGTTCCTGATGAATGGTTGAATTCTTGTATGTGTTGTGTGAGCATGAACATCGGTTGTTTTCAATTCTCATGAATAAATGAATCCTTGTGTGCATTAATGAGATTTGATGAAATTGGTTGTTTGCATGTATTTCTAATATCTCTGTATATGTGTTTTGTGTATAACTAATAACAACATGAGTATATCTATGATGTGTTTGGGAAACTAGTTAAGGTCCCTGTGGTTCTATGAAGTGCACTAAGGTGCATGTTCTGTGTATTTTTAATGGGCAAGTACACACCCTAAGATCTATAGAGTCCCAAAAAACTTTGGGAATAAATTACCCATGTGTTGTTGCAGTCCTTGTTGATCTCATGGGCACACCAATCCATGGTATCCATGACCATGGATCATGGGAAAAGAATAGATGAAGTCTCAATAGGTTGTGAAGGTTCGGTCTATGCTAAATTAGTTGGAAACTCACAAAAAATTCTAAGTATGAAATACTTGCAAAATAGGCTTAACTTTGCTTGTGGTACCCGCCAAGTTAGGGGTCAGGCAAGTCAGACAAAATATGTAACTCGGCATGAGTTCACGTCCGACCAAAGAAGTGATGTTGAGTTATTCATGTGGGATCCGCTAGTTAGAGATCAGGCTAGATGGGAACGATAACATAGTTGGGTGGGACCGTCAGTCGAGGCCCAAACAAGGTTGGGGCCTTAAAGGTGTGCACGAGGTAGCTCCTTTTAGGGAGGCCAACCTTGAATCTTTCCATGGTGGGCCCTTGACCTTGGTGATGTGGAATAAGCCACGATCTCATGGTATTAACATGGGCCCTAGTGGGGCAGGGTTGCCACATGGGTGTCATTTGGTGAATCCTAGTTGATATGATGAGGAAATAAATGGAAAACCTTTAAAAAGCCATATCTTTTGGTCCATAAGTTGGATTGAGGTAAAATTTATGTTATGAAAAAGGTCTCGATGAGACAAACACAATGGTAATATTTTTTTATAGTTTTGAAGTTGATAATGAGAAATTTTTTGACCCCATTTCCATTGAAGTAATATGGAGGTTGGGTCTATGATAGTAATGCACCCTTATACCCATAGTATGGGCTTTGGGTATTGAAACGCATGTGTTTCAATTTGACATAACCCCTTTTAGGTGGGCCCGAGATTTCAACCATTATGTCCCATTAACGTCGCATTACCCCTTGCAACTACATAAGAAAAATATGCACATGTTCAATCTAAAGCCAACAAAACTACCAATTTTATTACCAAAAGGTCCATGATATCTTACACAAAGATAATACTAAATATAAGGAATGTCATGATTAACACTGAGGGCCACATAAGTTTCCAATGGGAGATAATGTTTTGTTACATTTGCAAGAAGAGGCCCATCGGAAGCTTCAAACACTTTACTATGGACCTTAGACCATAACCAAAGCAGTGGGTGGAAATTATTTTGAGCTAAGTATCCCCCCCCATTCCTTAGCCTGCACCTAGTGTTCGATGTGGACCACCTTCGACAATACTTTCCACCATTATTGAACACATCCTAAAGTAAAGATTAGTTGACATTGAAAGAGATCAACTTATATTGCATTGAAAAATCCACAACTAATCCAATCATGTAAACACAAATTAAGAAAACTCGCCAATAGAGGATCCAACTATATCAGGTTGTTAAAGTAGGCGACCTCTAGCACTAAGGCAAGTGGCTCACCAAGGACCAAGTTCAACAAAAGTTTCCCCATCTCATGGAGGCACTCAATGCAATGGAGGCTATTTCTTCTTAAGGTGGGGAGATTGATCTAGGTGGGTATTGGTGGCCACCCAACTATTCCACTGGCTCATAACACAATTTTACTATTTTGGCAATTTTCAGGTCCTCAACTTCTAAAGTCTTTTTTAGGCCCTGAGCATCATTTTTTGGGGAAACATGTCAACAAAAATGATAGACTACCATTGGTAGTCAAAATTTGTTCTCCTCAGATAGACCTTTATAACGAGCTATCATGCACACTAATTAGGGATCATATGCTAAAGTTATGACCTTGGGAATTTAACATTCCAACTTACTGCATTGGGGCCCATAAGCCTTTGGTGCTTCATCTCCTAAGGTTATGGTTTTGAATGTTTAGGGTTTCTCATTGTTTCTTCATGATGAAAATTCCTTTGAGCCTCATTGTAACACAGTCCAGGAAGGTGTGTAGCCGTTACATCTCTTCTCAAAGATAAGTTATCACCGTTCAAGCTAGTTTATTTCCATTCTACATGTAAACAATTTCAACATTTATATTTATCAATTGAAGTTTACTTTCACTGTATCTTTGTGTTTTTATTTTTAATCTGTATCTCATTTCATTCCCTTCTTAAATTCAGATCATTCTGTTAACCTTTACTTTAAGCTTCTTTACCTCCTCCTTTACTAAGAATTTAAAAGAAATGTCATGTCTTACCATAGTATTGACGGGTAAATACATGAAGATGGGTTACACTTTTGGGCCAAATGTGGTAATGAAATTTCAACTTTTTCCTCTTTTATCAAATTGAAGCCTTCAAAATTCATATAAGCACTATGAATTTTGATTTGGAGTAAAAATACAAGTTCTGGAGAATTATGTTGTTGTCCTAATGATATTGTTTGCAAAAAATATTTAGTGTCGTATAATATGTCAATTTTCCATTAAATCAAATTCTCACCCTTGCAAAAATTCACACATATTAAGAGGTATGTGTGTTTTCATGTAGCATAAATTAGTCGAAAATGTGTAATTTAATATATGTGTGTGTGTGTGTGTGTGTGTGTGTGTGGAGAGGGCTAAGTTTTTCATATTAAAAATTTATTTTTTTATGCAAAATTATATTTTTTATTATTTTTCGAAGTTGGCGAAGTAATATTTCAATTGCATTTTGCAGACACGTGTTCATGTAAGGTTTTTTCCAATTATTAAAATAAATTGAAAAACCGAGAGTACCCTTTTGAAGAGGACTCATAAACGAAGATACTGGTATTTTTTGAAATTTTTGCATTGTGTATAGTTTATGATATTGATTTTTTATTCAACCTCTTTAAAACTATTCAAAAAAATTTAAAGCATTATGTTTAAAAGAAATTAGATAAAAAAATATCATATGAATTCAAAAATGTCAAACTCATATGCCATTGGATAGAGGGTTAATCTAACATGATCAACTCCACCACTCAAAGACAAATTATGTTTGGAGTCCGCTAGGGTGCAAAGTGGTGTTATAAGGAAATTTGCAGAAGAGGAGCTAAAACTATGTTTTATAGCCCCTCAACAGCTCGATCGAGCACTTAAAACACTCAATCAAGTTTTTGAAATTCAAATTTCAAATAGCTTGATCAAGGGTTTAAGAAACCCTCCATCAAGCCCCTTATGTGGTTAAAGAGAGGTTCAATTGAGCTATAGGCTTGATCAAGCCTATAACTTGATCGAGCTATCATAGTTATCTAAAAAAAGAAAAAAAAGTGAAGCTTCCTAATACTTGCCTATAAGTGAATTATTAAATTTATTAATTCCACAAAAATATTTTTTTATAAATATTCAAATATATTTCAAACTCTAATTTCCTTAATTATAAATCCAAATTTTATTTTATTGTACCAAGAAAATAATTATAATAATAAATAGATAAGTTTCTATAAAAGATTTCAACTTTGTTTTTTCAATTTTGAAATTCTTAAAAATGATAATTTGTTTATTGTTTTGATTTTAAATATAACATATTTTTATACTTCATCAAGTTATAATTTTTTTATATAGAAAATTTCAATAAAAATAAATCCAATTATAATAAATAAATAAATAAACTAGTGACTAAACTAAACTAAATTAAATTTTATAACATTATTATTTTAAAAATAATTTCATAAGCATAATTAAATCTAAATTATTCAAATTCAAATTAGTCAAATAATGTTTTAAAATTTATGATTTCCTTATTTTTATTATTTTAAAAATATATATTAAAAATCTAAGGCACCAGTTAAATTTCCTATATATACTTTGCACTTGTTGATACTGAGGAAAGAATCAAGTGCAATTACATTTTATAACCACAGATACCATTGCATTCATTACAACATACAACTACATTAATTATTACTACAATGATTTATTTTCCTAAACAAGAAATCCTTGATTGAGCCCCTTACGTGGTTAAAGAGAGGTTCAATTGAGCTACAGGCTTGATCAAGCCTATAACTTGATCAAGCTATCATAATTATCTAAAAAAATAAATAAATGAAGCTTCCTAATACTTGCCTATAAGCGAATTATTAAATTTATTTATTCCACAAAATTTTTTTTTTTTATAAATATTCAAATATATTTCAAACTCTAATTTTCTTAATTATAAATCCAAATTTTATTTTATTTTACCAAGAAAGTAATTATAATAATATATAGATAAGTTTCTAAATTAAATTTTATAATATTATTATTTTAAAAATATATATTGCAAACCTAAGTCAACAGTGAAAATTCCTATATATACTTTGCACTTGTTCACATTTTAATAGATATCGTTATGACCGAGGGAATCATATTTATTAACTCTTCAGTGAATTTTATAAAATATACATTTCGAGTAATGTCAAATTCACATTTTTGAGTTACACTTATTCATATAAAAATTTATAATATTTATAAAATCAATTTGATAAATCTTATGTTTAATCAATTTATTATTTAAATTATAACTTTGAAAATTTAAATCATATTAAAACCTAATTTTTAAGCTACCAAATTATAAATATAAGAATATTACAATTTCAATTGCAAATGGGATAGAATCCTTTTTCGAATCTATAAACCAAAGCACTAGAAATGTAATGAGAAATGAAGCCAAGCCATTGTTAATTTCCTATCCAAATGTAATTAGTAATTAAATTGACTCTTTTTTTTTAACTATCAAATACTTACAATTTAAAGTCTACATATCATTATTAATATTTACATAAATTTTAAAATTTCCATCTTTAAGGATTGATGGAGCTTTAGGGCTCGATCGATCTTTCAAGTTTGATTGAGCTCCTAACCTAGGGTTATACAGGAGCTCGATCGAGAGTTAGTTTTAATGCTTGATCGAGCTATTTTTTTAGCGCTCAAGGAGCTCAATTGATCACTTAAAATGCTCGATTTAGCCATCTTTTTTTCACCTAAACATGCCCTCTCTCACCAAAAAGTGTAAACCAACTCCATGCTTTGTCCCTGAAATATCTTTGTATTTTCATTTTCTTAGTTGATGGTTGATCATCCGGCATCTTTTGATTACTCTAATAAACACAATCCTTATCATGTTAACCTCCATGATATTTTCCTTGATTATATTCTTGACCACTTTCTATATGATTCTATCAACCTTTTCCCTTAATGAGATGGTCCCATTGCTTATTCTCAACTTTTATTCCTACCTTCATTAAGCAATTATTCTCATACCTCAAATAACAAACTACAAAATACCAATGTGTATTTCTTACTATCTATTTTTTTAGAATTCCAACCAACACACAAGGTAGAGTATTAAATATAATAGGGTGTCTTCAAATTCCTTAAAGATTACTTCTATAGGTCTTTCTTCAAAAAATTATTTCCACATAACCAATTCTAACTGAAGCTCCTTCAGGAAAGCCAATTGGTCTTCAATCCTATCAAGGGAGAGAGAATTAAGAGAGATAAAATCTTTCCAAATTTGTATAACCCAAAGCTTAATTGTGTTGTCTAATGGGTTTTTAAACTTCTTATAAATTTATTCAGGAAACTAGTCATGTTTGTATGAAAGTGAATCACCCTAGAGGTGTAGGTTATTGATGATGATGATGATGATGATGGTTAACATCCACTGAGACCAAACTTTGGTCTATCGGACCTAAAGAAACAAATTATTTAGTTTGATTTAAGATTTTATTCCTATGCTCAAAAAGCTTGGAGAGAAGCCTCCCGAGCTCACTATAATTTTGACATTGTAGAAGGCTAGGAAGGTTAGTATTGCAACAAAGATTATGAAACTGAGATATAATGTGGTTGTACGCAGGGCACTCTAAGAGGAAGTGGTTTTCATCCTCGATGTTCCTATTCTCACATAGATCGCAGATCCTTTCCATCCATGGTGTTTTAGGAATTGCCCAATGACCTGTTTCACTATGGAGCTCATGAGAATTAGTTCTAATCTCTGCTATATTAATTTTCTTCTTTGAGCTAGTTAAAATAGAGAGATACTTTTGATCTTCTAGGGACTCTTATAGCCTTTCCCTTATTTTCATTAATAATGAATTTATCATGTCCATCCTTTGGATCTATATCTATAGTTTTTGTAAAGTGTCAAACTAGTTTATTCTTCATTAGTGTTTCCATATATGGTGCTACCACGTAGGCACTGCGTGCCTACATGTCATATTATGGCCATTCAAAACCATAAGTTTCTACTTAGAACTTATAATCGCTTAATAAAATCCTAATCTAATATTTAAATCAAACACATAAGTCAATCTACTAGAGAGATCTAATTAGATAGGAGAATGTATACACACAACCTCCAAAGTTAGTTGTAGAAAACATGTTAGGTCCCAAACTAGTAGCCTTTTAAGTGATCAATTGAGCTCCCAGAGAGATATAATATTTTCCATCCCCTAAGCCAATCTAGATCCATTTTAAATCTTGATCTCCCAAGTGCTGAGAGAGATCAAATCTCTTTTCACTCTAAAAGAGGTTGGCATCTCGAGAGAGATTTTATCTCTCTAGGTGTTTGGTAGAGACAAAATTAAGATAGATCTAGGCTAGTTTAATTTCCTCTTTTAAATAGACTATATTTCATATGAACCATAAACGTGGAGCTCAAAACCAATCAATAACTTTACCAAGTCAAGTTTACCTTAACTACACAAGAAATAATAATAATAATAACCTAGAATTTTTAATTTTAGTTTTTTAGTTTGAAGTCATTTTTATTTTGTTTGGGGGATAGCAGTACAATTTTAACTTTATTTTAAATTATCATTATTAGTCATATATATTTCAAAAATCATATAACAATATTATCAACTATGGAAATTCATCCCACTTTAGCATGAAAACTTTTAACTTGTAAATTGTTTTGCTATGATACCATGGCTTATCAATAACACATGACCAATATGACATGTGCTGATATGACATTTGATTTATTTAATTAATTTGATATAAATTAATTAGCTTGGGGTTTATCTCAACTAGTCAAGCTCCCTGTCATTAAAACACTTTGCTATTGAGAGGTCTTGGGGTCCATTCTCCTTGATGCTCTTGGGGGTGAGGCTCTGTTAATGAGCCAATGGGAAGTGAACCCACTTTGCTATTTAGAGGTTGCAGGGTCAATTCTCCTCGATGCTTTTGGAGTCAGGATCCCTTTAGGTGGATATGCTACCATATCCAAAAAAAAATAAGATAAATTAATTACTAAGTACTTTCTCTTGGACTTCCCAACTCTTACTCACATCTATTCTAATTTTCAAAATCTTTGTCACACTACCAAACTTCTTAACTTGTTTAGTCAACAAAACTATGGTGATCTACAAACACTTCTCTTCATTCCCATTACAGAAATAAAATATTAAAGAATCGCAACTAATCTCTTACTTGTTGAATATCATTTTTTGGATTCCAACTATGTAGTGGAACACATATGCAATGAAAATTAAACAAATAATATTCACTAATAAATCAATTCATAGGATCATCTATATATAACCGAAAGCATAACTAACTCTTATTAAGTATGGAAGGCATAACCAATTTTGATCTCCTTAAGTGCACGTAGATCTCCTCCATTTTCCCTTGACTTGCACACTAGCTGGCGTGATTAGAACCAACTTCGATCAACTTCAAAAATCATCTACCTAATTAACTATCTAATCAAATGTCAAATTTAACTCTTAATAGACCTTTGAGCATCAACCACTTTATCCATGTTGATTTTAAAGAATGTAGAAAATGAGATGAACCTATTATTATAATAAACATTCTTTTAGTAAAGTAAAGTACTTATCTAATTTATATCTATTTAAAAAGTTGTTAATAGTCTATCATATATTATTTGATTTGGAAATAAAGCCCGGGTCCTAGGAAACAGGTCAAGAACCATTTTATTACAAATATTTTGAGTATATGCTTCTTCATTGTCACTGTTTAATGAAAGGTTGTCATTAAATTTATTTAAGTTACTTGGATTTTATAAATGGGAATTTGGGATTATTTGTATTATTAAAAGGCTTGTTAGCCATGTAATTGACTTGTAATCCTAACGTAAATATAAATTATTAGATATAAATTAGTTAGTAGATAAGTGTAACCTAACATCCACATATCCCCTTGCCCCTCGCTACCCACCCCCACCACCCCCTCGCCCCACCCCCCCTCCAAAAAAAAAAATTATATATCAATATCAGTTTTAAAATTTAATATTAAAGTAACAATCCAAACTCAATGAAAAACAAGGAACATTCATACCTCAAATGGGGTGACAGTGATGCAAAATTTGAGGGGGTTTTCTACCACCATCCCACCAACTTACATTCTAGAGGGACATGGAAACATGAACCATCGAGTGGATTACTTGCCATGCGAAAATTAGGGCTTCACACATTGTTGAACCACCTAGTTCATTTGGTAGTTAATTCCTGTAAGCAATGGAGGTTAGTGAGGTCGAAAGAGGGTACGAGTGAATTTGAGGGTCTAAAGGGGAGGTGCACGAAGCCATAGAGAAAATTTTTCGTTTCAAAATTTGCACTAAGGTGATCCTTAATTAACAATAGGGGGTAGGCATCTGGACTAGAATTATAATTGTAGGATTGGAAAATCATCATTTTGCTTGGAACTTGGCTTAATTCAGGGGCATCTAATTGGGAATGGAAGCAATTCGATGTCCTGGAGTCTGGTGTTTCTTTGTAATAAGCTATAGGAAGCTGAGAGCTTGCCTGATTCTTCTCCTCATAATTTATTTTATGAGGGAGCCTCATAAATTAGAATTTTATCTAAGGGGGACTTTAAGGCACAACAACCTCAGCCTAGTTGTTTCAATCGACTTCCCCAATTATTTGAAAAACTTAGAGTTGTTTTGGAGGAAGTCTTTGGGATGGTTACGTGACGGTCAGGTCGTTCTAAATCAAAAATCTTCCAGCACACCCAAAATTCTCTAGGAAAATTGTATCCTCCCCCGTAAGCCACCATCAAAACAAAACAACTTTGGGAGGCCTTGACATGTAGTCAAGCCCTGTCTATTTTCCAACAATTTTGAAGGATCATTAGTTAAGTTCTTAGTATCCTATAAGGGATTGCATAGTCTGGTCCTTCCAAATTAGTTTTTCCCCCATGCTTACTCCATCAAAATTACAAACTATTGGTAAAAATCCCTAGTTTGGGTGGTCCGAGACTACAATGATGCGGGATTGAACATGCTAGGTGAGCTCTTATAAGCTCATTAGAATTAACACTCCTAGTAAGAGAAAACCTCATCATTTCCTACGAGATTTTTCCACTAATCATTCGTAGCTTCAGGTGGCACTTGGTCAATTCCTATGACTCGCCCTGTCAACTGCCATGCATCATTCACCATTAGAGAGCAAGGGTACATTGCAGTGCATCATATTACCAAGAAAGGGTTGTTCTAGAGCATAAACATAGGTCAAGAACTCAACATATAGATATAAGAAAGTCACCCAGACAGTTCAATAAGAAATCACTTAGGAAGAACATGAACTACTTGAAAAAAGCACACTTTCATAGATACAAAGGTTCTAGTAGGTGGAAAACTCGGTTTCAGATGTAGGGAACACTAGAGGCTACAACAACCAGTACATGTACACCATACACATTTACTAGCATTTGAAATTTCTTCTCGGCAAAGTTTTTGTTGACAGAAATGAGATAAGGAGGACATCCTCATGACCTTGAATTAAATGTAGAGGTACATGATAACAATGGATTGAAGGAATGCATATAGAGAAGCAATTGGGCATCCCTCTTGATCCTCACTCCTCTCCACATAGCAATAAGGAGCCCATCCTAATCAAAGTTATAGATCGTGACAGGTTCAATTAATTTTCTTACAAAGTTTTTATTTCATTGTTTCTATGTTTAAGCTCAATAGTTTCTTTGTCTAAGAATGATCCTATAGACTTAATTGTCAAACTCAACTTTTTAATTTTCAAGACTTAGATGACTACTCTTTCTTTTTGGATAATGAAACAATTGAAATTTTATGTCTAATCTCTTTTCCTAATAAAAAAATTAAATATTATGTGTATATATATATATATGAATATAAAATATTTACTTTACTAAAAACAATGAAAAATTGTAATATTCTTGATTTTATTCTCTTGTAAATGTTAACTTTCTATTTCACAACAAAGTAGAAATTAAATAATTGATAATTTTACTTTATATGAAAATATTATTCTCCCATACTTTTACAATCAAATTGTAAAAACTTTCATAAATAATTTCATTTTAGTTTAAAATATTTAATACTAAAAAAATCAAAACATAGATATTTATAACAATTAAAAAATAATATATATAACATAAATATTTATAATAGTTAAAAAAATTTATATATATATATATATATATCACCTGTCATACTTACCTATCCTTGAGCACTAACACGAGACATCCACATGTGCAAGATTTACGCTGGATTTGACCGATATGTATTTCCCAAATTGCAAGATTCATCTACTTAACTTCATAAGCCGCACGCAACGTCAGTGAAGCAACAATATACATATTTTTATTGTTTATATTAAAAAGAAAATGAGTCAACGTACATTTATCTGTATGTGTAGCATTTTGTTATATTATACTTTATTTATGAATATTATAGTTGTTAAATGCTTTGAAGTATCTTTTTAAATACTTAATGACATCTGAGTATTTTTATATACATTTTGTCAGGTTAATTTTAGGTAAGGCTTAGTTTAAATATATTTTTTAATGATATAAATTGATTTTTGATAATAGTTACTATCACGACTCTAAGCACAGCGTACGAGTAAAACGAGATTTAATCTTGTGAATTTGTATAAGATTTATACAGCTATACAAACACCTTAGTAGTAGTTAACTGGCCAACAAACTACATCCTTGAAGACTAAAGGTTAATTTAAATATTCGATGAGTAACTTTAATACAATTTTTTTTATATTTTGGAAATTGGTAAGAGTAATTAAACCATTTGAATTTGCTTATACTTATTTAATTTCAGAATATTACACAATCTACCATTAACGGAAGCTCAACTATGTTAGATGAAATCAAAATTATGCAAAGCCGCATAAAACCTATACTCAGTACGTAACAATTGTTATCCCCCACGAATAAAGTACTCACATTACTATTTATTAAAACACACATATTACCATTTATGAAAGATTTGACGGATATCCATCGCCTCCAAATAATGTCCAACTCTTGCATGTCGCCCGCGTGACACTAAAATAACGTATTCGTCATCTTATACGCCCATAGACTTGGCGCCCACAGTTTTTTAATATAAACAACTGATTGCCTCGCTGTCAAACTCAATACATCAACACCATACGCCGTGTATTTTGGAATCATATGAGCGAGGTTAATTGTTTGATTTAAATAGGCCATTATTATCTTTATTATAGGGAATATCTTGAAATGCTTAATTGAATATTTTACTTTATTTTAATGATTTTGTATAGTTGATTCATATCCATTAAAACTTGAAAATTAAAAATTATAGTGGTAAGAAGTGTTCATGAAATTATTATGATACTCTAATAAAAGATGTAATTTAAATTTAAATTTAAATTTTTATATTTATAAATAACTGGTATTAAAAAAAAAAAAAAATATCATATTATTATGCTATTTAAAAATTAATTATTGCATATTTATTTTTTACCTTTCACTTATTTTCTTATAAATTTAAAACTAAAAAATTAATTATATTTTTGGTAAATTAAAACTATAGTATCAAATTGCAATTGTGTTGCCTATACTTTTGTGCTAAGTACTTTCTAATACATAGCCTGTAGAGATTTTTGACGAGAATTTGAATTTTTTTTTTTTCATTAAAAAAATATTAATTAGAAACACGTCTCCCAAATAATTGCTTATTATGATCCTTGAAAATATATGAAATTGATAAAATCAAATTGATCATAAAAATCGGTGATTTTAGATAAGGGACAACAAACGATTTTTAGAACTAATAAAATGAATGATCCTAACATTTAACAAATGCTTGGTAATTTAATTAAACCTTAAGTGCTTTTATAATGCAAATTCTTTCTACAAATTCCATCGTGTAAGCATTTACTCCATGTTCTAAATATTACCCGTGAGAAATCATTTTCTTTATAAGCATTTAATAAATTATTCTTTCCAACAAAAAGGGTTTACTTTTTTTGAATTTAAGTATTGGGATCTCTACTTGAATGGTTAATGAAGCACAATACTTGTTAATGATATGAAAATCACTTGTGAGTGATTTTAGTTAATTAATTAATGAAGGTGTTACAGACTCATGTGCTAATGTGTGTCTATGTCACCTTAGGCAACGGATCGATAAGATTACAAATACACATACACTGGAAAACAGTAAGAGAAACACAGGAAGCAAAACAGAACACAACAAAATTTAATAAGGAGTTCACCCAATCCTCCTAGGCTACGTCTCCGGTCCAGCTTTCAGTGGTGGTCTTCTTTTATTGTGTCTTTAAGCAGAGTTTTTACAATGAGGAGCTCAATTTGAGTCTCCTGAAACAGATGATGCTTAGTAGGGTGGTTCTTAAATTCCCCAAGCCACTAGAGTGCACAGACTCCCCCTTACCAAGTCTCGACCTCAACTAGTCCTAATGGGATGAGTCCAACTTGGTACTCAGTTCCCGACAGATATCCTCACAAGGATTGCTTGAAGCTCTTAAGCCTGGTTCTGTCTGCTCGATGATGCCTTAGCTCTGCAGGTCAACTCGCTTCTCTGCTTCTGTCTCTCTATCTCACTGTCTCTTTTCCTCTCACTGTCCCCTGTTCTCTGTCTATTCATGGCTTAAAGCCAATCCGTCCCTTGATTGTTTGCTTCCTCTTCTGTCTCTTCAGATCGCCTGTTGTTGTCCGCTTGGAATTCCCTACCTCTGCGTCATCGCCACTGTGTAACGTTTCACAAGGAGGTGGCCACTTGTCCTCTCATGAACTGAGCGCCAGCTCTTCCTCAACGGTTCGTTATTTCGGTTACTCTGTGAAATGATTCATCCGCCAGGTCAGCGGTCAAATCGGACTTCAAACCTTATGCGTTGTAGCTTATTTTCTCCCTCTGAATCTGGTTTCCCATCGGGCGCAATCTCTGTCGTTAGATCTGGGGCCTCCAGATCCTACGGTTATCGCTCTTATCACGCGGTTGACTTGCTTGAATGTTAGCCCACGATGAGAGCAATTTTCTCTCTCATCCACCGGACACCCGTCGTCCAATGTATGGAATCGCTCGTTCTCCTGACAAACCCGCTTATGCCCGAAACACCTCCGATATCTCGCCGGTTTTGGAGCGCAGGCTCCACATTCAGTTTTAGTTTTTTTCCCATGGTTCTCCGGCTTCCCTTGTGACTGTGCGCTTAGGGATTTTCCTTCTCCAGTGGTTTTGCCCAGCGATGCGCGATTATCACGCATCAGAAACAACCTCTATTTTCTAATATGGAATTCCCAATTTCCAGTTTGCGCCACTGCACGGTCTCCATGGGCCTCGGTCAGCGCGCTTTGACCTAGGTCCTCATCGTTTCGTGCTGGCTACAAATTGCCACTGTCCAGAGGTCTTTCCTGATAGCTCATTGTTCACAAGTTTTTGAAGTCTGTCATGATTTGATACAGTCATAGAACTATGATAATTTTCATGGATCCAATTTGGATCACAACCTTCCCACTGAAAAAGCTTTTGGACCACCAAAAGTTGGTTTTCAAGCATCAACTAAGTGAGGATACAACTGTCTCACTTGTCCAATCTCTATCCATTTTGCACTGCTTGGCTTTGAACCCTTAAGCCCAACTCTGAGGTACTCAACATCTCCCCTACACGTCGTCCTCACCTTCCTGTCCAGAACTGTGTCTTCCTGCAATTCATTAAGATATTCAGGTCACAGGTCATCAATAGAAGGCAATTGAATCTGCTCTTCGGGATCCTTAATTAGTGAAGGTTCAAATAATCTCAAGCTATCTGCATTTACGACTGAGTAGATGTGCTTGTAAGCTGGTAGATCAAGGCAAAAAGAATTCTCACCAATTTTCTCAAGTATCTTGAAAGGTCCATACCTGATATGCTTTAGCTTTTTACCTTCACCTTGCATCCTGTCCTTGCTGAGATATAGCCAGACTTGATCACCAACTTGGAAACTATGCTCCCGATGCTTGTCATGCCTTTCCTTGTATTTGGCTTGGCTCTTTTCCAGCTGTTCCTGTACTGCTTGGTGGATCTCTTGGATTTGTTCAATGAACCTAGTTTCCCTGGCCACATCGTTGTGTCCCTCAACTGTTGTGTCCTTACCAAAGACAAAATCCAAGAAACAGGTCTTAAAAGGAGATCTTTGTGTAGAAGAATGTTTGCTCTGTTGTAAGCATGCTACACATAACACAAATGTTCATCCCAAAGCTTAGGATGCTTGTTGTAATATCCCCTGAGCAACTGGATCACTATCCTGTTGACTACCTCTGTCCGGCCATCAGTTGGTGGATGGACAGTTGTGCTTTTCTTCAATTTGGTGTCCATCAGTTCCCACGGACTTGACCAAAACTTTCCCACAAATCGGGTGTCTTGATCAGATATAATGGAAGTCGGTAATCCAAAATGAACCCATGCATGTTGAAAGAACAGTTTTGCAGTTTGTTCAGCTGTAATTTGTTTATTACAAGGTATCAAAATACACATTTTGCTGAACCTATCCACAACAACATACAGATAATCATGACCTTTCCTAGATTTGGGCAGTCCTCCAACAAAGTCCATGGAAACACTTTCCCAAGGATGAGAAGGTACTGGTAATGGAGTGTACAAGCCTAGTTTTCTATTGCTGGGCTTGCTTTGAGCACACATAGTACACCCTCTCACATATCTAGAAACTGTCTCGTTCATTTTTTGCCAATAACAAAACCTTTGCAGCTGTGCAACTGTTTTACTTACCCCAAAGTGACCTAATATTAGAGAAGTGTGTGCTTCTCGAATTATCTTTACTCTTTCAGTTTGTGGAATGCATAGCTTCCCACAATGATATAGGAGTCGGTCCTTAATATGATAATCCAATTCTTCTACTCGTTTGCCTTGACTTAAAGTTGCATATACATCTTTAAAGTCTATATCTTGAGCATATTGTTCAATGTAGCTCTCATGTAACACATAATTATGCTTAAGTATAGTAGATGCATTTATAATGGGTCTAGATAACATATCTGCAACTTTATTGTGTATGCCCTTTTTATATCTGATGACTAAATGAAACTATTGTAGAAAACCCATCCATCTATAGTGTCTTGATTGCTACAACTTAGTTTGGGAGTGTA
The DNA here is from genome assembly GCA_031772625.1 of Pinus tabuliformis. Classification (NCBI taxonomy): domain Eukaryota; kingdom Viridiplantae; phylum Streptophyta; class Pinopsida; order Pinales; family Pinaceae; genus Pinus; species Pinus tabuliformis. Next base: position 399,740,762 of record CM062809.1, on the reverse strand, counting down.
GATATTGAAGTGGTTGATGATCAGTATGTATTATTGTCTCTTTGCCCATTAAGTAATGTTTCCACTTTTTCACATTTTGTACTAATGCATACAATTCTTTATCATATGTAGGATGGTTAACTACTGCAGAATTAAATGTCTCATAATGATAACATATGGGTTTACCGTGTTGTATCAACACTGCTCGCATGGCATAGTCACTAGCATCCGTTTGGATCTCAAAGGGTCTTTGAAGATCAGGCAGTGCTAGTACTGGTGTTGTACTAATCTTTTCTTTCAAGGTGTCGAAGGCTTTCTATTGTTTGCCTCCCCACTGAAACACCTTGTTCAATCCTGTTAAAGCATGTAAGGGAGCTGCAATTAAGGAAAAGTTAGAAATGAACTTTCTCCAGTATTGTGCTGCTCCTAAGAAGCTCCTAACTTCTCTAGCAGATTTGGATTTAGGCCAGTTTACAATGACTGCCACCTTAGAGGGATCTATCTTCAATTCACCACCCCCTACTATATGTCCCAAATAATTCAAAGATGTTTTGCCAAATTCAAATTTTGAGAGTTTAACAGAAAGTTTTTCTCTTTTCAAAACATCTAGTGTATGCTTAACATGCTTTAAATGTTCTTCCCATGTTTTGCTAAATATCAGAATGTCATCTAGATATACAATAACAAAATCATCAAGAAAGGGTCTGAGTACATCATTCATTATTCTCATGAAAGTAGCAGGAGCATTAGTTAATCCAAAAGGCATAACCATCCACTCATATAATCCCTGCTTTGTTTTGAAAGCAGTCTTCCATACATCTTGTTCTGCAACTCTGACCTGATGATATCCACTATGCAAGTCTAACTTGGAAAAATAAACAGCTTCTTTCAATTGATCTAATAGATCATCTATGCAAGGAAGGGGATAGTGATTTTTTATTGTTATCTTATTTAGTGCTCAGTAATCAATGCACATTCTCCATGAGCCGTCTTTCTTTCTCACCAAAATGATTGGAGATCCACATGGTGGTGTGCTAGGTCTGATGAACCCTTTCTCGAGCAACTTTTGCACCTGCTTCTTGATTTCTACGTTCTCTAAAGAGGACAACCTGTACATTCCAATGTTACGCAATGGAGCATCTCGCTGCAAATTAATTTCATGCACTATTTCCTTTTTGGGTGGCAGACCTTTAGGTTCTTGAAACAAGATATCATACTCTGAAACAACTCTTTCTAAATCAGCTTGATGTTTAGCATCATAGCCCTCAAATAAATTGGTTTTATCAGGTTCCTTTTCCTTTACAAACATCAGTAAAAATTGTTTACATGAATTTATCATTCGTTTCATCTGCCCTGAGTTTATGAGAGTGTAATTATTCTTGAGCTTATGAGCTCTTACAAAATATTCGATTCCATCTTTAACGAGTAGATACTTGTTCTCAGCTCTATATAAAATAGCTTTTCTGTCATACAAGTAAGGACTTCCTAAAACAATTCCACATATATCCAAAGGAATTATGTCTAACTCAACCTCATCTACAAATGTTGACCCAAAAGAAAACTTGAGTTTGCATTGTCTAGTCACTTGTAGTTGTGCTTTATCACTTAACCATCCTAATGGGTATGGTTTCTTGTGAGGTGTAGTCAGTTATCCCAACTTCTTTACAATAGCTTCAGAAATTAAATTTACTTGTGAGCCACTATCAAACAAAGTATCAATCTTTTGATTTTTGGAAATAACTCGAATATGGAAAAGCTCATGTCTTTTCGTCTCATTTTCTTCATCAATAGTAGATTGTGCATAATTACTAATAGATGCTTCAGAATTCTTACCTTTTATACTTGTCACTGCAATGGTTGTTTCATCTCCTAAGTCTGATCCCAAATCTTTCTGAATAGCTACAACAGTCTTCTTCTTCTTGCCCTCGAACTTCTTAGGTCTCAGCTTCGGATGCAGAATCCAACTGTGCTCATCATCATGCCCATCCTTCTTACAGTGAGTGCATGAAGACTTTATTTTCTATGCAGTATTTGCCTTCCTTGCTTTCCATTTCTATTTTCTTTTCTCCTTATTCTTGCTTGCAGTGGGTTGGGATGATCCCCCAACTTCTGGGTTTCCATTCTTTCCTCTAGCTTCTAGATGTGTAGCTTGAATAGATACCTCATCTATACTAGTGGGATTGAACATGAGGATAGTGTGCCTCATGTAGCTATGTAGACCACCGATGTACTTCAACAGAGTCTCAGGTGAGTCTAATGAGATTCCTAGAATCAATGCTCTCTTCCTAAATTCTTGGGTGTAACCTTGTACACTTTTCCCTTTCAACTATTGAAGCGTTTGCCAGAACATCATGGCTTGCCGCATGTAGGCCAATGGATAGAACTGCTTGTTGATTGCAGAAACAAATTCACTTCAGACAGAAAGAGTCTTACCATGTCTCTTCATGTCAGCTTGGGTCCTGCCTTCCCATCAAACCAAGGCAGTGCCTCCAAGGCGTAGGCTTGCCAGCTGAATCTTACTCTTATCTGAATCGATACTATGCACTCTGCAATAATTATTTGTCTAATCCAATTGTCCATATTTTCTGCATTCAACTCTCCATCATATATTGGTAAATCAAATTTAACATCTAGTTTAATCAAAGATGTCTTCTTTTTATGTTTAAGGCTATTAGGAGGTGTGAGAAAGATTTTTTCTTTCCCCTTGCCTTTTGAGTGGTCATGGAGGAAAGACTCTTCTTCTCTTTTATCTTGTTTATATCCTGATGAGTCTTCATTCTTATGTTTTCTAAAATCCTTATACATTTCCTCTACCATGGACCTTATGGCTAGGAAACTATCTATAAATTGAGGGTCTGGCCCCACAGAACCTTCCTCTGGCATTGTCTTCTAAGGATAGACTCTTCCAATCTCAGGATTAGTTTCGACCAACTCTCATTCTCCTAATTTGAGCTTTGATCTAGTTAGCATTCAACAGCTAAATCCAGCACAAGCTTGTCTAACCTTAACAACCGAAAGCTCTGATACCACTTGATCTGAATTCACTCGTGAGTGATCTTAGTTAATTAATTAATGAAGGTATTACAGACTCATGTGCTGGTGTGTGTCTATGTTACCTTAGGCAATGGATCGATAAGATTGCAAAATACACAAACACTGGAAAATAGTAAGAGAAACACAACAAGAAAAACAGAACACAACAAAATTTAATAAGGAGTTCACCCAATCCTCCTGGGCTACATCTCTGGTCCAGCTTTCAGTGGTGGCCTTCTTTTATTGTGTCTTTAAGCAGATTTTTTATAATGAGGAGCTCAATTTGAGTCTCCTGAAACAGATGATGCTTAGTAGGGTGGTTCTTGGATTCCCCAAGCCACTAGAGTGCACAAACTCCCCCTTACCAAGTCTCGACCTCAACTGGTCTTAATGGGATGAGTCCAATTTGGTACTCAATTCCCTGATAGATATCCTCATAGGGATTGCTTGAACCTCTCAAGCCTGGTTCTGTCTTCTCGATGTTGCCTTAACTTTGCAGGTCAGCTCGCTTCTCTACTTCTATCTCTCTGTCTCACTGTCTCTTTTCCTCTCACTGTCCCCTGTTCTCTGTCTATTCATGGCGTAAAGCTAATCCATCCCTTGACTATTCGCTTCCTCTTCCATCTCTTCGGATCGACTGCTATTGTCCGCTTGCAATTTCGTGCCTCTGTGCCATCGCCACTATGTAATGTTTCATAGGGAGGTGGCCACTTGTACTCTCACGAACTGAGCGCCAACTCTTCCTCAACAGTTCGTTATTTCGGTTACTCTGTGAAATGATTCATCCGCCAGGTTAGCGGTCAAATCAGACTTCAAACCTTATGCGTTGTAGCTTATTTTCCCCCTCTGAATCTGGTTTCCCATCGGGCGCAATCTCCGCCGTTAGATCTGGGACCTCCAGATCCTACAGTTATTGCTCTTATCACGCGGTTGAATTGCTTGAATGTTAGCCCGCTATGAGAGAGGTTTTCTCTCTCATCTGCCGGACACACGTCGTCCAATGTATGGAATCGCTCGTTCTCCCAAAAAACCCGCTTACCGCCTAAAACACCTCCGATATCTCGCCGGTTTTGGAGCACGGGAACCGCCTTCGGTTTTAGCATTTTTCCCATGGTTCTCTGGCTTCCCTTGTGACCATGCACTCGGGGCTTTTCCTTCTATGTTTTCTGATCTGGATTTCCCAATTGCCAGTTTGCGCCACTGCGCGGTCTCCATGGGCCTCGGTCAACGCGCTTTGACCGAGGTCCTCGTCGTTTCGTGCTAGCTACAAACTGCCACTATCCAGAGGTCTTTCTTGATAGCTCATTGTTCACAAGTTTTTGAAGTCTGTCATGATTTGATACAGTCATAGAACTCTGATAATTTTCATGGATCCAATTCGGATCAGTTCAGGTTTTGCAAATGGGGTAGCAAGCTAAGTGGGCTTGATTGTGGGGAAACTCCACAGTTAAGCGCGCTTGAGCTAGAGGTGATCTGGAATGGGTGACCTCCTGGGAAGTCCTGGTTACCGGGTGCAAGCCCCAGAAGTGATGAGAGCGGAATCCTTTGAAACCCTAAGAAAGATCACATAAATGAAAACTACACACCATCGGCCAAACCATGACAACTTTAAAATTATTCACGTGGGACAATATGAGATGACGAAACTTTATAGTCTCCAAGTCTAAGACGATGGTTTCTCTTTAAACAAAAAATTTACAGTTCAAAGAAAGACTCTGACATTAGCTGAATAATATAAGTTTTAGCCGCCCAAAGATTAAACACACAGTAATATAATACATTTTGATAGGGAACTAACCCTCAATGCTTAAATTCAAACAAAATGGTTCTGACCATCAGTTGAAAAGCACTGGAATGTAAACAAGGGTAGGGAAATGAAAATTGGACATTAGCCCCAAGAAATGAACCACTAGGAAATGCAGCCTTTGAATCCACTGAGTATAGGAAGAAAACCTGTAAATAACCCAAATTACTTGATGTGAGGGATTGCAAACTAACATGAACCAGTGAAACTCCTTCGAGTTGCTTCCCAACTGAATCCAGTAGAAAATGTGAAATTTATTAGACCAAGTTGCCGAAAAATGAATAATCACACCGTGACAAATATGTAGTGAAAGGTTCACTTGCATGATATCGAGTGTAGCTAGTGGACGCAGATTCCTTCCTCCTTCATGAGGTTGGTACCTACTACACAAGAATAAAAAAGAACCAACATTAACCCTTGGTGAAATAAAAGGACCCATGACTTGAAACTCGCATGGCAGTAACATACTTACCACTATGTGGAGTCGTAGGAATTCTGGGGTCGCCATGAACGATAGACCATTAAACTGATAACCTTTTTTGGAGAACCCTCGACCAATTTCAATGGGAATGCATGAAACGCTATGAAACCCTAGCGGGTTGCAAAGCGAAAATCAATCTAGGCAGTAGATTACAAAAATTAAAAAGAATCAACAGGTCTTCATTCACCTTGAGGCAGGAAGCCTTTAATATTTACATAATATAATATAATTTTACATATTTTTTATCACCTAAACTAATTTAGATCCATCTTAAATCTTGATTTCCCAAGTGCTTAGAGAGATCAAATATCTTTTCACTCTAAAAAAAGTTTGCATCTCAAGAGAGAGATTTTATCCCTCTCGGTGTTTGGTAGAGACAAAATTAAGATAGATCTAGGCTAGCTTAATTTCCTCCTTTAAATAGACTATATTCCATATGAACCATAAACGTGGAGCTCAAAACCTATCAATAACTTTACCAAGTCAAGTTTACCTTAACTACACAAGAAATAATAATAATAATAACCTAGAATTTTTAATTTTAATTTTTTAGTTTGAAGTCATTTTTATTTTGTTTGGGGGATAGCGGTACAATTTTAACTTTATTTTAAATTATCATTATTAATCATATATGTTTCAAAAAGCATATAACAATATTATCAACTATGGAAATTCATCCCACTTTACCATGAAAACTTTTGACTTGTAAATTTTTTTGCTACGATACCATGGCTTATCAATAACACATGACCAATATGACATTTGATTTATTTAATTAATTTGAGATAAATTAATTAGCTTGGGGTTTATCTCAACTAGTCAAGCTCCCTGTCATTAAAACACTTTGCTATTGAGAGGTCTTGGGGTCAATTCTCCTTGGTGCTCTTGGGGGTGAGGCTCTGTTAATGAGCCAATGGGAAGTGAACCCACTTTGCTATTTAGAGGTTGCGGGGTCAATTCTCCTCGATGCTTTTGGAGTCAGGATCCCTTTAGGTGGATATGCTACCATATCCAAAAAAAATAAGATAAATTAATTACTAAGTACTTTCTCTTGGACTTCCCAACTCTTACTCACATCTATTCTAATTTTCAAAATCTTTGTCACACTACCAAACTTCTTAACTAGTTTAGTCAACAAAACTATGGTGATCTACAAACACTTCTCTTCATTCCCATTACAGAAATAAAATATTAAAGAATCTCAACTAATCTCTTACTTGTTGAATATCATTTTTTGGATTCCAACTATGTACAAAATTTGGGGTTGTCCAACATTTCAGGTGGGCTCACCGCCCATCATCAGAGATAGGAACAAAACGAAATAAATTGAAAAAGAATTACAAAATAGTTATAAAGAGAATAAAAACAAGAAGTGTACTCAACAATAATATGAACATTAATATTAACATTTAATTAGAAAAATATATAATATAAAAAATTTAGAGATTTTTGACCCGAAATTTTATATTAAAAATACCGATAAATTATATATTAAAAATACCAATAAATTATATAGGATTGACAATACATTTTAACATACAATTGAAATTAAAAAGAAATATAATATAAATTATTATTATAAACGAGAAGTTAAAGATCTTTGATATCAAATTTTATATTATTAAGGTTTTATATTATTAAGATCTTGACTTAAACCAAATATTTTAATTAATAAATTAAGATTAATGATTAAAATAAAGAATTACTTAAAAATAAAAGAGGATGCCCGCAATTCATTAATCAAAGAATTGAAAATTTGAATTATTTAAAATAATGACTATAGAAACATATAATAATACCAATTGAGACTTTGAATTATTAATACTAATATTATGGAGGGATATGATTTGAAAATAAAATAATATAATGTATTATTATAAATTAAAAGTTAGGATCTTTGATATCACACTTGATTTAATAAATTATCAAAACACTTGATTTAATAAATTATTGATAGATTAAAACAATAATTGATTTAATAAATTATTAATAGATTAAAACAATAAATTCTGAAGGTTCGATTTTGAACAAATACTTGGAAGGTAATAATTAAAATAAATAAATTTTTTTATTAAATTAAAATAAAAGTGTATAACGCGAATGTAATTGACCAAACAATTAAATTTTTTTATTTATTTAACGTGTTTGATTTATTTAGATAATGAAGATACAAATATTCTATTATATCAAGGGGGGATTAGACTGAATTAAGATACATTTGGAATGATCTAGGAAATTTGAATATTAAAGGGAGGAGAATCGTTTGAGATATAAAATATTTTATAAACTTACCAATATTGATAGTTGGGGTTAAATATTTTATAAATTTACCAATATTGATAGTTGGGGTTAATATCGTGAAGGGAAAGCAAAGGAAATAAAGAGAGAGGAGAGCGTTAGTTATTGAAGATAATGGATAAGGGGTTTTTAAGAGTGTAAGTTTGTAGTTTTTATTTTTATTAAGTTTTTGGATGTTTTAAATTTAAAAGGGTGTAATTTAGTAAAGTAATAAGTTGATTGAAGACGTATAGAGATGAGGATAAATGAATTTTGATATACATAATTCACGTTATATAGTTTTAGTAAGTTTAATGGTTAGGAGCATGTGTTTCCTCTTTTTTTTTACAAGGTTATAGGTACAAAATCAAAGGGATAAAATATATATGCCTTCGTAAATTTAGTAGTAAAATCACTCGTTAAAAATAAATCCCTTATCCCACAAACAAAAAATTCACATACACTCATGTGATATCTTATCTCACAAACAAAAGATTCTCATACTAATACATAAAAAAAAATCAAAACATTTAATCTAATTATACATTTAAAACACATTTTAAATAGCTAAAATTTAAAATTTTATAAAAAAATAACTAAACTCTCCTCTCCGCAACATTTAACTCTCAAAACTAATAAAAACTAAATTCCACACCTACCAATTAATTTGCAGCTAATAAATTTGACATATACATGAATTATGTTGAAAAAACCCTGCAATTAAAACATGAAATCTTATACTATAGAAACAATGATAGGGATACTATGCAGCTGAAGAATTTGTATTTAAATGGCATGAATATGAGTTGTTTTCGTGTGAACGCTGGCAAAATAATGTTTAATTAATTTGACTTTTAATATAATATTGCGTCATGAATATGCGAATCTTTCAACTTGAAATTTGATATTTGGTGATGAATATAATAAGTATTTTCACATAATTTTAACGTTGTCATACAATTATTTAATTGAGAAAGTGACACATTATTAATGAATAAGTAAATGAAATTGTTGAAGTATTTTAATTTATATATATATATATATATATATATATATATGGAGTTGTCTAATGACGCGGAGAAATTGTTTGGATGGTAATTATTTTGAGCTATTATTCCCCCCATTCCTTGGCTTGCACCTAATGTTCAATGTGGACCACCTTCGACAATACTTTCCACCATTATTGGACACATCATAAAGTGTAGATTAGTTGACATTGAAAGAGATCAACTTATATTGCATTGAAAAATCCTCAACTAATCCAATCATGTACACACATATTAAGAAAACTTGCCAATAGAGGATCCAACTATATTGGGTTGTTAAAGTAGGTGACCTCCAACACTAAGGCAAGTGGCTTACCAAGGACCAAGTTCAACAAAAGTTTCCCCATCTCATGGAGGCACTCAATGCAATAGAGGCTATTTCTTCCTAAGGGGGGAAGATTAATATAGGTGAATATTGGTGGCCACCCACCCATTCCACTGGCTCACAACACAATTTTCCTATTTTGGAAATTTTCAGGTCCTCAACTTCAAAAGCCTTTTTTAGGCCCTGAATATCATTTTTTGGGGAAACGGGTAAACAACAATGATAAACTACCATTGGCAATCAAAAGGTGTTCTCCTTAGATAGACCTATATAACAAGCTATCATATACACTAATTAGGGATCATATGCTAAAGTTATGACCTTGGGAAGTTAACATTCCAACTTACTGTTGGCATTATGACACAAGTGTTGTCCTTGATGGCAACTCGCTCATAGGTATGATACAGGTGGCAACTCAATCAGAGGACAAATCTTAGTACAGCAAGTCAAGAGAGGGATATACACAGGTTAACCTTAATGAAAGTGCGTATACACGCGGGTGAGAAGAACAAAAGGCGCATATACGTACACACGCAGGTTCACAGGAGGAAAGGCGTGTACATGTCGGAAAACTAAGTTTTGGTCCATGGTATTTTGGTATTGGTCCATGGTATTTGGACCGAAGTGTTGACCCCAAGTATTGGGTCCAAGGTATTGGTTGTAAGTGGTTTTGGACCATGGTATTGAAAGAGGCCTAAACCTATATAAGAAGAAGATCATTAGGCCAAGGGGTGGATGTGCAAGTAATGAATGTCTGATGAAGTGTGAAGATCTAGTATGCTAGTTATGGGTTTGTGATGCTTGGCTCGATCTGAATCAAGTTGGAAATGGCAACGAAGGTATAAGTAATTATCTTTAGATATGTACGACAAGTAATTATCAACAAGGAGATGAGAGGACAACCTCATCAATAGCCAAGGAAAGAAATTCCTTAAAGAAAATCCTTTACTCCTAACTATGGAAGTGATAGACGATTATTTCCTCCATTGAATAATGTTGAATGTTATGTATGTCATAATCTTGGACATGTTGCAACCAGATGCAGAAGTAGAATGGTTCAAGACCGTCACACAAGATCATCACATTCCAGGTACTTCAAAGGATATTGTTTTGCTTGCAATATGTTTGGCCACAAAGCAATTGATTGCAATAGAAGGAACATGAAACATGTAAGATGTTATGCATGTAACAAGTTTGGACATAAAGCAAGGGAATGCAGGAGCAAAATTCAAACTCCAAAGCAAGAGGATTATACATCATCACAATTCCAGGTATTGAAGAAGACAGAATTAGAGACAGAAAGGTGTGACATAACTCAGTTAGCTGACATAACAGACACAGGGGAAACTGAAAGTGTAGACCTTCAGTATTCCATCTTGCATACGCTGATATAACAAATGTAAGTCACATATATATGTGAATCATAGGCTGCATAGTCGCATATATGGAGCTCTGAAGAAAAGTAGCAGAACAGACTCAGGAAATGGTTCGGTCGTAGTATATGATGGTTGGCATAGGCTCAGGGGGAGCATATGCTTTGAATAATGCATTGTTGGCATTATGGTTAGAAGTCCTTGGTGATGATGCTTATTGACACATCTTGCTACTGATTGTTGATTGACCAAGAGAATGGATTGCAGGTTATGATGCTTATGGTGTAGATCATATGGTGTATGATAGTTGCTGATAACTATCATGGTCATGTTTAGGTCCTTGGTCCTTGTGAGTTCATATGATGTATTTTGTTACCCCACTATGCATGGGATGGATGATGTAATGGTTCTTGTTGTTGAGTCATGTATAAACATTTGGTATATCCCCACTTCGTTGGGTGGATGAGTCTAAAAATGGTGTATTCCCACTTGGTTGGGAGATTGATGTACAGAGTCATGTTATGCTTTTGCATACCATGCATGTGCACAGGGGGAGCAAGAATGGATTGGTACATCTTGGCATATACAAAGGGGGAGCTCAATCAGAGATTTCAGCAGGTACTCAGGGGGAGTATGGACAACAGAGGGAGAGAACTTCTTGGTCTGCCCTTTGCCCTTGATGTCAAAGGGGGAGAGTGACTTGGTGTGGTGGTTGTCATCAAGTCCAAAGGGGGAGATTGTTGGCATTATGATACAGGTGTTTTCCTTGATGGAAACTCGCTCAGAGGTATGATACAGGTGGCAACTCAATCAGAGGATGAATCTTAGTACAACAGGTCAAGAGAGGGATATACGCAGGTTAACCTTGATGAAAGCGCGTATACACGCGTGTGAGAAGAACAAAAGGCGTGTATACATACACACGTAGGTTCACAGGAGGAAAGGCGTGTACATGTCGGAAAACTAAGTTTTGGTCCTTGGTATTTAGTCCATGGTATTTTGGTATTGGTCCATGGTATTTGGACCGAAGTGTTGACCCCAAGTATTGGGTCCATGGTATTGGTTCTAAGTGGTTTTGGACCATGGTATTGAAAGAAGCCTAAACCTATATAAGAAGAAGATCATTAGGCCAAGGGGTGGATGTGCAAGTAATGAATGTCTGATGAAGTGTGAAGATCTAGTATGCTGGTTATGGGTTTGTGATGCTTGGCTCGATCTGAATCAAGTTGGAAATGGCAGCGAAGGTATAAGTAATTATCTTTAGATCTGTACTCGGGTTCTCTCTGGTGAAAGCACATGTACTTTTAACACAGTCAAGTAGCGTATACATTATGAGATTTGATGTTTTAGGTTGCTGTTGGTTCCAGTGGTTGTTGCGGAGTTTTGGGCTCTGGTCTGTGTTCAGGTAACTGTATTTTGATGACGGGGTTTCAGTGATTCAGTATTGGGTGATTCAAAGATTAATGATGTAGGTATAAGTTGATGAGTGTATTGCAGTGGTGATTGTTTTGTACTTATGGATCCAATCTGGTCCCTGGAAGAAAAGAGAAGGTTGTAGCCTTCTGTAGGTCAGCACCTACGTACTAGTACCTCAGCTAGTACAAGAGCTAAGGGGGTTGTAGCTCCCTTCCAGGAGAGTCTGGAGAACGAGAGAAGGTTGTAGCCTTCTGTAGGTAGAAGCCTGCGTATTGGTATAAGACTGCACCAGTACAGAACCATTGTAAAAAGAAGTTTCTTATTAAAGAAGATAGAGATGAATTGCAGCAGGTGGTTTTCACCCATGTTGGGTTTCCACCTTATATCATGGTGTTCATGTGCGTTGCTTATGTGTGATGATTTGTTCTGTTTTACTGCTCCTGTTTACTGTTCATATGGTTAATAATCTTCTGATGCACTCATTAAGGATCAACTAACTGAATCATAAGTTTACTGGATATACGCTTGTTGCATTACACACAGTTGCGTATACATGTGGTTTGCCTTAACTGAAGTAGCATATATGAATCTTAATATGGAAATGAAAAAGTTATATTGATTTGATAATACTGATTCACCCCCCCCCCCCCTCTCAGTATTATTTCCAACACTTATCGCATTGGGGCCCATAAGCCTTTGGCGCTTCATCTCCTAGGGTTATGGTTTTGAATGTTTAGGGTTTCTCACTGTTTCTTTATGATGAAAATTCCTTTGAGCCTCAATGTAACACAGTCTAGGAAGGTGTGTAGCCGTTACATCTCTTCTCAGAGATAAGTTATCACCATTCAAGCTAGTTTGTTTCCATTCTACATGTAAACAATTTCAACATTTCTATTTATTAATTGAAGTTTACTTTCACTATATCTTTGTGTTTTTATTTTTAATCTGTATCTCATTTCATTGCCTTCTTAAATTCGGATCATTTTGTTAACCTTTACTTTAAGCTTCTTTACCTTATCCTTTACTAAGAATTTTTAAAAAATGTCACGCCTTACCATACTATTGATGGGTAAATACATGAAGATGGGTTACACTTTTGGGCCAAATGTGGTAATGAAATTTCAAGTTTTTCCTCTTTTATCGAATTGAAGCCTTCAAAATTCATATAAGCACTATGAATTTTGATTTGGAGTAAAAATACAAATTGTGGAGAATTATGTTCTTGTCCTAATGATATTTTTTGCAAAAACATTTAGTGTTGTATAATATGTCAATTTTCCATTAAATGAAATTCTTTCCCTTGCAAAAATTCACACATCTTAAGAGGTATGTGTGCTTTCATGTAGCATAAATTAGTCGAAAATGTGTAATTTCATATATATATATATATATATATATATATATATATATATATATATATATATATATATATATAAGCATGATCTACATGGAGAGAGCTAAGTTTTTCATATTAAAAAATTAATTTTTTATGCAAAATTATATTTTTTTATTATTTTTCGAAGTTGGCAAAGTAATATTTCAATTGCATTTTGCAGACACATGTGTTCATGTAAGGTTTGTTTCAACTATTTGAATAAATTCAAAAACCAAGAATACCCTTTTGGCGAGGAGTCATAAATGAAGATAATGGTATTTTTTGAAATTTTTTTGTTGTGTATATTTTATGATATTGATTTTTTATTCAACCTCTTTAAAACTATTCAAAAAAATTTAAATCATTATGTTTAAAAGAAATTAGATAAAAAAATATCATATGAATTCAAAAATGTCAAACTCATATGCCGTTGGATAGAGCGTTAATCCAACATGATCAACTCCACCACTTAAAGACAAATTATGTTTGGAGTTCGCTAGGGTACAAAGTGGTGTTACAAAGAAATTTGTAGAAGAGGAGCTAAAACTATGTTTTATAGCCCCTCAACAGCTCGATCGAGCACTTAAAACACTCGATCAAGTTTTCGAATTTCAAATTTCAAATAGCTTGATCAAGGGTTTAAGAAACCCTCGATCGAGTCCCTTACGTGGTTAAAGAGAGGTTCAATTGAGCTATAGGCTTGATCGAGCCTATAACTCAATTGAGCAATCATAGTTATCTAAAAAAAAGAAAAAAAAAATGAAGCCTCCTGATACTTGCCTATAAACGAATTATTAAATTTATTAATTCCACAAAAATATTTTTTTATAAATATTCAAATATGTTTCAAACTCTAATTTCCTTAATTATAAATCCAAATTTTATTTTATTTTACAAAGAAAATAATTATAATAATATATAGATAAGTTTCTATAAAAGATTTTAACTTTGTTTTTTCAATTTTGAAATTCTTAAAAATAATAATTTGTTTATAGTTTTGATTTTAAGTAGAACATATTTTTATATTTAATCATTTTATGATTTTTTTATGTAGAAAATTTCAATAAAAATAAATCCAATTATAATAAATAAATAAATAAAATAGTGACTAAACTAAACTAAATTAAATTTTATAATATTATTATTTTAAAAATATATATTACAAACCTAAGTCAAGAGTAAAAGTTCCTATATATACTTTGCACTTGTTCACATTTTAATAGATATGGTTATGGCCGAGGGAATCATGTTTATTAACTCTTCAGTGAATTTTATAAAATATACATTTCCAGTAATGTCAAATTCACATTTTTGAGTTACACTTATTCATATAAAAAATTATAATATTTATTAAATCAAATTGATAAATTTTCTTATGTTTAATTAATTTATTATTTAAATTATATATAAAATAAATTTATTATTTAAATTATAACTTTGAAAATTTAAATCATATTAAAAACTAATTTTTAAGCTACCAAATTATAAATATAAGAATATTACAATTTCAATTGCAAATGGGATAGAATCCTTTTTCGAATCTATAAACCAAAGCACTAGAAATGTAATGAGAAATGAAGCCAGGCCATTGTTAATTTCCTATTCAAATGTAATTAGTAATTAAATTGATTTTTTTTTAACTATCAAATACTTACAATTTTAAAGTTTGCATATCATTATTGATATTTACATAAATTTTAAAATTTCCATCTTTAAGGATTGATGGAGCTTTAGGGCTCAATCGATCTTTCAAGTTTGATCGAGCTCCTAACCTAGGGTTATACAGGAGCTCGATCGAGAGTTAGTTTTAATGCTCGATCAAGCTATTTTTTTAGCGCTCAAGGAGCTCAATTTATCACTTAAAATGCTCGATTGAGCCATCTTTTTTTCACCTAAACATGCCCTCTCTCGCCAAAAAGTGTAAACCAACTCCATGCTTTGACCTTGAAATATCTTTGTATTTTCATTTTCTTAGTTGATGGTTGATCATCAAGCATCTTTTGATTAGTCTAATCAACACAATCCTTATCACGTTAACTGCCATGATATTTTCTTTGATTATATTTTTGACCTCTTTCTATATGATTCTATCAACCTTTTCCCTTAATGAGATGGTCCCATTGCTTATTCTCAACTTTTATTCCTACCTTCATTAAGCAATTATTCTCATACCTCAAATAACAAACTACAAAATACCAATGTGTATTTCTTACTATCTAATTTTTTAGAATTCCAACCAACACACAAGGTAGAGTATTAAATATAATAGGGTGTCTTCAAATTCCTTAAAGATTACTTCTATAAGTCTTTCTTCAAAAAATTATTTCCACATAACCAATTCTAACTGAAGCTCCTTCAGGAAAGCCAATTGGTCTTCAATCCTATCAAGGGAGAGAGAATTAAGAGAGATAAAATCTTTCCTAATTTGTATAACCCAATGCTTAATTGTGTTGTCTAATGGGTTTTTAAACTTCTTATAAATTTATTAAGGAAACTAGTCATGTTTGTATGAAAGTGAATCACCCTAGAGGTGTAGGTTATTGATGATGATGATGATGATGGTTAACGTCCTCTGAGACCAAAATTTGGTCTATCGGACCTAAAGAAACAAATTATTTAGATTGATTTAAGATTTTATTCCTATGCTCAAAAAGCTTGGAGAGAAGCCTCCCGAGCTCACTATAATTTTGACATTGTAAAAGGCTAGGAAGGTCAATATTGCGACAAAGATTATGAAACTGAGATCTAATGTGGTTGTACGCGGGGCACTCTAAGAGGAAGTGGTTTTCATCCTCGATGTTCCTATTCTCACATAGATCACAGATCCTTTCCATCCATGGTGTTTTAGGAACTACCCAACGACCTGTTTCACCATGGAGCTCATGAGAATTAGTTCTAATCTTTGCTATATTAATTTTCTTCTTTGAGCTAGTTAAAATAGAGAGATACTTTTGATCTTCTAGGGACTCTTATAACCTTTCCCTTATTTTCATTAATAATGAATTTATCATGTCCACCTTTTGGATCTATATCAATAGTTTTTGTAAAGTGTCAAACTAGTTTATTCTTCATTAGTGTTTCCATATATTGTACTACCACGTAGGCACCACATGCCTACATGTCATATTATGGCCATTCAAAACCATAAGTTTCTACTTAGAACTTATAATCGCTTAATAAAATCCTAATCTAATATTTAAATCAAACACATAAGTCAACCTGCTAGAGAGATCTAATTGGATAGGAGAATGTATACACACAACTTCCAAAGTTAGTGGTAGAAAACATGTTAGGTCCCAAACTAGTAGCCTTGAAATCATGTTAAAGAACTAGGGAATTGTAGAAGTGAATAATAATGAATTCCAAAAGCGGTGGTGCCTATAGACATTATTATAGCCACTAAAGCACAAGTTAGTGGAACACATATTCAATGAACGTTAAACACATAATATTCACTAATAAATCAATTCATAGGATCATCTATATATAACCGAAAGCTTAACTAACTTTTATTAAGTAGGGAAGGCATAACCAATTTTGATCTCCTTAAGTGCACATAGATCTCCTCCATTTCCCCTTGACTTGCACACTAGCTGGCATGATTAGAACCAACTTCGATCAACTTAAAAAATCATCTACCTAATTAACTATCTAATAAAATGTTGAATTTAACTCTTAATAGACCTTTGAGCATCAACCACCTTATCCATGTTGATTCTAAAGAATGTAGAAAATCAGATGAACCTATTATTCTAATAAATAATCTTTTAGTAAAGTAAAGTAGGTATCTAATTTATATCTATCTAAAAAGTTGTTAATATTCTATCATATATTATTTGATTTGCAAATAAAGCTCGGGTCCCAAGACATAGGTCAAGAACCATTTTATTACAAACATTTTGAGTATATTCTTCTTCATTGTCATTGTTTAATGAAAGGCTGTCATTAAATTTATTTAAGTTACTTGGATTTTATAAATGGGAATTTGGGATTATTTGTATTACTAAAAGGATTTTTAGCCATGTAGTTGACTTATAATCCTAACATAAATATAAATTATTAGATATAAATTAGTTAGTAGATAAGTTTAACTAACATCCCTATATATTGTCACACCTCCTCCCCCCCACCCCCCACTCCACCCCCACCCCCCCCCCCCCCCCCGCCCCCCCCCAAAAAAAAAAAAAAGAAGCTTATATATCAATACTAGTTTTAAAATTTAATATTAAAATAACAATCCAAACTCAATGAAAAACAAGGAAAATTCAAACCTCAAATGGGGTGACAGTGATGCAAAATGTGAGGGGGGTTTTCTACCACCATCCCACCAACTTACATTCTAGAGGGACATGGAAACATGGAGCATTGAGTGGATTACTTGCCATGCGTAAATTAAGGCTTCAGACATTGTTGAACCACCTAGTTCATTTGGTAGTTAATTCCTGTAAGCAATGGAGGTTAGTGAGGTCGAAAGACGGTATGAGTGGATTTGAGGGTCTAAGGGGGAGGTGCACCAAGCCATAGAGAAAATTTGTTGTTTCAAAATCCACACCAAGGTGATCCTTAATTAACAATAGGGGGTAGGTATTTGGACTAGAATTATAATAATGGGATTGGAAAGTCATCATTTTGCTTGGAACTTGGCTTAATTCAGGGGCATTTAATTGGGAATGGAAGCACCTCGATGCCCTGGAGTCTGGTGTTTCTTTGTAATAAGCTACAGGAAGCTGAGAGCTTGCCTACTTCTTCTCCTCATAATTTATTTTGCGAGGGAGCCTCATAAATTAGAATTTCATCTCAGGGGGACTTTAAGGCACAACAACCTCAACCTAGTTGTTTCAATCGCCTTCCCCAATTAGTTGAAAAACTTAGAGTTGTTTGGGAGGAAGTCTTTGGGATGGTTATGTGAGGGTCAGGTTGTTCTAAATCAGAAATTTTCCAACACACCCAAAATTCTGTGGGAAAATTGTATCCTCCCTAGTAAGCCACAATCAAAACAAAACAACTTTGGGAGGCCTTGACATGTAGTTAAGCCCTGTCTATTTTCCAACAATTTTGAAGGATCATTAGTTAAGTTCTTAGTATCCTATAGGGGATTGCATAGTCTAGTCCTTCCAAATTAGTTTTTCCCCCATGCTTACTCCATCAAAATTATAGAATATTGGTAAAAATCCCTAGTTTGGGTGGTCTGAGAATACAATGTGGCGGGATTAAACACGCTAGGTGAGCTCTTCATAAACTCATTAGAATTAACACTCATAGTAAGAGAAAACCTCATCATTTCCTATGTGGATTTTCCACTAATCATTCGATGCTCCAGGTGGCACTTGGTCAATTCCTATGACTCACCCTGTCAACTGCCAAGCATCATTCCCCATTAGAGAGCAAGGGTACATTGCAATGCATCATATTACCAGGAAAGGGTTGTTCTAGAGCACAAACATAGGTCGAGAACTCATCATATAGATATAATAAAGTCACTTGGACAGTTCAATAAGAAATCACTTAAGAAGAACATGAACTACTTGAAAAAAACACACTTTCATAGATACAAAGATTCTAGTAGGTGGCAGACTCAGTCCAAATGTAGGGAACACTAGAGGCTACTACAACGAGTACATGTACACCATAGACATTTACTAGCATTTGAAATTTGTTCTCGGCAAAGTTTTTGTTGACAGAAATGAGATCAAGGAGGACATCGTCCTTACCTTGAATTAAATGTAGAGGTACATGATAACAATGGATTGAAGGCATGCATATAGAGAAACAACTGGGCATCCCTCTTGATCCTCATTGCTCTCCACATAGCAACAAGGAGCCCATCCTAATCAAAGTTATAGATCGTAAGAGGTTCAATTAATTTTCTTACAAAATTTTCATTTCACTATTTCTATGTTTAAGCTTAAAGGAATGATCCTATAGACTTAATTGTCAAACCCAACTTTTTAATTTTCAAGACTTAAATGACTACTCTTTCCTTTTGGATAATGAAACAACTGAAATTTTGTATCTGGTCTCTTTTCCTAATAAAAAGATTTATGTGTATATATATATATATATATATAAATATAAAATATTTACTTTACCAAATTGTAATATTCTTGATTTTATTCTCTCGTAGATGTTAACTTTCTATTTCACAACATGGTAGAAATTAAATAATTAATAATTTTACTTTATATGAAAATATTATTGTCCGATACTTTTACAATCAAATTGTAAAAACTTTCATAGATAATTTCATTTTAGTTTAAAATATTTTATACTCAAAAAATATCAAAACATAAATATTTATAATAATTAAAAAATTATATATATATCACCTGTCATACTTACCTATCCTATCATTACTCTAACACATTGCTTAACTTCATAAGCCGCACACAACGTCAGTGAAGCAACAATATACATATTTTTATTGTTTATATTGAAAAGAAAATGAGTCAACGTACATTTATCTGTATATGTAGCATTTTGTTATACTAGCAATTGTCCCAAAAGGTACAAAGAGAGGCCGATAGGAATAGTAAAAGGAATAGAGTTCTATAGATAGTCAAGCATATATATAAGTTGAGTAGTGAGGAAGGCAATAACCACGTTGAGCATCATGTACGAGTACATTTGATATTAAAAGAACAAAACCAAAACCAAAGCATTCATATCAATATAGTAAGTGTAGAATGCGTTCATACTTAAAGGTCAATAGATTGAAAAGATTATTGGCAACATGTTTTTTTTTAAGTAAAAAGTAAATTACAACGTTGTACATGGTAAATGAAAAGTGGCGAAATTTGTGATTTGCAAATATTAAAAGAAATCACTTACATTACTAGTTGACACTACAACTAAAACATTAACGTTATTTAAATTTTGAAACCGATTTTAAATTCATGTATTGTATTTTTCAAAGTATGTTGGGAAATCTTGTTAAATAAGGAATGCAATTGGTAGTATAACCAACTTGTCTGCAATAATTATTAACATCACACCATACAAGTATCTGTAGACAGCAGTAACGCTTAGTCATGAAATTGCAAACAGAGATAAGCTCAGAACAGCCAAAAACTACTCCAGAAATTGTAGATTCAAATTATTGTAAAAGCAATTATGCCTTGTATTTGGGCTTACGAAATCAATTATGTAATCTGCGTATATCCTTTCAAAAGAGAAATATCGCCAACCAATGTTGCTTAAGGAAGGATAACCAGTTCTCTGACAAGGTCTTCACAACTGCTGTTGCATCATTGTTAGTGTCAGAGGCAACAAATTTGTTCAGAGCAGAGTTGCCTTCTTCTTTCTTAAACCAAAATTAGGAAACTTTCGTATTAATCAAAAAGATGCTGTAGGAGAGCTAAACAGCAGAAGTACATTGTTCTTTGAAATTCCAGATAAGCTAGGCATTCGAGCTCCATGTCTAAAATTCCCAGCTTACAAAAGACTACTAACAAAGATTTCCAACAGTTCACACAAGTATAAATCCTGTAATAGCTTGCTAGTATTAGTAAAACTTTGAGATACATTAGAAAAATAAAAGATGTTACAGCTGTCAGCTTCTCCCATTTCTTGGGTAGAGTGCACTGGTTCCAAATCTCCTATTTTCATGGCTTCAAGGAGCTGCCACACAGTGTCTTCTTCCCTGATTTCTCCAATCTCTGCAGAGTGCAAGTTTATGTGATTGGAAGCACCTGAAATATCATTCTGACTTTACTGTGTGCTTCTTAGGAAAGCACATTCCATTTCCAACTGCATCACCCTTTGATTCAAATGGGGCAGAATCCTCATAATAGTATCATTCTGTGAAGAAATTTGATGATCATGATTTGTGCACCTGAAAGTTTCGCTTGACCTCTTCATTATAAATATACAGGACAATCTCAGAATTGATGTGCTCAGACAAAGGAGAATAGGCTTGAAAACGCTGAAAACCTGACCCAACTTATATGAAGGTTTGCCACTACAAATTTAAGTCTCCCAATGCAATAAATCCGAAAGGAAACCTGAAAATCCAGAGGAACTTGTAGTCAAAATGAGCCAGAGGTGAAATGTACGGAGGTAGCCAGAACTCCGAATAGAGCTTAAGATGAAAAGGACAGAATCCCACTTGAAACCAAAGCCTTATTGCAGAGGATGACGAAGCAGAGTGTTTTTTGTTGATGAAGAAGGGGAAGGTAGATTATTCACTTTAGGGGGTATGTGATGACAAGTATGCAAAAGGGTAGAGGCTATAAAGAAGAGATTAAGGATTTTGAAGATGGAAGAGCAAGCATTGCCTGGAAACACTTTGATTGAAGCACTTGATGCTTTAGAAGGGTCCATAGAAGCAATATTGAAACAATGAACCCAAATGAGGTGTGAACTTTTATTTCCTTGAGGAGATTTAAAACCTAGATTTAGATTTCTGTTAAAAAAATTATCATCTTATCTACCGCATTTTGCATTTTTAGAATTATGTTTTTATTGTGTGTGTGGACAGGAAGGATATCATCCAACATGAAGCAGGGGTAGTTTGTATTAGTGAAGTGCTTTGAGGAGGTAATCAACCACCTAAAGAAATAGATAGCATCCTGAGAATGATTGGCACAGGGAAGTGAAAATGAACCCCATCAGAATGCCAAAAAAACATCAAAACATGCAAGAACAAGCACATGTGGGTGAAGGAAGCAAACCCAAAACATTAAAAAAGATATGGCAAAGGTATGGGCAAGTATTGAGCATACATCCCAGTTGGAGAAGAGATCCTGGATTTCGACAGTCTCCGAGAGACTAATGCATCTTTAAATGATGACTGAATGAAACCCTAGATACAGTCCAGCCAAGGCAGAACACAACTACATCTCTGAAGAATAGTATGCTTCCGACAGATGCTTGTGTGATTTGATGAAGACATAAATATTGCACATTCTTGATGAGAAGAGGAGGTTGCGTGGCCTTTGTTAATTGAAGAAGAGGGGAAAGATATTTTTTTCGAAGGAAACCTTGATATTTAAAGGATGCCTTACAGAAACAGGAAAATTTGGCCATATGCTTCTTGAATATCACCACTATAAACAAATAATAATGTATTTAAAGTTAGCAATTGTCTATGAAGGGATACGGTACACAAAAAAGACTTTAACTTCATAACATGTAGCAATTGAACCTTACAGGACCGTTGGGCTGGAATATAACCTTTATTAGCTCTTCAAGTGTACTAATTTCTGACATATATTCTCTTCATCACTGCAGGTTACTGAGAGAGGAAGGCAGGAGTGCCATGTACCTGGCACTGTTGGTAAATTTTCTGTCATCTGGAACTTCCGGCAAGTAAAAAACAACGACATGTGTGTTACAAGGGCCAGAATGGGCTAAAAAGCTGCTATTGCTAGAAGATTGTTCCAAAAGATGAATCCAGTGTGGATAGCAAATTTATGCATGACAAATTTGCTATTACAAATTCTCCAGGAGCTCCACTTGTGGTTGCAACACCAAAGAAAGTGAGCTCTTTTAGCATAGCATCTTAACAATAACATCCATTTCACACTAATCATGGCGTTGAGCAATTAACTTAAGTGATGAACTATAAACAGTTGTACTGGCTTGTGCAGATCCTGTAATGTTCAAACAATTATTTCGGTCAATACTATATTCATTTGTTTATGTTTTAGCATAAGATTTCTGTAAATATGCAGTTTGTTTCATTCAACAATTGTTTTGATCTTATATGGAAGCTTGCAGGAATTGGGGATTTTGTTTAACAATTTTCATATCAAATGAAATATGTTGTGCAATTGGCGATCTAATATGTTTGATTTTATATGAAATTATATGAGCAATTGGGGTTTAAGTAGTAGTTGGAACTATGATGGGGTGTATTATTCACGTTTAGTGCTGCTGTATCGTCTGTCAAAACGAGCCTATTCAATAGGAAAAAAATCTGCATGATCGAATCCTGATAGACGCTCTGCTCTCTGGGAAGGGAGTTGGGAGTTTCCGCCGGATTTCTTAGCCGGCTTTCCTATAGGACCCTTTTTTCAAATTAGTTTTCAGATTTAAGACATTGACATAAATATGAAAGCATTATGATGGGCATTGCATCGTATATTCAGTTCTTGCCTATCGAACATAAATGGGATGTGTAGCAATAGACATTAAAGGGTAGATTTTGGTCTGTGCAACAATGAATTATTTTGTTTTGCTGAGGGAGACAAGTGTTAGAACACTGCAGTAGCTATTACATCGGTTACAAATTGCTATTAACTGAAGTTAATGATTTTATCTCTGGATGGATACAAGATGCCAATAACTGTGTATGTGCATGAGAGGGATGTTGATGGCCTCATTGCCATTGCAGAGTATGGTCAAGATTATGGGAAGGGAAATCCGGTTAGTGTTTTGTATCATGGATTTGGGCATTATGATGCCTTGCAGATTCGTAATGACTGAACTCAGTCAAAGGTGTAGGGTAATAGGCCAATTTTTCTAAATTTTTTAATCCTATGGAAATTTTAAGAATACAGACAGAATATCAATAAACCTGTGAATTTTCACATGCAATCGAAAACAAACCCATGTACATGGAATCTGTTGTATAGCTGAGTGATGAACAGGAGCTATTCTGCTTGTAAGTCTGTGTAACTAAGCAATTGAGAGTTTTAGAAAACAGAGTAATAGCAGTGTGCCACCCATTGTGTGTGTCTGGAGCAGCTTTGAAAGCTGAACATCCAAATGATATAAAACTCAAATTTGTGTATGTGATGGAAGGGTAAAATGCTGACATGGTTTTGTTGTTTAATGTAGAAGGAATCTTGCCATCTGGTCTCTTCATAACCAAAAAAGACGGAGCAGCAATACTTGCATTCAACAGACCGATGGATAGAATGAATGAAAAGAAATTGAACACAGAAATAGAGAATGCAGATAGTAATAGACAGATTTCAGGTGGAGAAAACCCTCCTATGGTATAAGAACTCCACAACCAAATAGATCCCCGGTTTGCAAGTTTGTTTTAATCATACTCAAAATCGAATTCATAGGCATTTATCAAATTGCAGATTGCAAGTTCCAACAGAGACATATATGAAAGAACATGCCATGAGTCAACGAAACAACAGAAACCGTGGATTTAAGGAAAACGTCCTAAGCAATATTATAATGCATCAACTATATTCTTTGGGTATTGATGGCGTCAAATGATGAAGAAGAATGCCTGTCTTGACTCTTGACTTCGATATATGCTATTGGCTCCTAATATTGCACAGGAATTCAGTCTGAAGAATTTAGAATCATATAGCTCATCCCAACATGTTTACAACGCATATGCTCAAAATCAACCATTGCATTTGCCATGAAAGTCCAGAATAAGCAAATAAGACATACTGATGGACATCTTCACGAAATTTATCATACTTCTTGAAAAATCATAGTCAGTAAACAACCCAAATACTGAATAGCATGTTACATAACAGAAAAATTCATATACTGATCCATGGAAGTGAACCAACTATATAGCCATGGATCCGCTCTTATGGTCCTACGAATACCCAAAAAATGACTAAAAAGAATGATTTAGCAATACCCACGTAGCTTGTGGAGGAGAAGATGCATCAGGCCATCAACAAACCCTATAAACTGCAAGGCAATCTTTTTCAACCATCATGGGGATGTCTCAGCTGATGTACTCTTCTTACTTTATTAACATATATATACACCTAAGCATCCAACACTGTAAACTGAAATACAGAGCAAATCTCTGAGCCGTGAGGCTATCAATGCATCATGGATGTCTCAGAAAGGGTCTTCCATTAGGAGCCAGTGCTACCTCATATTTGCCACTGCAGTCATGAAGGCATTGCTCTGCATGGTGGAACGCTCGTTTGAAGACACCGAAACCAAACAAGAGACCTATCAGAACAGCCAGAAAAATAAGGCATGAACACACCTTACAAATAGTGCAACAACACATTTTTGCAGATTCCTGGTAACACTAACTGAATGTACTTTATCACACTCTCCGTGTAAATCCTTTCACCCACAAAGCTCTGGTCAATGCAAGCTCCCTGCTTATACTTCGCCCAACAATTCTCTAATCAGTTAGAAAGGCTCCCCGCCCTTCTGTAATTAATGTCTGGGCTGGGATAATGAAAATTCCTATTAGTTTTTCCGTAATCATGACCTTGAATTTATAAGCATTCAACGTTTGGGGATAAAGCTACGCATTCATGCCTCAGGACATGGCTTTCCAACTGCACCCTTTCGTAGAAGAGGGAACATATGCAATTGTGTATGTTTCATGGAGGCTAAAAAAAAGGATTGTACTAATCTAGTATTGCGGAGAGTTTGAATAAGATAACAGTCTATAACCACAGAGAAGATAGGTGGTTAAGACATTGTTGTGGAACAAAAAATTTTCATATATAAATAAACATCCAAAGACTAAGAAAGAAGCCATGAACAAACTTGCCTGGAGCGATCACCTCTGTCACGGCTAAACTTGCAGGTAAAAATAGGCTGATGATCCTTGCGCTTGCAAAATGTGAGGACTGTCTTCAGGGCGTCAGGGATTTAGGGTAAAAATTGACGACGTGATAAAAGCTACCTGCAGCGAGTTGGCACCAGGGGTCAAAACCCTAGCTGTAGTGGAGAAAGCCGCCTCTCTTCATAACCAAAAAAAACGCAGCAGCAATACTTGCATTCAACAGACCGATGGATAGAATGAATGGAAAGAAAATGAACACAGAAATAGCTAGCGATCACCTCTGTGTCACAGGTAAAAATGGGCTGATGAACTTTTGCTTGCGCTTGCAAAATGTGAGGACTGTCTTCAGGGCGGCAGGCTGTCGAACAAACTGGAAAACAAACCGTGAATCACAGACTGCTCTAACATCCAAAGGAACCCCAGAACAGTTAGACGACGCCGCCATTCCCTCGCACAACATTAATATCCACGACGCCACTCCTTCAGAACTGTTCCGCTCGTCCCGCTCTACCCGTCACACGAGACTGAAAACCCCCTGGTTTTGCCTTGCGGAACGCCACTCCCTCAGAACTGTTCCGCTCGTCCCGCTCTACTATCACAGGAGACTGAAACTGTTCCGCTCGTCCCGCTCTACCTGTCACAGGAGACTGAAAACCCCCTGGTTTTGCCTTGCGGAATCCAGCGGCCACGTGTCAGCTTGAGGGACAAAGGGACGACGAAAGTCCCTTTCAAAGGAAGGCCTATCGGCCTAATTATACTTTATTTATGAATATAGTTGTTAAATGCTTTGAAATATCTTTTTAAATACTTAATGACATCTGAGTATTTTTTATATACATTTTGTCAGGGTAATTTTAGGTAAGGCTTAGTTTAAATATATTTTTTAATGATATAAATTGATTTTTGATAATAGTTACTATCACGACTCTAACCACAGCGTACGAGTAAAACGAGATTTAATCTTGTGAATTTGTGATTTATACAGCTATACAAACACCTTAGTAGTAGTTAACTGGCCAACAAACTACGTCCTTGAAGACTAAAGGTTAATTTAAATATTCGATGAGTAACTTTAACACAATTTTTTTTATATTTTGGAAATTGGTAAGAGTAAGTAAACCATTTGAATTTGCTTATAGTTATTTAATTTCAAAATATTACACAATTAACGGAAGCTCAACTATGTTAGATGAAATCAAAATTATGCAAAGCTGGATAAAACCTATACTCAGTATGTAACAATTGTTATCCCACACCAATAAAGCACTCTATTCCTATTTATTAAAATACACACATTACCATTTATGAAAGATTTGACGAATATCCATCGCCTAGAAGATTCCAAACTACGCCAAATAATGTCCAACTCTTGCATGTCGCCCGCGTGACACTAAAATAACGTATTCGTCATCTTATACGCCCATAGACTTGGCGCCCACAGTTTTTTAATATAAACAACTGATTGCCTCGCTGTCAAACTCAATACATCAACACCATACGCCAACTTACACATCTCCACTTTAGAGGATGTATTTTGGAATCATATGAGCGAGGTTAATTGTTTGATTTAAATAGGCCATAATTATCTTTATTATAGGGAATATCTTGAAATCCTTAATTGAATATTTTACTTTATTTTAATGATTTTGTAGGGTTGATTTATACCAATTAAAACTTGAAAATTAAAAATTATAGTTGTAAGAAGTGTTGATAAAATTATTATGATAGTCTAATAAAACATGTAATTTAAATTTATTTTATTTTTTTAAATAGCTACTATTATAAAATATATATATATATATATATATATATATATATATATTTTTATTATTATTATTATGCTATTTAAAAATTAATTATTATATATTATTTTTTACTTTCCACTTATTTTTCTTATAAATTTAAAACTAAAAAATTAATTATATTTCTTGTAAATTAAAAAGCACAGTATCAAATTGCAATTGTGTTGCCTATATCTCTGTGATAAGTACTTTCTAATACATAGCTTGTAGAGATTTTTGACCAGAATTTGATTTTTTTTTTTTATTAACAAAAAATATTTATTAAAATTAGAAACACGGCTTCTAAATAATTATTTTCTTTTTTTATAAATTGATGATGATGATGATGATAGTGGTTACCGTCCATTGAAACCAAATTGGTCTATCGGACCTATAATTTTCTTAGTTTTTAATTGTCTGGCTTCTCATCTTTCTTGGCGAGATTGATGCTATAGCTTTTTTTTTTTTTCTTTACGGTCTGCCAACTTATTTTATCTTGCATCTCCTACATCTCTTCTAGTTCTTGAAAATATATGAAATTGATAAAATCAAATTGATCATAAAAATTGTTAATTTTAGATAAGGGACGACAAACAATTTTTAGAACTAATAAAATGAATGATCCTAACATTTAACAAATGCTTGGTAATTTAATTAAACCTTAAGAGCCTTTATAATGCAAATTCTTTCTACAAATTCGATTGCGTTAGCATTTACTCCTTGTTCTAAATATTACCAATGAGAAACCATTTTCTTTGTAAGCATTTAAGATATTATTATCTCCAACAAAAAAAGTTTATTTTTACTTTTTTTTATGAATTTAAGTATTGGGATCTCTACTTAAATGGTTCATGAGGCACAATACTTGTTAAGGTTTTGCAAATGGGGTAGCAAACAAAGTGGCTTTGATTGTGGGGAAAACTCCACAGTTAAGCGCTCTTGAGCCAAAAGCAATCTAAGATGAGTGACCTCCTAAGAAATCCTTATTACTAGGTGCAAGCCCCAAAAGTGATGAAAAGAAAATCTTTTAAAACCCAAAAAAAATCACATAAATGAAAACTACACACCCTCGCCCAAGCAATTGATGAGAGAGAATCCTTTGAAACCCCAAGAAAGATCACATAAATGAAAACTACACACCCTCGCCCAAACCATGACAACTTTAAAATTATTCACGTGGGACAATATGAGATGACGAAACTTTGTAGTCTCCAAGTCTAAGACGATGGTTTCCCTTTAAACAAAAAATTTACAGTTCAAAGAAAACTCTGACATTAGCCGAAGAATATAAGTTTTAGCTAAAGGCCTCAACATAGCTCCGCCCAAAGATTAAACACACAGTAATACAATACATTTCGATAGGGAACTAACCCTCAATGCTTAAATTCAAACAAAATGGTTCTGACCATCAGTCGAAGAGCACTGGAATGTAAACAAGGGTAGGGAAATGAAAATCGAACAGTGGCCCCAAGAAATGAAGCACCAAGAAATGCAGTCTTTGAATCCACTGAGTATAGGAAGAAAACCTGTAAATAAACCAAATTGCTGATGTGAGGGATTACAAACTAACATGAACCAGTGAAACTCCTTCGGGGTTGCTTCCCAGCTGAATCCAGTAGAAAATGTGAAATTTATTGGACCAAGTTGCAGAATCAATCTAGACAGTAGATTAAAAAAATAAAAAAAATCAACAAGTTTTCATTCACGTTGAGCTTGGAAGCCTTTAACTAATAATTACAATTATTTATTTATTTTTATTTTATTTTTAAATATAATTTTTATTGTTATGTGATTTGACTTAGTTAAAATATTTACATAACATAATATAATTTTACATATTTTCCATCCCCTAATCCAATTTAGATCCATTTTAAATCTTGATCTCCCAAGTGCTGAGAGAGATCAAATCTCTTTTCACTCTAAAAGAGGTTGGCATCTCGAGAGAGATTTTATCTATCTGGGTGTTCGGTAGAGACAAAATTAAGATAGATCTAGGCTAGTTTAATTTCCTCTTTTAAATAGACTATATTTCATATGAACCATAAACGTGGAGCTCAAAACCCATCAATAACTTTACCAAGTCAAGTTTACCTTAACTACACAAGAAATAATAATAATAATAACCTAGAATTTTTAATTTTAGTTTTTTAGTTTGAAGTCATTTTTATTTTGTTTGGGGGATAGCAGTACAATTTTAACTTTATTTTAAATTATCATTATTAATCATATATATTTCAAAAAGCATATAACAATATATCAACTATGGAAATTCATCCCACTTTAGCATGAAAACTTTTAACTTGTAAATTTTTTTGCTATGATACCATGGCTTATCAATAACACATGACTAATATGACATGTGCTGATATGACATTTGATTTATTTAATTAATTTGATATAAATTAATTAGCTTGGGGTTTATCTCAACTAGTCAAGCTCCCTGTCATTAAAACACTTTGCTATTGAGAGGTCTTGGGGTCCATTCTCCTTGATGCTCTTGGGGGTGAGGCTCTGTTAATGAGCCAATAGGAAGTGAACCCACTTTGCTATTTAGAGGTCGCAGGGTCAATTCTCCTCGATGCTTTTGGAGTCAGGATCCCTTTAGGTGGATATGCTACCATATCCAAAAAAAAATAAGATAAATTAATTACTAAGTACTTTCTCTTGGACTTCCCAACTCTTACTCACATCTATTCTAATTTTCAAAATCTTTGTCACACTACCAAACTTCTTAACTTGTTTAGTCAACAAAACTATGGTGATCTACAAACACTTCTCTTCATTCCCATTACAGAAATAAAATATTAAAGAATCGCAACTAATCTCTTACTTGTTGAATATCATTTTTTGGATTCCAACTATGTACAAATTTTGGATTGTCCAACATTTCAAGTGGGCTCACCGCCCATCATCAGAGATAGGAGCAAAACGAAATGAATTGAAAAAGAATTACAAAATAATTATAAAGAGAATAAAAACAAGAAGTGTACACAACAATAATATGAACATTAATATTAACATTTAATTATAAAAATATATAATATAAAAAATTTAGAGATTTTTGACCTGAAATTTTATATTAAAAATACCAATAAATTATATAGGATTGACTTGCAAGTTGGTGCGCAACAAGCAGGGCTTCAATATGTTAGGGATTACTGGCGAATGGCTGAACCGCATGAGTTATGGAGGATCTGGAAACAACCGACGGAATGGTATCAGGGAATTAGTCCTGACACTCAAATATTGTTTACCAGAGAATTAGACTCCAGGAAGATTAAGATACGTCCAGGTAGTGATATTCTTCGGTGGGGTAAGGCCATGCAGGGTCTGTTCACAGTTAAAGAAGCTTATTATTGGCTCACTAGAGCTGATCGACAGGAGCCCCAGGTGGACTGGAAAAAACTTTGGGAAGGTAAATGGTGGCCCAAAGTTACTATGTTTGCATGGTTAGTATGTAGGGAAAGGATCTTGACGTGGGATCATATGCAGAAACACGGGATGATTGGTCCCTCAAGGTGCTATCTTTGTAATAATGCTGTTGAGAACCAAGAACATCTGTTGAATCGGTGTTTGTATATTCAGAGTCTGTGGGAAGAGCTGCGTGTTCTTTTTGGGCAGCTGAATAGGGATCCCCTTAGTATAAGAAATACCATTTTACAATGGGGAACAGGAAATTTCCATAGCAACCTGGTGAGGAGGTTATGGAGTTTGTCGCTCGGTTTTGTCATTTGGGAGGTATGGAAGGAAAGGAATCGACGTATTTTTAAGGATCGAAGTTGTCACGTAGCCAGCATATGGGATGTGGTTTGCAGTTCGCTTAAAGAGACGATATTATCTGAGCCCTGGAGGGAGGAGGATTGGCAATTAAACTTGACTGAGCAAAGGATTTTGGGATATCTGAGCATTGATTATACCATGTTATATCCGAATAATGATAGGAGTCAGCGGGTAACTATACAGAGCCCAAATCGTTTTACGTTTCCCCAAGACAACTGCATCAAATTATCCTTTGATGGTGCATCAAAGGGAAACCCTGGGGAGGCAGGATGGGGTGGCATTTTTTGAGATTGTTGGGGTGTATCACGATGGGTATATGCTGAATGGGGTGGTGAACTGTCAAATAATGAGGCAGAACTCTGGGGAATTTATAATGGTATTCGAATTGCTGCGAGGAATGGGTATCGACACTTAGCTATTGAAGGTGACTCCCAAATTGTCATCGATATGTTGCGAAAATTACAGGGTGGTAAAGCCTGGGACCATGTTGCGAGGAGTTGGCGGACGGCTGCAATTATTCAGGATATTGAAGAGCAAATGCGGAGGATTGACTATATTACCATCTCCCATGTTCTGCGACGAGGTAATAGGGCGGTTGATTATTTGGCAAATTGGGCATGTGGTGGTGCGCATTGTGTATTCGATGGAAGCGGGTTGCTCATACACAAGGAGCCGAGATGGCATGACCTGGCAGATATATTACACCAGGATAATCAAGAGGCGCGAGGGGCGGGTAGGACAGCATAGTGCCTCATGAATATGATACCTGCATTTATGACTATATACGGGGTTGAATGAATAGATGTCTTGGAAAGGTAAATGGGAGGACTCAATATCTCCAGGCATGCGAAGGTATGACCATCCCAAGGTGGTATGAAGGTCGGGTATGGAGGTATGAAGCGGTGGCAGCAGGCTGAACGCATATGATACTTGCATTTATGATGAATACTTGGTCGAATGAATATATGTATTGGAAATTTAAATGGGAGGTATCAATCTCTCCAGGCATGCGAATGTATGAAGGTCGGGTAAGAAGCGGTGGCGGCAGGTGGATAGCGCGCACATCACATCATGATTTGGGATACGAAACGTGTACTTATGAGCCGGTTTGAGGCTCAATCAAGTGCGAAGGTGGCCGAGCGATGCTGCATGATTTATTTAGGACGAGGTAAGTTAAAACTTGCAGCGAAGATATCAACAGGTTCTTTCTGTAGTTTTCGAGTTTTGGTTGCGATAGTCATAGGTTCAATTTGACAATGTTGAACAGAATATATCTCTTTCCAGTGTTTCATAGTAGGTTCTTGGATAGATCAGCGGGATATTTAGACTGGTTAGCAGTAATGGCCTTCTAGTTTTTTTGGGATGCTGGTTCATATATTTTTTTGGAAGTCACCCGGTTTCCCTGAAGGGCGGGTGGCAATATGTCTTTCCACTTGTACATAGTTAGCGATTTATTAATAGAATTCTACCTTAGCTTACAAAAAAAACATACAAATGAAAAAAAATACATAATATGAATTATTATTATAAATGAGAAGTTAAAGATCTTTGATATCACATTTTATATTATTAAGATTTTGAGTTAAACCAAATATTTGAATTAATAAATTAAGATTAATGATTAAAATAAAGAATTAATTAAAAAGTAAAAGAGGATGCCCGCATTTCATTAATCAAAGAATTGAAAATTGGAATTATTTAAAATAATGACTATAGAAACATATAATAATACCAATTGAGACTTTGAATTATTAATACTAATATTATGGAGGGATATGATTTGGAAATAAAATAATATAATTTATTATTATAAATTAAAAGTTAGGATCTTTGATATCACAATTGATTTAATAAATTATTAATAGATTAAAACAATAAATTCTGAAGGTTCGATTTTGAACAAATACTTGGAAGGTAATAATTAAAATAAATTAATTTTTTTTATTAAATTAAGATAAAAGTGTATAACGCGAATGCAATTGACCAAACAATTAAAT
The DNA here is from genome assembly GCA_031772625.1 of Pinus tabuliformis. Taxonomy (NCBI): domain Eukaryota; kingdom Viridiplantae; phylum Streptophyta; class Pinopsida; order Pinales; family Pinaceae; genus Pinus; species Pinus tabuliformis. The sequence continues at coordinate 399,707,638 of CM062809.1, read as the reverse complement.
TTTTTTATTTATTTAACGTGTTTGATTTATTTAGAATAATGAAGATACAAATATTCTATTATATCAAGGGGGATGAGACTGAATTAAGATACATTTGGAATGATCTAGGAAATTTGAATATTAAAGAGAGGAGAATCGTTTGAGATATAAAATATTTTATAAATTTACCAATATTGATAGTTGGGGTTAAATATTTTATAAATTTACTAATATTGATAGTTGGGGTTAAATATTTTATAAATTTACTAATATTGATAGTTGGGGTTAATATCGTGAAGGGAAAGCAAAGGAAATAAAGAGAGAGGAGAGCGTTAGTTATTGATTAAGATAATGGATAAGGAGTTTTTAAGCGTGTAAGTTTGTAGTTTTTATTTCTATTAAGTTTTTGGGATGTTTTTAATCTAAAAGCATTTTATATTAGGTAATTAGGTGGGTGGGTTAGAAAGAGCAAAGTTTTCTATATTAGGTGGGTGGGTTAGAAAGGGGTAAAGGCTAGGATTTTATAATGTTCAAAGATAAAGAAGTATTTAGTTTCAAAAAATGTTTCACTAGAAAAATTTGATAAACCATATTAATTTTAGTAAAAGTTAATCATCACCATTACTATAAATATACCAATATATTTTATGCCGATTAACATTCACTTAATAATTATTAAAAACTAAATTAAAAATATCCCATTAACTAATACATATTTTATATATTTATAATAAATATATCTAAACAATATTTTAAATATCAATAACAGGTTGCACTTAACTATGGTTAAGCACTAATACGACACATCCACAAATGCGACATTGATGCGGGATTGGAACCATATATAATTCCCCGAATTACAAGATTCATCTCCTCTAAAACATTTCTTAGCTTCGTCAGCCGCACGGCCACGACATTGAAGCACTCAAGTATATATTTTTATTTTTTAAATTAGAAAGGAATTGAATCAACCTAAATTTATCTGGTTTTTTTCAGAAAGAAAAGCACTATATTAAACCTAAATTTATCTGGTTATGGATGAGTTTTTATGCATTTTGTTATATTATATTTTACTTACGAACATTGTTAAATATTTTGAAATAGTGTATTATGTTAGTTAAATATTTTGAAATAAGGAATTTGAAATAGTGTATTATGTTAGTTAAATATTTTGAAATATTTCCTATATTTATTATAAGGAGTTATTTTTAAATTTAAGGTTTAAAACTAGAAAGTAAAGTATGTCTGTTTTTTAGAAGTAGATTTTTTGTTTTATAAATAAAAGATTTTATACATCAATGTAATATTTGCTTCACTATATTCTGTGATCTAAAAATTAAATACTAATAATAATAATAATTTTAATTAAAATTTAATTTAAATATTTGAAAAATAATTTTATTTTAAAAATAAATAAAAAGTAAATTAACCATTTAAATTTACTTTAGCATATTTAATTTCAAAATATTACCAAATATACACTTCATTACGTAAAGCTTGATAAAAGCTAAACTCGGTATGTGATAATGTTTTAGCACACACGTATAAAACACACGCATTACCATTTGCGAAAGATTTGAAGAATATCTATTTCACCTAGAAGATTCCAAACTACGCCCAACAATTGACCGTATGTGCAAGTCCTGCATGTCGGCTGCGGCACAGTTACGGGAATTATTTGAACTTTGGTAATATTCAGGACATACATAAGATATACAAGATTATGAGTCAACCATTGGAATGGTTTGTTTTATAAAATTTGTTCCTTGTAATATTGATTTGAATATATAAATTAGTTTAGATTTATTTTAATTTTAGATTTATCAAGGATTTATAAAATTTGTTCATTGTAATATTGATTTGTAAATATAAATTAATTTAGATTTATTTTAATTTTGGATTTATCAAGGATTTATAAAATTCGTTTGTTGTAATATTGATTTGTAAATATTCAGTTTACCGAGTTTATGCTCCCCTATAGACAGCTAGAGATCGAGCTTACCGGGTTTCAACAGCACCACCAGCAGCAGCCCCTGTACCAGTTTCATATCCTCCAGTCGATGACCTTGAACCAGCACTACCAGTAGCACCCTCGCCGGCTTGCCCAACATCTCTTACTACAGTTCGTATAGCAGCATCAGTGGAGATTTGATCTTTCATAATGACATAGATAATATCTAGAATTACCGCTTTCTTCTCAAAGCATATAAAGGAGGTACCCATGCTACCATGCCGTATCTAGCCAAATTAAATTTGTAAATTCTTGACATCTCTTAATGGGGAGTCTCTAGCCTCTATATAGGCTTCATACATACAATACCATGGGTCATTACCTTGAGTCTCTCAATACCACATATTTAATATAATGGGCTTATCACATTATTCCTAACTACTTGTGGACCCTTACATGATGCGGGTTAACTACTTTACTTATTAACTATAACCCATCACATTATTACATTATTCCCTTGGGTACGTCCCTCTAAACCCCATAATATCCCCCCTAGGTATACTACATTCCATCCCCCTTAAATATGTTTCATCCCCGAAACATAAGAAAAACACAAATAATAAGATCTACTCAAAACAGTAGTCCACTGGTACCATGCACATGCATCTAGTCATCCAAGAGAAAGGTGAACCTTCGATCTAGCTTGTGCCTTACCCGCTTGAGATGGGAGTTGATCCTGGTGGTTTCTCTGTGTTGATGTGTTGTGGGTGGATTGTCGTACTTCTTTATCTGTCATGTAGGGGTTGTTGTCCATGTTGTTGATTCGTTCCCATATTGTTGGTTGTTTTCTTGTTGAGTGATGTGGGTGGTGATATGCTGAAGTTTTACCCTATGCTGTATCTTTATTTAATTCACCATCTAATGGAGCGTGATTGGTATCTGGGACATGTTGTGGTGCCTGTGGTTGTTGCTTATCTTCCAGTATTACTTCAACTATGGATTCCTCCTCTGATGTGCCAGTGCTTGCAACATTTTCTGCTTTAGTCTCTTTGGACTTTACTTGTTTATTGATGAAAATATCATGTAATGTAATTTCTTTTTTTTATACTAGAGATTTAGGAATTTCTTCTGCACATTAATATTGATAATACCAATAGATTCCATCTAAGGGTATCCCAAAACAACATCCACATTAGCCATATCTGAAGCGTAAAAATTAGAATGCAATACATACTTGTCCATAGAAATCTTCAAATCTTTATAAATGTGCACCTCCTCATTATTAACCTGTGTGTGCTCCATTTGTTTGGCTAAGAATTGCAATCTTTTAATCAAATGAATATTAACAAAATTATACTTGCAACTAAGATTGATAGACACAATGATGTTCTCCTTCTGAATACATCCATGAACTTGTAATAAGGAGATACCATCAAAAAGTAACCCTTTTCTTGTTTCATTCTCCTGCTTTCTAGCATGAGACCATTTTTCTAAAAGGGATTTTTCAAATTCTTCATCGGGAAGTCTTAAAAACTTTGTTTTGTCTAGTGATCTCTGCCATTTGGCAATCTCATCTCTAAACTTAATCCATGCTAAAGGTTTCCAAAATTGCCGAAAGTTTGCCTTATTCCTTTTTATGAATTCTTCAATAGTAAGACCATCATATTTTCTTGTAAAATTTAGCTTAGTAGAAGCCATGAAGTAGAATGAGGAAAAAAATTACCTACTTTATGAGGCAAATTTAAAATGGCCACAACTCGGTCAATATGGCTTAGAATCTTTATTATAGCCTGTTTTTGGAAATGAAACAACCATTTTGCATCCTCTTATGTGATAGAAATCACGATCTAGGCACTCTAGAATTTCAGGTTCGCATTGCAATTGTCCCGCTGTCACAATTTTTTTTTTTTTAAAAGAGTTGATTAAATTAGCGATATCTCCTTCATACGGACTCTGATTCGACTGTTTTTTTTTTTAATTGGGTAATTTATCAAGAGGATCTCAAATCTATAATTATTTCCCCAAAATTCTAAAAAAAAACTGCAAAAATTGACTGGAGATCCATTGTCCACGAATTGTTGTCAGAAAGGTTTTTGCAACACAACTCATTTTTAAATCAGCAATATCTCCCTCATCCGGACTCTGATTCGGTCGATTTGTTTTTTGAATTTGGGTATTTTTTCACAAAGAATCCAGATCTACAATTGTTCTCTGCAAAATTTTCACCTGAAGTTTCACATCTGATTTGTAAACTCGCCGCCCAAAAATATTCTTGCAAAAAAACATAAAAATAAAAAATATATATCTCTGCTTTGCCCAAGAAAGTGCTCCGATACCACTTGTAATAGATCTGACCTGCAAATATATGAAATGATGTTAATATACCCAATAACTATAAATAATCTCAAGAAAATTACAAACACAAAATATAGAAATGCTTCTCTTTATTAATATCAAACCCTTGAGGGAGGGTAACACCATACAATCACTCTTTAAGGAAGGAGAACACTCCACAAGCCGTATGCTTGTCCTTACAATAATCTTTGACATCTCTCAATGGGGAGTCTCTAGGCTCTATATGAGCTTCATATATACAATACCATGGGTCTCTCAATACCATATATCTAATACAATGGGCTTAACACATTATTCCTAACTACTTGTTGTCCCTTACATGATGTGGGTTAACCACTTTATTTATTAACTATGACCTTTCATATTATTACATTATTCCATTGGGTACCTCACTCTGCACCCCATAATATTCCCACTAGGTATACTACAATAACCCTGTAGCCTTTTATATCTATGGAGAGAAAATATTTTATATCGGTTCTTCTTTCGTCAATCACAGACTTTCAAAATTATATATATATAATGTTCAATAATTTCTTTTTCTATGGATGACCTTATAAGCCCAATATTCAAACTCTTGTAGTCTCATTTCCCGATAATAGATTGTGAAATTATATGTATATATATGATTTAAAGGAATATAAAATATTTATCTAAAAAAACTTGAAAATTTGTAATATTTTTAGTTTTCTTCGCTCATAAATGTTAACTTTATGCTCCAAAACATGGTAGAAATTAAATGTTTAATGATTTTTCTTTACAGGGCAATGTGATTAAACCATTGTTTTATTTTTAATTAAATTATGGATGTTTTAATAAAATGTGACACCCCAGGTATCTTAATTTTACTTCTTTTACAAGTAATTTTAATTTATTGACTAATTACCTCATTTAGAGGTTGACAATTTATTAGTTAAGTTAAAAGACTTAATTTAGGAAAAGACAGTTTTGTTTTATTTTTTTAAAAGAAATTATTAGACTAACAAGAATGCTTGGATACTGAAAGAGGGCCACTTACCCATGACCACAAGAGTTCTTAACTTCCAAACAGTTGGAGAAAACATTTACTTCTGATCCTAAAGTATTCCTTTAAAAAGGAAAATTTGGGAAAAGGAAGGTGTTGGTAAAAATTTTAAAAAATAAGGAAATAAAACCAAGAAAACGGGTTGAGGCAACATGCTACCTAAGAGCTAGATTGTTGAGCTGGTAAGGATTCCCATAGGAATGAGATTAGGCTGGGTCAAGTGAGATCCTGAAGCCTTTGCATAAGCTTTTGAGAGAAGGACCACCTCACTGTATGCTGTTTGGGAGTTAGGATAGTTCGGGGGGAGAACAATTTGCCAGACTATTCTTATTGGTAGAGAGGTGTGGTCAATCTTTAAGAGGTCTCTTGGATATAATGCAGATAAGTATTTTAGTTTCTTTTTAATGATTATTTAATTATGGAAAATAGTGAAAGAGAATAGTGAGAGATAGATTTCTCTCTTTAATGATTGTTGTAAAGTTTAGTAAATAAAACAATTTCATCTTACTGTTTCATTTTACTGGTAATATGTCTGGTAATAAGTCTGCAAAGATGGCTAATGCAGAGATACAGAGGACCAAAATCCAGATTTTGTAATAATTCCTATAGAAATCTTTTTGGAATGAATTACAGTAAAGAAAAATAGTTACATTGTCTAAGCCCTGGGTGTGCATAGAAATAAGCTTTGGAACTATTGTTTTCCGATTCCAGTGAATTTTAACGGAAGGCTCAGCTGTAAGATATTTTAAAAGAGGAAGAAAACCAACAAATCTGCAAAAAAGTAGAATTAATAACAATGTAGATTTATAGAAACAAAATTGTTACAGATAGCTACATTCCATGCAATAAATAAGAATCTGGTTATGCAAATTGAACAAAAGTAATTGCTTCGAGGCAGAGTAGACCAATCCAACCATAGTCAAGGAAATATTTGAATATAAGAAACTTCCTTCAGAATATAACAAATTCTCTAGCAGAGAAGTAGCGTTCAAACATGTTTCGATGCCATAGGGTTAAAGATGGGTTAGTTCCTAACGCTAGCTATGCCTGCCGAAGGAACAGTTCCGAATTTAATGACCTATGCAATTGTAATAGTTAATCAAAGAAATCACTACCACCACCTAAGATTCAACCATTTAAAAGAATTGTTGAGTAGATGTCTACTTCATGCATGTATAATAAGCATATTATGAGAGAGTTGTGACCAACTGAGTTAAATACCTTGTACAATCGTGTGAATCTAGCACACATGAAATAATTAAATCACAACACTATTTCATCCATGCAAGTATCCAAATAAAAAAACATACCTGATACATTCCGGAGAAAACTTCAGTCACCATTTGAAAAATCGGGTAAGGAAAAGAAAAATCTTCTACATATTAACTGCCTTCATGACTTTTGAAAACAAGATATGTAAACAGTCCTTAAATAAAATTCAAAGGTAACTCAGACACCATGTGGATAACCCCCACCATGCGCATTAAGATAGACAAGTCAACCAAAAACAGTGTTGACCAGAGCATGGACACTTAGACGACAAAATAGTTACAAACCCTTAATTCCTCGGTGAAAGCCAACTAGTATTTAATCCTTAAACCTAAACATAAAGGCCAAAGAGCTATAATAGATGTGGATCATATTCATATTTGGGATGAGATAATGTTGCCCTCGATGCTTAACAACCATTGGCAAGTACACTCCATGTTGTTTCTTTGCGGGGAATGGCGTAGTGCATTAATCCAACAGAAAACAGAACGATTAAGAATGATGTAACAATAAGGAAATCTAAATAATGAATTTGAGTATTTACTTGTTAGGATCGTCATAGAACGAGCCTTAGTACACTAACTCCTCCAACATGAGAAAGAAGAGTATTCTCAAACATGAGAAAGAAGAGTATTCCATCGTGTAAGACACCCTGAAGCTCCAAGTGGAAGAAAACAGAGTGGAATTCCATAAGGAAAACTAATTAAAACGTGGTTGAAGGCCAAGGTATATACGATTCAAGAATGACGAGTTGCGGCCTGATAAAAATTGAAAAGAGGTAAAACCACCGAGTTTAAACGAAAATTGAACCTGCAATGGAAGTGAGGGTCCCTCCTCGGCACAAGGAGGGAAATTTGCAGAGCACGAGACGAAACAGGGTTACAAGTGAAATAACGAGTGAATTCCATAACCGAGGTAGGGTAATTACCAATTGTGTCTGTATCATCTCTGTCATTCAATTTCCCGCTCATGAAATCTACGGTCTGACCAAACATCATCACCTTCCTCGAGGTTTGGCACATTGAATGAGGGAGTGTAGGTTGATACGTGGCGCTAAGGAGAGATGACGAGTTTTGCTATTATCCATCATGGAGGACAGGAGATAAGAATGGAAACAATTGAAATAAGGATTGAGTTAGCTTAAATATTAAATATACAATGCAGATTAGGTACCACTTTTAAAAGGAATGTACCAGAGTGAATTTTAATAAGATATGCCTGCACTTAAACCAAACCTAAGTCATATCACATAAACAATCATGTAGGTTGACACTCCAATATGGAGATTTTCAAGGATCATTGTTAGACATTATATTTATAATAACAAAGATTTGCAAGATCATTGTATGACAATATTTTTATATTAACGGAAATACCTGGCAAGTTAAACATATTATATGTATGCGTAAGTATTAGGTTAAAAACAAATTATTTCGTCTTTAGTTTTACTATGCGTATTTACATATTATTACGATGAGTTTAGAGGAGTGTGACAAGTGGTATCAGAGCACAGGATTCAACACTGTGGCCTTAATAGATAATGTAGATTAACAAACTTTTCTGTTGCACAGAGGGGATCAGATCATACGCAGAGGGATGTCATCTACTCCATCACAAAGGATGGCTTCTGGGACAAAGTTCACACCGCGTGGAGGAGCCAATCCAGAGGTATGGGTGTAGTTGGGAGAAGGAAACTATAAGAATACATATGCAATATTATTGGAAGCCATGAAAGACCTTAAAACCGAGATGGAAAATTTGAGAGAGGACAATGAAAGATTGAGACTTGAACAGGAAAGAATTTTAAAGAGTCCCTTTGACAAGCAGAATAAAAATAATCCAACCCCTAGTCGGGAAGAGGAAAATAGAAATGATGAACACCAGCAACGAGCATAATATTTCAGAACTAAAAATGAAAAAAGGGTCAGAAAATGTTTCAGGTAGTAAAGGAAACAAGAGATAGAAGACCGAACTACAGGGACAATTTAAGAAAGTTAAACCTCCTATGTTCGACGGGGAAAAGGAAGAAACCGTTGAGGCCTGGTTAATCAACATGAACAAGTACTTCCATATTTATGAATACGAAGATAATTTGAGGGCGAGACTTGCAATTTTCCAGCTGCAAGGAAAAGCCACCTTGTGGTGGGAGGAAGTTAAAATGGTGCGGGGTGTAGATAAACAAGAAGTTTCATGGGAACAATTTCAAAAACATTTGAAAGATAAATACCACACTGAATGTTATTATGACGAAAAGGAAAAATAATTCCATGATTTGAGGGTAGGGAAGCAAACCATGGATGGATTTGTGACTAAATTCATTTGACTTCTAAGGTATGTACCTTATATACGTGAAGAAAAAGATAAGGTACAATAATTTGTTAGTAGTTTGCTAGCTTTTATGAAGGAGAGAATAGAGTTTGATAGTCCAAAAACCATGGATGAAGTAATAAGAAAAGCTAGAACCTGTTATCATCAAATGAAACAAAAAGAAGAAGGTGGGAACAAGTAGATAGTAAAAAGGGGACAGAAAAATGCATCTAATTTCAAAAATACAAACATGTCAATTCCAGAACATGTTCAGAAAACCACAAAATGGAGGTGCAGGGAAAAGCCAGGTAAATCCAAGACCACCTATTGAGAGCCGAGCCACTGAAGCATCTAGTAAACCAGAAGGCAACCAACAGAAAAATCCATAGTGGTAATGTTGGTGTTGTGGAGAGCCCCATTATTACAAAAACTACCCCCACCGAGCTAGAGTTGGTCAAGTGGCAAATGTACAAGAAGCCTCCACAGTGGGAGATTTGGCTAGAACTATTCCCCGAATAAATACCGTTTTATAAGATAATCAAGTAGAATACCAGCCTTCCATGGTGGAGTTTGAAGGTAAGATCACTAACCATCCTGTATCTATCATGATTGACCTGGGAGAAAGTTTAAGTTTCATTAGCCCTAAGATAGTTAAATCTTGTCATTTGAACTCAACCAAATTCAAAACTCCTTGGTTAGTACAACTAGCTACAGGGGCCAAGCGTAGGGTATCAGTAAAGGTATAAATATGTCTGTTAAAAAAGTGGGACAACCAAAAAAGGTAAATTTAAATATGTCACCTTTAGGATATTATGATGTACTGATTGGAATGGATTGGTTAGAGAAACATTGGTTAGTAGTCAACTGTAAAGACAAGACCATCAGTTATCTTTCTGAAGATGGTGTTAGACAAGAAATTCAAGGAATTCGAAAAGCTATTAAATTGCATCCTATTATTTCCAATAAGCTTAGTAAATCTATACGAAAAGGCTATCAAGTATATGTTGTCCAAGTAGGTTATACCAACTCTAAGGAAAAAATAGCTACCATAGGGGACATACCTATTATTCAGGAGTTTGCAGATGTATTTTCTAAGGAAATTCCAGGACTACCACCAAAAAGGGATATCGAATTTACTATAAAGATAATACCTGGGGCTACCTAGGTGTCAAAATCTCCTTACCGAATGAGTATATCGGAATTAACAGACCTTAAACTACAACTTCAAGAATTGTTGGACAAAGGTTACTTTCGTCTGAGTGTGTCACTGCGGGGGGCGCTTGTGTTGTTTGTCATGAAAAAATATGGGACATTACAATTGTGTATTGATTACCGACAACCTAATAAGTTGACCATCAAGAATAAGTACTTGCTAACATGGAAATATGACTTGTTTGATAAGGTGAAAGGAGCTACTATGTTCTCCAAAATAGACTTACGGTCAGGTTATCATCAGATTAGATTAAAAGAAGAAGATATATGTAAGACAACATTTAGAACACGATATGGGCATTATGAGTTTATTGTATTACGTTTTGGACTCACCAATGCTCCTAGAACCTTTATGAGTCTAATGAATGACATCTTCCATCCTTACTCGGACAAATTTGTTTTAATATTTATTGACAACATACTGATCTACTCTAAAAATTTGGAGGAACATCAGAAACACCTTCGCATAGTACTTTAAGTTTTATATCAAGGGGGGATTAGACTAAATTAATATACATTTGGAATGATATAGGAAATTTGAATATTAAAGGGAGGAGAAACGTTTGAGATATAAAATATTTTATAAATTTACCAATATTGATAGTTGGGGTTAATATTGGGAAGGGAAAGTAAAGGAAATAAAGAGAGAGGAGAGTGTTAGTTATTGATTAAGATAATGAATAAAGGGTTTTTAAGAGTGTAAGTTTGTAGTTTTCATTTCTATTAAAGTTTTTGGGATGTTTTTAAATCTCAAAGCTTTCTATATTAGGTGGGTGGGCTAGAAAGGAGCAAAGCTTTCTACATTAGGTGGGTGGGCTAGAAAGGAGCAAAGGCTAGGATTTTATAATGGTCAAAGATAGTGAAGTACTTAGTTTTAAAGAAATGTTTGTCTAGAAAAAATTGATAAGCCATATTAATTTTAGCAAAAGTTAATCATCACCATTACGAAAAAAGCTAGATTACTATTCATTCATAAAGATATAACAGTACATCATCTGATGGTTATGATAACATATAAATGCATCCCGATAAGGCAACCAAGCCAATGCAGTTGAAATACATAATCGAAGCCATAAACACAAAACCTCATAAAAAATATACAGGATAATATGGAGGCATTGAAAGGATCAACAAAAGTATGCAAGATCAGAAACTTCAAGTGCAAACAGAATAGGAAAAACGGGGTACTTGATACATACCAGAATGGAAGAGAGATGAAAGAGGATTAAGTACCCGGCAGAATGAAATCCTGAATATGGTGCAATTCATCCCCCACTGATATGCTCATCTTCCAGAATTCGTTTTGTGAAGAAAGTCCTTTTTTTGACAGAGAATCAGCTTCTTTGTTTTTTGCTCTATCAATATGGCTGATAGTATAGTCCTTTTGAGATTTCCAGATAGAGTCAATTCTGTTCAGCCACCCCATAAGATTGTGGTTTTTTATGGAGTGAATAGACTTCACATGGTCAATAATGACCTTGGAATCACCGAAAATTTGCAAATCCTGAATGTTTAGATAGTCACAAAACATAAGGAGACCAGCCAACGCCATTGCCTCTGCTTTGTTGTTTGACCCTTTTCCACCGTTCCAAAAAATGTCAATATGTTGGTTCTCCATTGTAATAATAAAGACACCACATGCACAAATACCATTTTGAGCCGCCCCATCAAAATAAGCACGAGGTATGCCCGTCGGATCAAGATTTTTTGCCTTCAACTTTTCAAATCTCTGTAGGGTAATGGAGGAATGACCGGAGTAGTACTGGGAGAGAATGGTTTCATAAACTGTGTTATAATTTTCCTTGCTGTTTTGAAAAAGGGCCCTGTTTCTCCATTTCCATATAGCCCATAAGGTTAATAGTGGAATAGGCCTCCAGTCCGATTTCAGATTGCTCCACCATTCAAAAGCTTCTTTAAGAGAGAGAAAAGAAACCATACTGAATCCAAAATGGTCTGCCAGATTCTTCCATATCCCCTGCGATTGAAGACAGTTTAGGAAAATGTGCATGTTGTTTTCTTCTTCAGATTTACAAATAGGACAGATAGCAGGCCCGCTCCAGTTTCTTTTTTGAAGGTTATCCCACGTTAGGTTCTTATTATGGAAAACAAGCCATGCAAATATGATTATCTTATAGGGACATCCAAATTTCCAAAAGATAATAGGGAAAATGTTATCCTGTTGAATGGAATTGTCCTGTTGTAGTTCTAAATAGATATCTTTTACATATACATTCGACCTTCCCCTATACCCCTTCCAGATTAGTTTATCCTCCACCTCAGATCTGTAAATTCCCCTATTCCTCATAGACCAAGTAATCTGATTCCATTGGAGAGCAAGATCACCATTGAGGTCCAGCATCGAGGCCGTTTTCCAGATAGGAAGAGACCCCAGCCATCTATCAATGGTCTGCTCCCAATAGAAGATCCCTTTTTGCTGAAAGGCCCGAAGTAACTGCTGAGGGAAGGATATTTCCTCGTCACCTCCCACAATGGGATCAAGTCCAATGATGATATTTTTCCCCGATTGAAAACTCCATACTAGATTTTGAAGAAAAAATTGTTCAATTTTTCGAAAGCTCCTCCATATGGCTGATCCCTGAGTAGTTCCTATTGTCCCTTTTCTATACCAGTAGGATATGTCTCTGCTGTCCATATATTTCGATTTGATGGCTATGCTCCAAAGACTATCCCCTAAAACTCCTTTCCATAAAGATTTGCAGAGAAGTGCTATGCCAAACTTTTTAAGGTCCATGATTCCCCATCCCCCCAACTTCTTTGGACGAGTCAAATTTGAGAGTTTAGTAAGGTGGAATCTTCTTCTCTCTTCCCCCCCCCGCCAAGATAAAATTTGCGGTTAATCTGTTTAGTTTGTGGATTATATTTACAGGAATGAAAACTAAATGAGCCCAGTAGACCATTAATTGGACCAGTACTGCTTGAGTTAAAATTGCCCTCCCAGCCATAGAAAGACATTTAAATTCCCATCCAGCTATTCTCATGAAGTACCGATCGTGGATCCACATCCAGTCAGCAGATGTGTAGCCCACAGGTTTTAAATGAAATCCCAGGTATTTCAGGCCATCTTTAAGTGGTTTAGCTTTTATATTGAAGAGTTGAACCAGATGAACAATAAGTTTCGCATTAACATCCTCCAGATGGAAAGATGACTTGTCGTCATTTATACACAGCCCCGTAGCTCTTTGGAACTTTCCCAATATGTCATGCAAACAGGTCCATGAGGCCCGACAAACCATCACCGTAAGCAGGATGTCATCTACAAACAAGTTGTATCTGGTTATGGATGAGTTTTTATGGCATTTTGTTATATTATATTTTACTTACGAACATAGTTAAATATTTTAAAATAGTTTATTATATTAGTTAAATATTTTGAAATATTTCCTTATATTTATTATAAGGAAGTTATTTTTAAATTTAATATTGTATAATTTGTTAGGTTTAAAATCAGAAGGTAAAGTATGAATGTCTTTTTAGAGGTAGAATTTTTGTCTTATAAATAAAGAATCTTATACATCAATGTAATGTATGTTTGATTATAGCCTGTGACCAAAAAATTAGATAATAATAATAATAATAATTTTAATTAAAACTAGTTTAAATATGCCATAAATAAATTTATTTAAAAAATAGATAAAAAATAAATTAACCATAATGTTTTAGTTTAAATATACACTTCATTATGAAAAGCTTGATAAAACCTAAACTCTGTATGTGATAATGTTTTAGCACAGACATATAAAACACTCACATTACCATTTGTGAAAGATTTCAAGAATATCTATTTCACCTAGAAGATTCCAAACTACGCCCAACAATTAACTGTATGTGCAAGTCCTGCATGTGGCCTACGGGACAGTTATGGGAATTATTTGAACTCTGGTAATATTCAGGACATCCATAATCATGTTTTTAAATAATTTTGATATACAAGATTATGAGTCAACCATCAGAATCGTTTGTTTTATAAAATTTGTTCTTTGTAATATTGATTTGTAAATATAAATTAGTTTAGATTTATTTTAATTTTAGATTTATCAAGGAGATATATAATTCCTTATTTGTAATATTTTTTTTCTAAGTTATGCTAATTCTATTACTGAAAAAATATCGTACACTGAGGCCTTAGCCTGTACCTATCCATGCCTGAGTAATGGCAAAAAATAGCAGAGTCTAGATCTAGACTTCACAAAAAGGGAAACCAGTCTGTATCAGAAGTGATTTCAAAAATTAGCTTGCCACCCACGCAAGGGAAACCAACAAAGCGCACAATTTGTTATCAGTTTTCATAATGAAACAAAATCTAGCTGAAGAGCCTAAAACCAGCAGTTTTTTCCTCGGAACCCCATTGAAACAAAAACTAGAAAGCAAAGTTCCAAAAACCTGAGAGAAAAGACACGTGGCATGCTGAGTGGAAAACATGTGGCAAACTGTGTGGCAGACACGTGGCAATCAAAGTGGTTGACTAGGAGCAAGGCGGAGACGGCAGGTGTTCCTCCACGATGAAACACCTGTACTCCTCCATGTCGCCACCTGCCTGTTGCGAGGTCTCCGTGTTGCCTGCTTGTTGCAAGGTCTCTGTGTTGCTTGCCTGCTGCGCCGGATGTTCTTCCTCGATGAAACAGTAATAAGGGTCCATAACCTTGTCTGCGTGCTGGTCCTTGTACACCTCCTTCCCTGCATGTCTCGTCTCCTGCTCAGTGTTCCTCTTCCCTGCCTCATGGGTGCTCGTCTGAGCCATGTCTGGTTCAGCTTTGGTGTGGCTGCATCCTTCTGTGGTGCGTCCACCACCTGCAATGTCCTGTCCCTCAATTACTCTGGTGCTACCACCACCCATAGTGTCCTGCTCCGCAATTGCTCTGGTGCGACCACCACCCTCTGTGGCCTGTCCCTCAATGACCTGCTCCACCTCGTGAAAGAAAATGGAGATAGTGGCCGTGATGATGGGCTTGTTCAGGGCAGAATGGAAAGTGAATTGGGCATTTTGGGGTTGCAGCTGTGGATGGGGTGGAGTGCCTCTGGGAGACGAAGCAGAAATGGAAGGAAAGCTACTGGGAGGTGAGGCAGGGGGCACCGAATGGAGGTGGCCTCTTCCACTACGGGTATTTGGGTAACGCCCGAATGCTTGCTCGGCCAGGGAGGAAGTGGTGTCTGAGATTGGAGAATGTTGGGGGCGAATCAGGCTTCCTTTGTTTCTGCCCCTGCAGCTGCGCAAATGGTGTTGCATTCTTGGCATGTTGTCTACAGGAGTATGAGAATTCCTTCTGTGCCAGTCTATGGAAGGCCATGTGGTCTAGCCACACGCCAACCCAATCGATCGCCACCTCATTGTCCTTGTTGATCACCCGCATCCGGGATCGTTATTTGTAATATTGATCTGTAAATATAAATTAATTTAGATTTATTTTAATTTTGGATTTATCAAAGATTTATAAAATTAGTTCGTTATAATATTGATTTGTAAATATAAATTAGATTAGATTTATTTTAATTTTTTAGTTATCAAAGATTTAGAGGAATGTAATTTTTTGACATGTAAATATTTTTGAATGTAAATTTATTAATTTTATTATTATTATTTAATTTAATTTTTATTTTGATGTAATTTCAAATGGTAAAAAAATGTTTTAATTAATGACCATAATTATTAATTTTTTGTTTTTATTTTTATGTAAATTGAGTCAAAATGGTTAGATAAATTACAACATTTCTTCCATACTGGGTTGGAATTCTAAGGTCAAAAATGTAATAAAATGAAATGAGAGATGATTTTTGAGCTTCTTGTATTGATGAGTCATCCCATGGTATTGTACATAGCCTATTTACAAGCTAATAATATCAATGGTAAAGTGGAGGTGAATATCTATGGTTAAAAATCTTATTATATTGTGAGTGTTATGTTTTTATGTGCTTATTAATGAAATTTAAATATGATTACAAATTATTATTTTAATTTATATGGTAAAATGGATCATAATTTATAGCTACTATTTATATCTATATATTTTAATGTGATAGAGAGTTTATATATATCACAATAGTAATTATAATATGTTTTCTCTTAGATTTTTTCAACATAAAATGGTTTTTGGGGAACTAGCAACCTCCCTAGATATATGCAAGAACCCACAAGCCACATTTATCATAAACTAATAGTTCATCCTAGGACAGAGACATCCAAATACCATTGGAATTGGATTCGGGATCCCAAACCCCAACATGACACCTATCCCTCCAACCTTACTATGATGGGCCATGGGTGTCATTTTCGGAGATTCAAACTTGGGTGGTGAGGAAGTTAACAACCCACCTCAACCTCTTGGTATACCCTTACTTGACTTTTTGCTCTTAGATTTAACCAGTGTAGATCCATCTTAACTTTGGATCTATCAACGCCGAGAGGGATCAAATATCTTGAGGTGTAAACCTTTTCTCAAGTCTTAAACTGAAAAAAGAGGTTTAAAGATTGAACTTGAAGAAAGGTTTGCACTTTGAGAGATTTGTTCCCTCTTTATACTTGATAGATCTCGAATTAAGATGGATCTATACTAGTTTACATAATAGATAATTATAAAAAAATAAAGCATATTTTTAGCCATAAGAACTATAAATACATGAATCAAAATCATTAAAATGAGATTCCCTAATTTTTTTTAGAACTTTACCTATAAGACATACAAAAATAAAGCTTAGATTTTCAAACATAAGGACCATGCAGAAAAGATTTAAAGGAAGAAGTAAATACACTTTTATAAAAATACTCTCATGTTGGAGGACAACAACAAATAAAGGTATTTTTGGTCTAAGAATTATCTTTTATTTAAACTAATCATTCATAAAATATTTAAAATATAATTGCGTCGAGAGGCACTCTCTAGCATAGTATGGTAGAGATGTTGTAATTTAACGTTTAACATTTTGATTATGTCAAAATACATTTAAAAAAAAAGATTAATGTAATGTAATTTAAACATTTTAAATTGGTCAAAATAAAATAAAAAGCAGAAATAAAAATAACCATATAAAATAAAATAATAATAAAAATAAAAATATTCCATGGTATTGACCCATGGTATTCATGTGGAATATAGCTTATTTAAATGGGGAATTAAACCAACGTAGATCCATATTAACTTTAGATATACCAAGTGCTGAGAGGGATCGAATCTCTTTTTACTCTAAAAGAGGTTTACATATCAAGAGATTTGATCCCTCTCGACGCTTGGTAGATTAGGAGTTCTAATCTGTTCTAATAAAACTTTGTGGTGGCAGTTGTAGTTTTCATATGTTGTATGTTATTATTTTTATGGATGTGTGTAAAGGTCAAATGAAGAACCATTCAATGAACAAAGTAACATAGTTCATGTTAGTGGTTTTTCACATTCTTTAGTATTGAGAGAACATATCTTTGATTTGGTTAAGTTTATATTCTGTCATATGTTGTTGGTTTGGTTGTTATTTTGTGCTTCAAGATTGACATTTACAAGTTATCTTTGTGTTTATGTGAAAAATGTCAGGTTGTATGATGACTTTTGAATACACTTAGTACCTAGACCACTTACCTATATAACTGTCAAAATTATATATAAGTTGTATTAAATCTAAATTAATTGTGCCGAGAGGCACTCTACAAATCAATTTGGGAGAGATGTTGTCACATAACATTACACTTAAATAGTAAAATAATAATTGAAATTGAAAAATTAAAAAAAGTGATAAGAAAATAAATTAATAGAGGAGGAATGACCTGTTATAGAGTTTTGTGAACCCAACGTTTCGGACTACCAAGTGAGTCCATCATCAGGGGATGCGTCAATAGATATTCTCCAGATCTTAATGATGTATCCAAGAGCTATATTTAGGTTATATATATATATATATAAGTTATTAAAGAAAAGATATAAGAAAAAAGGTCAGTCATTATCTTACTAGTTTTTCATTTATTTAATTAATTAATTAATTTTTTTTTTTAGCTAATTAATAAATTTGATGGATAAATTAATTTATTAATAAGTTAAAGGGATAACTTAATTAATTGATTTTATTATTTATGGAATTACTTATTATGTTTATTATTTTATTTTTATATAAAATTAAATATTTTAAATAATTGGTTTGATTGGTTTATTAATTTAATTAATTAATTAACTAATTATACTATTTATTCATTATTGATATGTTTATTAATTTATTAAATTATTAATTTGATTAATTCATTACTTAATTAATAAGATGAAGGGATAAATTAATTAATTAATTTTATTGTTTTTTGATTTAATTATTATGTTTATTTCTTTTATGTAAAATTAATTATTTAATAATTTGATTAATTAATTAATTAATTAATCAAATTAATCAAATTAATAATTTAATAAATTAATAAACATATCAATAAAGAATAAATAATATAATTAAATTAATTAATTAATCAATCAAACCAATTATTTAAAATATTTAATTTTATATAAAAATAAAATTAATAAACATAATAAGTAATTCCATAAATAATAAAATCAATTAATTAAGTTATCCCTTTAAATTATTAATAAATTAATAAATTAATTTATCCATCAAACTTATTAATTAGCTAAAAAAAAATAAATTAAATAAATGAAAAACTAGTAAGATAATGGCTGACCAATTTTCTTATATCTTTTCTTTAATAACTTACTTATATATATATATATATATATATATATATATATATATATATATATATATATATATATATATATATATAACCTAAATATAGCTCTTGGATACATCATTAAGATCTAGAGAATATGTATTGACGCATTTCCTGATGATGGACTCACTTGGTAGTCCAAAACGTTGGGTTCACAAAACTCTATAACAGGTCATTCCTCTTCTATCTAAAACTATCCTCCCCTATATGGATTCATTATTTAACAAAATAAATTAATGTCGACCATAATTACATTACTTCAATTTACACCTTAATCTTATATAACTTCATATAGAGATATAATGTAACAAAAACTAAAAAAACAATTTAGCTTTTATTATGAAGAAGAAATGCAATGAATAAAAGAATATAATTTACTTTTTACTACAAGAAAAAAAATGTAATTTTTTCACATGACAAGAAATAGTATTATTGATATTACGTTATGTGTAATTCATTCTATGTTCTATTACAAGTGATATTTAAAACAAAAATATATTTATAACAAAAAATATTTTACTCACAACATAAGTAAAATATTTCAAGGTCCATATTAAATAACATAATTTTATAGATACTTTATATAGAGAAAAATAAAGTAATTTAAATTGAAAATTTTCTTATATTTTCACTTTAGTGAGAAAGATTAAGATAATTCTTATTCCATTAATGGTTGCTTTCTAATTCAATGTATGAGGGATATTTGTAAAATTTTCATTATTTAATATGGATTTGATATGTAATATTTTAGAAAATATTAATAATAAAAACAATTAAATGTATACATACAAGAAAAAAATACGAGGGGGTGTATTTTAACATTTTAATATGGTGAACGTGAATTATAAATAAAATATTTTAATGTCAACTACATATATATTAATATACCAGCTTCCTAGATCCACCAAACACCTAGAGGGATCAAGTCCCTTTTCACTCAAAAATATGTTTGCATCTCAAGAGATTTTGTTCCTCTTGGCGTTTGATAGATCTAGGGTTAAGATGGATCTAGGCTGCAGGTTGTAAAAAAAATTCTGACTTAAGTTTTTTAAATTTACAATTGATTGAATTTATAAACGAATATTGAATTAGTTAAATTGTATTTTCTAATAGTTTATTATTAATAATATTTTATATTAAAAATTGAATGACTTACACATTTTCGTATTTTTTAGAACTAACTAAACTATTTTACCTATTTTATCATTGTGAGTACTGAAATATTTTACTAATTAAGTTAGATTGAGTATCAATTAACTATTTAAGCAATAGAAAAATATTTAATTATAATTTTACAATTAAAGTTTCAACCATACTAAACTTTGTAAGTTATAAAACTATATTTGCAATTTTTATAAAGTCGTTTTACATGCAATTTCATATATAAAAGTTTGATATAAATTCACCAATACATAATCTATAATAAACATTATTTCATAAAAATAAACATCATGACGATAATCATCTAACAAACATAAACATCATCTAAGATACACATTCGAATTCACTACCATCATCTAATTATATACACTTTTAGTAGCACATATAAACGTCATTAGCTAGCACACAAATCTAATAATCTAATAGGGCATCATCATCATGATCACATCTAACAAAACATAAAGATTGTAATCTAACATCATTACCACACACATCCTTAAATTAATATAAATCTCATGTCAAATAACTTATATCGCGTACACATCTATCTGTGAGTACATTAAATGAACATATCTAACATGACTTAACAATATACACATCGACACCAACATATAAATTAAGTACATAAACATGAACAAGAAAATGCAACATATATATATATATATATATATATATATATATATATATATATATATATATATATATATATATATATATATATATATATATATATATATACAAAGAAGTCAAATAACTACATCATGAAGTCAAATAAGTGCAATCAAATATTCGATACAACAAACGTAGTAGTGCCTGTAGCCTGGTCTATAGTAGAAGACGATGGATGGTCAACTACTTCCTGATCAAGTACATCTATCAAACTTAGTTGAGGTGGAGGACTAAGAGGTGGCTAGTCTGCAGTAGAAGGTGGTCTGCAGGAGAAGGTGATCAGTGTACTATGTCAAGAGAAACATACAACACATCCTCTAGCTCTGACATCTCATCATCAGGTGATTATGAGCAAGTGTACTACTAGAAGGATCACTGACACCCTGACGACCATGATCCGATGGGGTGGCACCACCAGAAGCATCATCATCACCATCCTCATCATCATGATCATGATCATCACCCTCATCATCATCATGACCACCCTCATCTGATGGATGTGCTGCTGCATGATGCCCTATAGCCCTCATCGCTGCCAGTAAAGTACTAGCTCCAATGACATGTTGCATAAGATACATAAAATCCGACATATGGTCACAATAGAGATCCACAAACATCAGATCCACGCTAATATCTCGATGCCTCATAGGGAGGCCACCCTTTCGAACCAAAACTTTGGCCAATATATCACAGTAGTCCATCTGAAATCACATAACAGTCCTCCGGCCCTAGATGTGTAGGTTTTAACCCCGTACAGACATTACTTGCATATGAATTCTAAAAACACAGAAAATAAACAATGCGAGAGCATAACACATAAAACACATATACACAGAGATTTTCCCATGGATCCCAAAAGTGGGACTACCAACTTGATTTTTCATTATTTTCCTTTCAATGTTATAACACATATTTATACATGCCGAAGCATCTAATACCATGGACTAAAAACCATTGCGTCCAAAAAACATGTGCGAAAATCATGCACAAAACCTTAGGTGGGTCCGCCCATCCTAACATAGGGTCCAAAACCAAAATTTTCCAGGGCGCTACCCCAGACCCCATAAAGTGGGGTTACGGGTACCCCTCAAACCCCCTGTGACCTCCCCCCCTCTAACCCCCAGTTAACTATGTGGGCTAGTCATGGAAAGAATATAACACAACCCAACATTCTCCCACTTGTTGTTTTCTTCCCACAGGGGGCCACAAGAGAGCTTAGTCATTTATCTAGCCCTGCAATGCCCATTGTTTCTCTACACCAAGAGTACTTCTCAGAGCTCACAGATTTTGTCAATGCATCTGCAGTATTCTTCAAAGTGTCCACCTTTACCAACAACACCTTTTTGTCTTCTATCATATCCCTCAGAAAGTGATACTGAACATTAATGTGCTTTGTCTTTGCATGATGTGCAGGGTTCTTTGCCAAGAAAATTGCACTTTGGCTTTCATAGTCTATCCTTATAGATTCCTATACTAACCCCATACTTGAACACAATCTCTACAACCAAACTACTTCCTTGCTTGCATGAGTGGCTGCCATGTATTTTGCCTCTGTAGTTGATAGTGCCACTACATATTGTTTCTTAATCATCCAGCTAATTGCACCTCCAAATAGGTTAAACACATACCCACTTGTAGATATTCTCTGGTCCAGATCTCCAGCCCAGTCTGCATCAACAAAGCCACGAATATCCAACACTCTGTCCAATCATGGTCTTCCTTGGTATCAAAAACCATAATCACTTGTGCCACACAAATACCTGAAAACCCGCTTCACTGTTGTCCAATGCTCCTTTCTTGGTTTTGACATAAACTTGCTCAATACTCCCACTGCATGTGTAATGTCTGGTCTAGTACAGACCATTGCATACATCAGGCTACCAACTGCACTTGCATATGGAACACGAGACATGTTCTCTTCCTCTTCTTGTGTCTTGGGACACTGTTCAGCAGATAACCTCACACCTACAGGAATAGGTACCCTCACCAGTTTACTATCCTTCATATTAAACCTCTGCAATATTGTCTCGACATACTTCCTTTGGTTTAACCTGAGCTTCCTCTTTGCCCGATCTATTTTAATTTCCATGCCCAAAATATAGTTTGCAGCACCAAGATCTTTCATGTCGAATTTGGAGGACAATTGGGTCTTCAAATCCTGGATAACTTCTTTGTCATTTCCAACCAGCAACATATCATCCACATACAAGACCAGATAAATAACACGGTCACCAATTAATTTAAAATACACACGGTGATCTTATTTGCTTCTAGTGAAGCCAAGTCCCCATATAAATGTATCAAATTTTTGATACCACATCTTTGGTGACTGTTTTAACCCATACAGAGACTTCTTTAACTTGCATACCAGTTCTTTTTTACCCTTCACTATAAAGCCTGCAGGTTGCTTCATGTAGATCTCCTCTTCCAGATCCCCATGAAGAAATGATGTCTTCACATCCATCTATTCTACCTCAAAATCAAAAGCAGCAGTAACATATAAAAGTAATTTAATAGAAGTTACCTTGGCAACAGGAGAAAAAATATCACCAAAATCAATTCTCGGCACCTGGGAATAACCTTTTGCTACCAACTGAGCTTTGTATTTCTCCACTTTTCCTTCTATATTTGTCTTCTTTTTGAACACTCATTTGCTGCCAATGGGTTTCCTTCCATCCGCCAACTCCACCAGATCCCAAGCCTCATTTTTGTGCAAAGATGCCATTTCATCAACCATGGCCTCTTTCCAAAGTTTTCCATCCTTTGAATCCACTACTTCCTTCACAGTTCTGGGATCATCATCAGTAACAGACAAAGAAAAATTTGAACAGAAAGCAGATGGACTATACCTTTCTAGCTGCCTTCTTTCTCGAACTGATCTTGTCACAGACGGAGTTTCTGGCTCTTCATCTTTTGATTCCTCCTCTACTGTAGAGTGTGATTCTTCTTCCTTTAGCTCAAAATCTATCTTCTCAGGTTCCTTTGGTTGGACTTCATGTTTAATAACATCTTTCACCTCTTTGAACACCACATCTCGGCTGTACACAACCTTCCTTGTTACTAGGTTCCAAAGCTTATAACCCTTTAAACCATCCTTATACCCAATAAAGATGCACTTTTCAAATTTACTATCCAACTTGGTTCGTTTCTCCTTTGGAACATGTACATATGCATCACATCCAAATACCCTCAGATGTGAAAGAGAGGGTTTCTTACCAGTCCATACCTCTTGTGGAGTCTTATCCTCCAACGCTGATGAAGGTGACCTATTGACCAGGTAACATGCAATATCCACCGCCTCTGCCCAGAATTCCTGTCCTAACCCGGCACCAATGTGCATGCTTCTTGCCCTTTCCATCAATGTCTTTTTCATTCTTTCTGCAACTCCATTTTGCTGAGGTGTATATGGAGTAGTCTTCTGTCATGCTATACCAAACTTCTTACAGAATTCTTCAAATTCCTTACTGTAAAACTCTCCACTGTTATCTGTCCTCAGCACCTTTATCTTCTTCTCTGTCTAGTTTTCCACCAGAGCCTTAAATTCTTTAAACCTATCAAAGACTTTAGATTTCTTCTTAAGGAAATATATCCATGTATTCCTTGAGAAGTCATTTATAGATGATACATAGTACACAAACTTACCCACTGATGTAACCTTCACAGGTCCAAACACATCACTGTGCGCAAGCTCTAATATCTGTTTCGCCCTCCTACCACGAGAGGGGAAACTCACCCGATTCTGCTTCCCATATACACAATTTTCATAGAAATCAAAATCCAGAGAGCTATTACTCATACCTTCTACCATACCTTTACCATGAAGTATTCGAGGGCCCTTCTCTCCAATATGTCCAAGCCTTTGATGCCATAACATGGTCTTCTCTCCAGAGACCACTAGATTTTCTGCTCCACTTTCAAGAACCACAGAATTGTTGCACCCATCAGTAACAGTGCTACCTTGCAGCTTGTACTGAGTTCCAATTCAAACTCCCCGCATCAATACCAGTGCTCCCCAAACCATTTTGGAGGTATCCTTCTTGAACACTGTTTTTACACCTTGCATCATCCAGCTTGCTTACAAAAATCAGATTTCTGGCTAATGCAGGAATATGCAAAACACCCGGAAGTGTTCTAACCCTTCCACCTTGCAACTTCAACTTTAATTTTCCGCAACCAATGATTCTAGCCTTCCTATCATCCCCTAAAAAGACATCACCACCATCGTATTTCTCATACTCGCAAAACCACTCCCTATGGTGAGTGAAGTGAAAGGATGCACCTGAGTCAATCAACCATGCCTCATGATCTACATGTGTACTTGAAGAAGCCAAGTACACATCCCCACCTTCATCTGAGGTGGTTTTTGCCTCTGTAGAAGGAGCATCATCAGATCCCTTTCCTTTATCAAGAGCTTTAGATTTACAGTCCCTTTTTTAGTGCCCTTCCTTTTTGCATTTCTGGCACACCACCTTTATAGGTTTTCTTGGAGATTTAGATCTCCCTCTAGATTTAGATCTCCCACTAGATGACTTATTTTTGTTTCTGTTCTGGGACCATCCTCGTACAAACAAGGCATCACCATTCTGGCTCTCCATATTTTTCCGTCTCATCTCCTTCATCAGCAAGGCTGAGACTATTTCATCAAACTACAAGGCAGTTGCATTGTTACCTATTGCAATAACCAGACTATCCCAAGAATTTGGTAGAGAACACAACAAACTGATGCACTTATCTTCATATGAAATTTTAATATCAACAGATGCTAACTGACTTACCATAGTATTAAATGCGTTCAGATGCTCTGTCACGGAGTCTCCATCTTTCATCCTTAGGTTATACAGCTTTTTCCGCAGGAACAGTTTATTTACCAGAGACTTAGATTGGTACAAAGTCCCTAACTTGTCCCACAAAGCCTTCATCGTAGCTTCCCCTGATACATTCAACAATACTGAATTTGAGACACACAATCGTATTGTGATCTTTACCTTCCAATCCAACTTCTTCCATTCTTCATCGGACACTCTCATTGGTTTAGTACCCGGATCTACCGTGATCCACTGATCTTTATCCACCAATAGATCCTCCATCTTGAGTTTCTACAACTCAAAACTCTGACCATTAAATTTCTCTATCTCTATCTTTCCACTGCTCGCCATCTTCTTTCACCACCAGAATCAATCTCGTAGATCTCCCACTGAACAAGGTCTACCACAGGCCCAAGTGAAACCCCTTAGCAACAAAGGCATCCCCTTGAAGCCAAAACAATGCTGATGCCAAATGTCGGTTTTAACCCCGTACAGACATTACCTGCATACAAATTCTAAAAACACAGAAAATAAACAATGCGAGAGCATAACACATAAAACACATATACATAGAGATTTTCCCCTGGATCCCAAAACCGAGACTACCAGCTTGATTTTTTATTATTTTCCTTTTAATGTTATAATACATATTTATACATGTTGAAGCATCCAATACCATGGAACAAAAACCATCGTGTCCAAAAAACATGTGCAAAAATCATGCACAAAACCATAGGTGGGTCCGCCCATGTTAACATAGGGTCCAAAACCAAAATTTTCTGGGGCACTGCCTCGGACCCCATAAAGTGGGGTTATGAGTACCCCTCAAACCCCTTATGACCTCCCCCCCTCTAACCCCCGGTTAACTACATGGGCTAATCGTGGAAAGAATATAACACAACCCAACAAGATGCCCACACCCTCTTGGGCCTCGCCCATCTCCTCATGTCCTCCATCTGATGGTGGGGGAGGAGGCATGCTCCCATCATATGAGTTGATTTCTATAAAATATATAATACACAAAAATAATTAGACAATTTCATTAAATAATTTAATAAAACAAGTTAAAAAACGTGCTAGAATAAATTTTATTCTATTTCATTAAAACAAGAAAATGAAACTAGATTAATTTAAATAAAACACTCATATTACCTCTATCACCTAGAGCCTTGGCCGTTGTGAATAAGATGTTGGGACACCCTCTCCAATCAATCATAGCATACAGATACACCAACTTGACAAATTCATGGTCATCCACACTGGCAAGTAGCGCTAGTGCCTTGTCCGAAATCCTAGTCAAAATCTCCAACATGCCCCTCTTGGGAATCATCTAACCCCACATGTGTATATGGACCTCAGTGTTTAGCCTAGGAGGGCGACGATCAAATGTAGGCCTCTTCTTTGGAAACCTCTTAAAAAATAAATAAAAAAACTTGGAAGAAAAAGCAAAGGTTTCCCACCCCTATCTCGACAACACACGACATCTATCTAAAGTTGTGAAAAATTTCCTAAAAAAATGGCAGACCATCTGATGTAACTTGGAACCTAAATCAAAGAATCAACATAATACAAAACAGGGAAATCAATGTGCTTCCCATCACCACAAGAATGTGTAATGGTGATGACTAATAATGAGAGGTGCATATCCTCCTTTGTAGCAAAAGACGAAATATGTAACTTTCCACCACGAACCTGAAAATATGATGGACAGACCGCATGAGGCCCAACATATCTCTGAGTGTTTGCAATATGACTCTCAAGTGAAACACTATGGGGGACATCATGGAACTAGGGAAAATCCTCCCCTCTCTTGGATAGGCCAGTGATAAAGTATATGTCCTCCTTAGTGGACCTATACCACAACTAAAGACTGACACAAAAATCCTGCTCCTAGACCTTCCATCGGTGGATCAGATGCACCAATAAGAAAAAGCGCACCTTCAAGGATGTAACCTCCTCATAGTACTTGAGGAGGCCTACCTTCCTTAAGAGCGCTCAAGTTGTTGCAGCAATAGGGCGAAGGTATAAATCCCTCTCCCTCTCTTTAGCCTGCCATGGTCAGACTGTATTGTATGGATTTGCTGTTGGAAATAGCAACAAGAAATGCTAAAAATAGCATTTATATAAATAGAATTTCAAGTACCAGTGTTGGACATAGCAACAAGGAATGAAAAATGGAAGTGCTAAAAATAACGTTGCTATAAATAGCATTTTGGGATAGATTCCAATTCTAGTTAGTCCCTAAACTAAAATTGAGAAGTAAAATTCGAATTTGATCTTAGCAGCGGTTTGTAAAATAATTAATTAATTCATCTTGAGTTAATTAGTTGTAGGAAATCAAACATGAAGTCTATGTGAAAACATGCAACAGTTTCTCCATTGATTGAGGAAGTTATCCCTTGATTAAAGGAGATCAGGATGAGTTGTACTTTGAGTTGTAATTAGTTAGCTCAGTTAACTGAGTTAAGTCCAGTTAGATTAGTTCAAATAGTTTGTTGAACTAATTGTGAGTTTAGTTAGTTAATGCATGCATGCATGTAATTGCTACACTTCAGATAACTAAATATTCTCTCATAAATAACTCATGCATGTCAGTTCAGTCAGAGACCCAGTTGAGATCAGAGGAAGGGACAGTGTACTATCAGTTGGAGGATTTTTCCTATATAGGAAACTCATCCATGCAGAAGGAATCATCTCCTTCAGGATTATGCAGTTACTTCTGAGTTTAGTGAGCAGTGTGAGAGGTGAATTCACACAGGTGGCAGCATTGGACCCCAGGAGAAACTACGCAAGGAAATAGGAGGCTTGGAAGGCAAAGGATAAGGTTTGTGAGAAGCCTTTGACTGTCTATGAGCAGCAGAGGGATTATACTAAGAGCGGTATAGCTTGTGAGCTAATTTCCACTTGTATGATAATACAGAGATCGGGGTTTTTAGCTGAGGCTTTCCCCAGAGTATTCTTCTGTGTTTCATGTGTATGATTTCTTCTTCTCTGTTATATGTGTTCTATTTGATCTTGCTCAAAATCAATTAAGCTTCCGCAAGTTTGTTTGTAGAAGTAGATCAAGTATTTTGCTTTAGTATATTGCATTATCAGGTGATCTACAGTGAGAATTTCTACATGGTATCAGAGCAAAGGTGATCAAAGCGAAGAACAATATACAAAGAAGGGAGAAGTTCAAAGTTTCAAGTTCCTAATTATAGAATTTGAATTCTTATCACATCTCAAATTTCACCAATGGCATTCAATGGTTTAAGACTCGAGTATGCCCTTGATGGCAACTCGAATTATATAGCCTGGAAGGATCGCATGGAAGCAGTATTAGAGGACAACGGTCTAAAGGACTTCATTGATCAAGAAGTCCCCAAGCCAACAGCAGCTAATGCTATAGAATTGGCGGAATGGAAGAAATGTGTGGCTAGAGTGAGGAGAATCCTCCTGGAGGGAGTTCGAGACCACATTGTCTCAAGCCTCCATGGGAAGGAGACATCATTTTCAATGTGGAAAACATTGAAAGATCTATATCAGAACATTAGTGATCAGAGGAAGCTAGCACTGAAAGACAAGCTTCGGAAAATAAAGTGTGAAAAGGGCGACACGATCTCTACATATCTAAACAAGCTCACCACCTGCAAGGATGAGCTTTGAAGTGTAGGGATCACGACAACCAATGATGACATGGTGAGTCTTGCTCTCCTCAGTCTTCCTAAGAGCTAGCATAGCTACCAAGACTCGGTAAATGGAAGAGAGAAACTGCCAAATTGGGAACGACTTTGGTCGAATCTGATGCAGGAGGAGATAAGAAGAAGCACTAGAGATGGTTCTTCAGCCAAGGAGGATGAAGAAAACTGCGCCTTAGCGAGTAAGGCAAAGAAATGTAAGGAGAAGGATTCTCATCCCAAATCGAGTTCTTCCTATGGTGGGAAGAAGTTTGACAAATCGAAAGTGCGATGCTTTCATTGTCATGAGGTGGGCCATTTTGCTACAAATTGTCCACTGAAGAAATCCAAGAAGGGATCCAAGGAAGGATCAGAAGGTGAGGCACTCGCCTCATAGTTCGATTTGGATTTCACCCTTTTCGCATGCATGGTTTCATCCATGGTGGGATGTGGTTGGTTTCTTAACAGTGGAGCTTCATTCCACATGACTGGCGAAAAGAGTTCATTCAGTACCTTGGAGAAGAAAGATCTCCAAATACTCATAGCGATGGGTAATGCTGAAAAGTATAGTGTCTCAAGAGTAGGCACAGTGTTTTTTCAGAGGGAGCATGGAGCTTGCATTACTTTAAAAGATGTGAAGTATGTGCTAGGACTGAAGAAAAACTTGGTATCGATCGCAATGTTGGAAGACAAAGGCTATGATGTAGCCTTTAGTAAGGGAAAGGTTTTCCTTAGACATGTCACCACGAGACACGTGAAGCAGATCAGTTCACAAGTCAAGAACTTGTATTCTCTTGAGGTTCAAGATGCATGCAAAGCCTTGAGGAGCAAGGAAACTATTGGAGACTTGGTGGTTGAGAGGGAGAGTACATTACCTCTCAACATGCAGCACCAGAAGAAGTCTCAGACAATTTTGGAGGAGCCACAATTGGTGAATCAGCTTCAGGAGGTTATGGAGCAGCCACAACTAGAGAAGCCGAGAGGAGACCGAGTGGAGGCATCCACTCATGCAGAGACCTCCAGTAGGGGGAAATTTCGAGCCAAGTGGGCAGAGGGATCACATGCATCCATACCTCCAGGTTGGAGGTGGGGTGACGTGGAGTGACAGTCCTAGGAAGGCTGGAATAGGGGTAGGATCATTGAGGTACCCATCCTCTTTGATTAGACCTTGCTACGGGAGCCCCGACGAGGAGTAGCAGGACTAGCTGTGTGGGCAGAGGCAGATGTGGATGGAACAGGATAGAGAGCTACAGTGCAGGAATCCCAAGACAGTGCAGAGCTAACATGCTACAATAATGCGAGAGGCACAGGAGTGTTTTACTAGTGTAGGATGGCATAGAGAGGTGTGCAATGGTGCGAGATACATGGAGTGTTGCAGCAGCTCAGAGGTCACAGAGGGAGCACTTGTCAGCGACAGAGGGAGCTTCAGCATCAGAGGATGTTTCTAGCCTAACAAGGAGGTCAGTTGAGAGATTTTTTGTTTCTAGAGTTGCTAGAGCAACAACACTTGGGAGAAGTGTTGCATGCAGAACATTCCAAAGCTTCAGGATCAGGTTCAAGTTGAATGCCTTTCTTGTTGAGAGGGAGTGTTGGAAATATCAACAAGAAATGCTAAAAATAGAAATTTTAAAAACAACATTACTATAAATAGAATTTCAAGTACCAGTGTTGGACATAGCAACAAGGAATGAAAAATGGAAGTGCTAAAAATAACATTGCTATAAATAGCATTTCGGGATAGATTGCAATTTTAGTTAGTCCCTGAACTAAAATTGAGAAGTAAAATTCGAATTTGATCTTAGCAGCTATTTGTAAAATAATTAATTAATTCATCTTAAGTTAATTAGTTGTAGGAAATCAAACATGAAGTCTATGTGAAGACATGCAACAGTTTCTCCATTGATTGAGGAAGTTATCCCTTGATTAAAGGAGATCAGGATGAGTTATACTTTGAGTTGTAATTAGTTAGCTCAGTTAACTGAGTTAAGTCTAGTTAGATTAGTTCAAATAGTTTTTTTAACTAATTGTTAGTTCAGTTAGTTAATGCATGCATGCATGTAATTGCTGCACTTCAGATAATTGAATATTCTCTCATAAATAACTCATGCATGTCAGTTCAGTTAGAGACCTAGTTGAGATCAGAGGAAGGGTCAGTGTACTATCAGTTGGAGGATTTTTCCTATATATGAAACTCATCCATGCATAAGGAATCATCTCCTTCAGGATTGCGCAGTTACTTCTGAGTTTAGTGAGCAGTGTGAGAGGTGAATTCACACAGGTGGTAGCATTGGACCCCAGGAGAAACTGCACAAGGAAATCTGAGGCTTGGAGGGTAGAGGATAAGGTTTGTGAGAAGCCTTTGACTATCTATGAGAAGCAAAGGAATTGTACTGAGAGCAGGATAGCTTGTGAGCTAATGCTTTGCGTAATCCAGACATATTTCCACTTGTATGATAATACAGAGATCGAGGTTTTTAGCTGAGGCTTTCTCCAGAGTATTCTTCTTTGTTTCATGTGTATGATTTCTTCTTCTCTGTTATACGCGTTCTATTTGATCTTGCTCAAAATTGATTAAGCTTCCGCAAGTTTGTTTGTAGAAGTAGATCAAGTATTTTGCTTTAGTATATTGCATTATCAGGTGATCTACGGTAAGAATCTCTACATTTTCTTGCTGCTCTTTCTTCTACTGCTACTCCCTTTGCTGACATCTCTACTACATGATTGACATATAAAATTCATCAACCTCATACATAAAATACATTTTTTATTTATTAAATGAAACAATTATTTATAACTATGGAAACATAACTTTCAATTTAAAAATAAAAAAATTACTTGTGTCTTCAAAACACAGTGATGCACTGGAGCCGATGCGCTTTAAACTATAAACGCACCAGTAACGGTGCACACATTAGTATGACACACCATGAGTGTTTCAGGAATTTAATTTTTCATAGTGGTGTGGCATACTTGTGCATCGGCACACACAAATAACCTATGGGCACCAATACGACACGTTCAGGTTATCGAATGCACTGAGCTATAAGACTATTTTAAAATATTTATCTACAGTGCGTTTTGTAAATATAAACGCATTGACAATGAAGCACCGACGTATAATATGTTGCATCTTTCCCAATGAATTTATATATACAAAACACGCTGCCACAATGATGGTGTGGTATGTTCACACACTGAAACACATTGCACCCAGTGAATTTACAGGGCGCACCGCTCCCGGAGCGAGACGAACATATAAAGTGCACTGTGCGTCATTTTTTTTCAAAAACAATGAGAATCTCAACCTAATTTTCAATTCTAATATGCTAAAAACTTATATTAGAAAGAAACATAGTCATTAGCTAGACATTTGGTTACTAGGGAGGCATTTTGGACATGTAATGTAGAAAGAAAAATCACGCCGTTTGAAAAAATTGGAAGCTCAAACAATGAGCATGATACTAAAAGGTGGTGAGGAAAAGAAGAACCGACATTAGGGCGCTTGCACGTGGAAAGAGTGGCACCAGTGCTTCAAAGCTCTCTCGTACTATAGATGGTAAAAATGAAAATTACATCCGGGAGGGGTTTTTTATTTAACCCTCCTCTAGTGCATTTCGCGAAGTGCACTCGGGTGGGATATATGCAAAAGCACAAAGTTTTTTTAAATTAAAAATTATCATTGTGCTTTATTGAGACACCCTCAGGCTTTACGTTACTAAAAATGCACTGGTGTTGTGGTTTTACAATAGCATCGGTATGTTATTAGAAATTAAAAATTGTTTATCAATATTGTTTATAACATGCCCTGGGGTGTTATTATATGTTTAATACACCAGGACATCATTGTCGAATAGAACCGAGACATTTTACTATTTGAAGGATTCTGGTGCTAGCGAATATTCAAGCACTAGTGCATTTACGTATTTAGCGCAACGTGGTTTTAAAAAAAAAAAAATCCATGGTGCACCATTTTATATGTGCTTGAATAATTTAGACGCACCATCAAAGAAACATCCACTAAAACATTTGCCTACCCACCTCCGCTAGTGACCTCCACTAGAAACAAATTTTTGGGCTATTTTTATAGGGGCCTTAGTTGCCTGTTCATTTTGCAATGCAATATAAGTGTTTAGTTGTGCTTCTTATTTTTGAATAATATAGACATGTTTATTGTATAGGTTGAATTCTCTTATTAAGGAATGTGATTTACTATATAAATGTGGAATGATGATTTTCTATATGTGTTCCTGAGGAATGGTTAAATTCTTGTATGTGTTGTGTGAGCATGAACATCAGTTATTTTAAATTCTCATGAATAAATGAATCATTGTGTGCATTAATAAGATTTGATGAAATTGGTTGTTTGAATGTATTTCTAATATCTCTGTATATGTGTTTTGTGTATAACTAATAACAACATGAGTATATCTATGATGTGATTGGAAAACTAGTTAAGGTCCCTATGGTTCTGTTTAGTCAATTTAGTGTGCTAAATTGCTACATAAATTATCAATCCGGGTGTCGTAAACTGGTGAAGTGTAGTGCACTATATGTGCTAGATGACCCTTTCTTACCTCACTATTTTTAAGTTTATGTTTGTTTTGGGGTTTTGTTCTTTTGATTCCTAATGTTCTGCAATGTAATCAAAATCTTAATCTACTGCTACTAAGAACCTAGAGAAATGAAATGAAAGCTAAAAGTGCTTTTAGGCCAAATTTGGAAGTAAAGTTTTTAAACAAGAAAGTGAAAATAGAGCCTCTCTTCTTGCTATTATGATTGTTTCCAAAACATGAACTGAAAGGACTTTAAAACTACTATCTACTTAATTACAAAACCAAAACTTAAATGAGAAACTGAGATGGAAGCGATCTATGATAAATCAAAAATGAAATACTGGAAATAAGATTACTTCTACTGTCTAATCTATTGCAGAATTAAAGCTTATTAAATAACTGAAGATGAAACTGCAGCTAAACTAAATGGAAAACTACAAATGAGATTGCAACTATTCTATTATGAAAGCAAGGCTAAATGAAGTATTGTTGTCACTCTACTACATAATTTAGGGAGAACTACCTCCTCATGATAGAAATTTGAGAGATTTCATTCTTCATCATTCTAAGAAAGTAAACATGAAAATGCAAAAAAGAAAAGAAAAAGGACTCATTCATAAATAAAACATCTCACCACTTAGTCTCAGGATTAACCATCAACTGAAAGGGTTCTTGGAAATATCCATTTATATCATGAGTTACTAAACTGATAAGAAAATGGCATTGAACTACTTAACTCAAAAACTAATGAACAACAATTGTAATGAAAGACTCATTCATAAATACAACATTTCACCATTTAGTTTGAGGATTAGCCATCAATGAAAGGCTTTTGGAAACATCATTTATATCATGAGTAACTACACTAATAAGAAAATGGCATTGAATAGCTTAACTCTAAAACTAATGAACAACAATTGTAATGAAAGACTCATTCATAAATACAACATTTCACCATTTAGTTTGAGGATTAACCATCAATGAAAGGCTTTTGGAAACAGTCATTTATACCATGAGTGACTACACTAATAAGAAGAAGGCATTGAACAGCTTAACTCAAAATCTAGAAACTAAGGAACAACAGATGAAATAAATCAATTTATGCTATTGCTATCAACTTAAAGCTACAGTTAAGAAACTAAAAAGCAATGAAAACCAAAGGACTATTCTACACTGGAATACAACTACTCTGAGTTAGTGAAAAATGGCATAAGCTGCATGATACATAGAGTTAGAAAACGATTATGAACATGATGGAAAAAACACAGTGAATTTACAATTAAACTAAAAAGACAAATAGAAATAAAAACATGTACCCTTGACCACGCAGGAGCCCTCTGCAAGGTCTCGGATTATCAACACGGAATCAACACTTCACAAGCGCTTCAGGTATCCATTGAAAACATAGTTTTTTATTAAAACAGAGCACTGAGTTTCTCACACTATAAAGCGGAAATATGCACTATTACGTAAGCAAAAACTTGAACTTGTTCTGCGTTCTACATGCTGGTATTTATAGGAAAAATATACAACTGTTTTAGAAAAAGAAATCAGCTATAGCAAAACACGTAGATAGGTAGTGTATGCGGAATTCTTGTCTTCAGTTGCCTTGGAACATAAATATTCTAATAGTGGTTGTTGGATTCTGTTTGTGCAGGTGGCATATGAAGTCCTTGGCTTTAGGAAACTGCCTCAGATCCATCACTGAGAATCGTGTGAAAACAGAGTCCTACTTGCCATAAGTCTCCTATAGTTGACTTCCCTTTGACCGGAGTGCTCCTCATCGATCTAGACCAAATGGATAGGATACAATCCATGCTCTAACGTTTTCCAAGGTACCCATGTGGTTTGTTTCCTCTCTTGACACCTGTAACCTATAAAAGCATGGAGATGGCTACGGAACAGCTGGTTAGCTGCGGAATGTGGCTGCGTTCTGTAGCTGAAAGCCAAAAACCTATTCAAATAAAAATCATAACAATATAACTTGTAAATCACTGAAATGTACTCCTTGAGGCAATGTCCAATGGATTTTGAAGATTAAGGATGCACTGTTCATGGAAAAGCAAAGGAAGAAGGATGAGAAAGTTGCTTAAGAGAGAGGCAATTTTGGAACTCAACATACCCCCACTGTGAGACTATTGCATGTCCCCATGCAATCAAAATTGTAAAAACCCTCCTTCTACTGCATCTGCTCTGAGACTTCAGCCAAAACATTTAACCTTTTCTTGCTTCTCTTTGCTACAACTACCATCCTAGGATTTCTCATGAGGAATCTATACTTGAGGTTGTTGAGAGCCATGTTTAGCTTCTTGTTTTTCCTCTTTAATTTTTTGTTCTTCTTATTCCATAGGCCCAAATGAAGCATAGTGTTATCATGGATAATTTTATCCAGTTTGTTTTGTTCTTTTAAGGCTTCATTTTCCTTCTGAATATGCCTATTTAAAACCTCTAGCTCATAGATTTCCCGCTTAAGTGAGCTAGTCAAAATATCTTGTGATGTAGCTGGCTGCTCAGAGTTGGATGAAGTCCCTTGATCTACAGATGTGTTCTTTTGTTCCAGTGACTCAATATAATCATAAATCTGTTGTTGGATTTGGTCAATCCCTAGAGAGACTCTTTTTGGGCTACTTTCAAAGTTTTGTTGAGGAGAATGATATGGGCTTTGCTCAAATGAAATATTGTCTTGGGACTGTGTTGGAGTTTCTTCTCCCAAATCTATGAACAGAGCCTCCTTTGATTTTGCTTTCTTCATTCTGCCCTTGAGTCTAGAACTTCTCTTCAAAATTTGTGAGCCTATGTTTTCTTCCTCTACAACCTATGTTCTTTTCCCCTTCTCCTTCTCTTTCTTGAAGTGATCCATGATGTTGACTAATCTCTCAGAAAGTAATTGTTTATCCTCTGATGAAGGTTCAGGAGTATTTTTGTGGATTTATTCAACCTTTTCCTTCATCTTTCTCCTCCTTTTTGTCCGCTTTTTGATCTC
The DNA here is from genome assembly GCA_031772625.1 of Pinus tabuliformis. NCBI lineage: Eukaryota > Viridiplantae > Streptophyta > Pinopsida > Pinales > Pinaceae > Pinus > Pinus tabuliformis. The sequence goes on along the minus strand of CM062809.1, from coordinate 399,671,007 downwards.
TATTAATGTTTCAGAGAGAGGCTCTTCTTCACTGAAGTTGTAGGAGTGTTTTGAATTTTAAGACTGGTTCTCCTTCTCCTACTCTTTTTCACAGAACTTCCTTCAGATAATTCTGGTGGATCTTGGAAAAGGTTTCTGATCAGAAAGTTCTCCCATGTGTCTCCTACACTCTTTAAGTGATATTCAACCAGAATTTTTATGAGACCATGGTGATAAAGATTAGTTTCTATGGCTTCCATTTTCTTTTGAACAATAATGGCCATTATCCTTAAACTATTCAACAGGAAGAATGGGAGATTGATGGTTCCGTTTTCAAGAAAATTCACCAACAGTCTTGTGTGATACACATACATGGAACCGAACCTACCCTCACATGTAATTAATTTTTGTACAATCAATAGCATGCTACTCCATTTATCCTTAAGTGCAGAGATGGGAATTCCTCTCTTAAAAACTGAAGTGTCCATACCTGGATTTTGGAGAATGACTTTCCAAGTTTCATCATGGAATTCTTTATTCTTTAGCCATCTCTCTCCAACCTTTTGTAGCTCGGTTGTTGTAGCAATGAAAGACTCGATCACTGTAAACTTTATGTCACCAATCTCCACGTCCATCCCATCAAACTATCTAGAAAATGACTTGGTGATTTCTTTATGATGACCATCGAATTTTTCAATGAAGCTTAGCCAACCAGCATTCTTCAACATCCCTTTCAACTGAGGATAACCTTCCATATATTTCACTCTTATAGGTTCTATTCTAACAATGAAACCCATCACTCCTATTCTTTGCTTTTCTTCAAATTTACCTTCACTGTCTGCATGAAGAAGACTGTGTAAATGGCAGTGGTATATGGAAGCAAAAATAGTTATAGATATGAGGATGAAATAACAGAGTATGAGGAAGGAGAACGACTATAGGAGATAAAACATATAGGGTATATGAAACAGGGAAACTGTATGTGTGAAATAGTGCAGAAGATGTATGGAATGGAGTGGCTATAAACTGTGTGGAAAACAGACTACTGCTATACACAGAGAGAACCGGAAACAAAATGAATGATTGTGTGCTCAATGTATCTGAGTGCTTGTATACGTAAGAAGGCTGCGGAAGTATGAGCGAGGAACTCAGTGTAATAAAGGAACAATAGGGTTGTGAAGAGCCGTATCCAATTGGGTTATGTAATTAGCCATTAAACAGATGTGCTGGAGAAGTACAATGAAATATGAGTTAAAAGCAGAGATCAAATCATGAGACCATTAGGCATTTAAGTCGGAAGGCATGGTGGAGTAATCACGGCAATAAAATCGCATGATGACATGTCAAGGAGTAGTGTGATTATACGAGTTATACAACTTATGTTTTATATTGCTATTTGAAATAGGTTTTCGTTCTTACCTCTAGAACCATACCTTCCGCTTGCTAATATTTTGTTGTTGCTTCTTTAGGTGCTTAGGTGTTGATATGTCTTCAAAATTTGTTTTCTTCTCCAATACCTACATATGAAATTTATTATGAACTGGCCTTTTCATTTTTTTTGAACTAATGATCAAACTGTTATTGCAGAGTCAGATTGGCTGGAGAACAGGATCAACAACGGAACTGGAATAGCTGTGGAACGTGAGAACAACTATGGAATGTAAAACAGAGAATAAAATGTGACTTTATGAATGAAATGGAGATGACTGTGTGGATGAAAATATGACAAAATGGAAATGAAAAATGGAGATGGAAGAAATGCTGAAGAAGAAAAATTTATTAGTGAAATATGATAGTGGAGTGGAGTGAAACTTGCAGAAGTAAAATAGAATGAAAAACTATGAATTTTCAGAATGCATAATGAGTCACTTTTTTTTGGAAAATATAGGGTTTCAGAGTCTTCTGATTTTCACCCTGTATTTTCTGTACAAGCATTCCAATCAGTGATTGGTTTTCAACCTTATATAGTTTCTTTTTATTTATTTTTATTTATTTATTTATTTGTTTTTTATGATGAAAATAAAAAAGACTAAGTTGGTGGAGAAGAAGGATTCTTCTTCACCAACTTCATTTCAGAATTATTTCGAAAGATCTTGATGAACTCCTTTGAGATTGGTTTTTGATAAATTTTCAACCTATGACCATTCACAAGGAGAGGAGTTTGATTCTCATCTATTTTTCTGATTCTTATTGCTCCATTACTGAAATTTTTTCAATCTCATATGGCCCAAGCCAATGAGTTTGAAACTTTCCTTGAAAATCCTTAAACTTTGGATCAAATAACAATGCCCAATCTCCCCCCTGAAACCTTTTGTCCTTGATGTACTTGCCATGCCACTTAGCCCTCTGTTTCTAAACTAGACTAGTCCTTTGAACAACCTCTTGTCTGATTTCATCAAGTTCATTCAACTGCTCCAGTCTATGCTTTTGAGCTTTTGATAAATCCATCCCCAACTGGACCGCCATCTTGAAAGTTTTGACTTGGAACTCTATGGGGAACAGGACTTGTTTTCCATAAACAAGTTCATAGGGTGTATGTCCTGTTGTGTTCCTCCATGTAGTTCTATAGGCCCACAAGGCTTTAGGAAGCCTTTCTACCCAATCTCTTCTATGTAGATGCACAGTCTTGGTGAGGATTCCTTCAATCACTTTATTTGTAGACTCCACTTGACCATTTTCTTGTGGATGATAGGGAGTGGATTTCCTATGCTTGATCTTGTACTCTTCCATAAGCCTCTCCATCATTTTGGATGTGAATTGAGTTCCCTGATCTGTCACAATTTCTCTTGGAACACCAAAGCGAGTAAAAATATCCTCAAAAAGAAAACTAACTACATATTTTTCGTTAGCAAAAAGTAATGCTCTGGCTTCTACCCATTTGGTGACATAATCAGTGCATACCAATATATACTTTTTCTACTTTGATGGAGGATTAATAGGTCCAATAAAGTCTAAAGCCCATTTTTCAAAGGGTTCGATAAGTCCCTGAGGTTGTAATCACATCTCATTTGAGGGAGCAGGTTTCCCTACCCTTTGGCAGTTGTTGCACCTTCTGACATATTCTTTAGCATCTCTGAAGATGGATGGCCAATAATATCCTAAAGAAAGGATTTTATAGGTTGTCTTTTTGTCAGCAAAGTGACCACCACACGGCTCGTTATGACATGCTTTGAGAATATCAGGGATTTCATCTTCCCTGACACACCTTCTAATCATAAGATCTGCCCATGTTTTATACAATTCGTTAGTGATCCATGAATATCTTGCACTATTTTGAATAATATTTCTTTTCTCTCTAGGAAATAAATGTGAAGGTAACTTCCATGTAACCAAGTAGTTAGCAATATCTGCAAAACAAGGAGTTTGAGTAGTTACTGCAAATAGATATTCATGAGGAAACTTATCCTCAACCAAAGAGTCCTCTTTGATATTCTAAATCCTAGACAAGAAATCAGCAATTGTGTTTTGTTTTCTAGGTCTATCTAGCACAGTAATGTTGAATTCTTGCAAAAAGGTAAAACCATCTTGTAAATCTGCCATTAGTAATAGGTTTATTCATCAAAAATCTAATTGCAGAGTGATATGTATGAACAAAAGTTTCGTAGTCTGTTATATAGTGTCTAAACTTGTTAATTGCATGAACAACAACTAAGAATTCCTTTTCAGTTACAGTATAATTCAACTCAGTGGGAGTCAAATTTTTACTTCTATAGTAAATGGCATAAGGAATCAAATCTTTTTGTCACAACATAGCTCCTAGAGCTGTATCTGAAGCATCTGTAGAAATATGGAAAGGAAGTTTCCAATTTGGTCCTCTTAAGATAGTGCTTCAGATATTTTTGCTTTCAAGGTTTCAAATGCTAATTGGCAATCAGGATTCCACTCGAATTCACAATATTTTGTAAGCAATTTGAAGAGTGGAGATGCTACTTTGGTAAATTTTTCTATAAACCTTCTATAATATCCTATAAATCCTAGAAAAATTCTAACATCTTTTTGGCAATTTGGAATTGGTAACTTAGAGATGACTTCAATTTTTGATTTGTCTACTTTAATCCCATCTCCTGAAATGTGATGTCCTAAAACAATACCTTCTGTAAACATCATAAAGCATTTTTCATGTCTTAGTGAAAGGTCTGTTTCTTTACATCTTTTAAGTACTTTTTCCAAATTTTCCAAAGCTTCTTCAAATGTGTTACCATAGACTATAAAATCATCCATATATACCTCTACACAATCATGTATTAGATCAGAAAAAATTCCTAGTATTGCTCTTTGGAATGTTGCTGGTGCATTACATAACCCAAAAGGAAGCACTCGGTAGGCAAAAGTTCTCCATGGACAAGTAAATGTGGTTTTATCCTGATCCTCAGGTGCTACCTGAATTTGATTATAACCACTAAAACCATCCAAGAATGAGAAATACTTTTTACCTGCTAATGTATCTAATACCTGATCTATAAAGGGAAAAGGAAAGTGATCTTTCAAGGTTGCTTTATTCAATTCTTTGTAATTAATGCACACCCTCCATTTACCATTCTTTTTAGGCACAATTACCAAAGGAGAAACCCATTGGCTATCTGAGATTGGGTAAATGAAGTTTACATTGAGTAGTTTTTGGAGCTCTTCTTTCACAATCTCCCTAAGATTTGGATTCATTCTTCTTTGAGGTTGTCTGATTGGTCTACTGTTTTCCTCAATATAGATATGATGGATACAAGTCTTAGGATCAATACCTTTCATGTCAGTATACTCCCATGCAAATGCAGCAGAATGTTTTTGTAATATCTTGGTTAGCTCTTCTTGTTGTAGTTTCTCCAAGTTTTTGTTTATGTTCAATGTTCTACCTGGAAAAATTTCAATTGTAGAGCTACCAAATTCTTCCATAGAATAGAGAGACATCTACCTAGATGACAAGTATTCAACATTAGATTTTTCCTGGAATTGTGCATGATCATATTCTGAAGATGTTTCAAAATTTTCCAATGTGTTCAAAATTTGACTATCTTCACTAATTTCTGATATAGTAAAGATAGGCTGAATAACATCTTCATCATCGATCCATTCCTTGTCATCTATTTCTGTGATTGCTTTTGCTGGAGGATACAAAGTAAATTTATTTATTGAATTACCATCAGAAATGTACATGTCACCAGATCTACAACTAATAAAAGCATCAGCTGTGGCCAGCCAAGGTCTTCCTAATATGAGTGGGTGTCCTCCTAGATTATTCTTGGGAGTTAAAATCATGAAGTCAACAGGATATTCCCAAGAATCTAAGGAGACTGAAATGTCTTCTAGCACACCATCTAGTTTGATTACTGATCTATCTACAAGTTGCAGTAAGGTAGGTGTGTAAAGAAGGTTAGGAAGTTTAAGCTGCTCCATAGTCTGTCTACTCATAATGTTTATTGCTGCCCCTAAGTCAATCAATGTGTTTGGAATTTCAATCCCATTTATGTGTGTCTTGACAATTGGACTTCCTAGATCCACATATTTCTACATGGAAATCTTTCCCATCATGATATCTACTATCTTTCCTACCAGGTGAATTCTTTTTGTTTCTCTTGGTTTTCTTCCTGGTCTTTTGATGCTCAACTCCTTTATTGTCTTAGCTAGAATAGGAATTTCTCTAATGGCTTGTAACAAAGGAATCTTGATACAAACATTCTTCAATTCATCTAGGAAGTCATAATTGGGCAACAAGATCTGTTTTTCTACTCCTCTATCAATTTGTAATCTCTCAAGAAAAGGAGGTGTAGAAGTAGATGCGGGTTGCTCAATTATAGGAGTTGTGTTTATTGACTCTTTTTGTTTTTCTTTTTGAATGTCTTGGTTTTGGAGGGATGTTCCCTCAAAACTTTTATTGACTTTTAAAGAATCCTCCTTAGAAGCATCTTGTTCTTGAATATCTATAGAAGGTTTTTCCTTTTCTAATATCCTACTAGATCTAAGTTGAACATCATTAAGATCTAGAGGAGCAATCATGTAAGTAGGAAATTGTTGTCCTTCTACCATATAAGCATTCTGAGGGTTTTTATTATTGGGGTTTGGCAATGGTTGGGCTGGTAGTTGATTTGGTTTTTGTTGAAATGGAAGTAAGAGTTGAGGATTTTGACTTTGTTGTGGAGGTTGTTGTGGAAATGGCAATGAAAGGTGAGGGCTTTGATTTGGAAGTTGTGGTTGCTGATTTTGCTGCTGATTTTGTGGGGGAGGATAGCTTTGATAAGATGGAGGATAATGATAATATTGAGGAAACCTCCCATAAGTATTTTGTACCCCTTGTGCCCATGGTTGAGATTGATACTGAGTTTGAGGTTGAGGCCAAGGTTGCTGCCAAGAATTCCAGTTTGGTGGGGGCTGAAAATACATTGGATTGTTAAATCCTTGATTTTGTTGCCCCTGCCAAGGTCTTCTTGCAACAAAACAAAGAGGTTCTACAAAATTTGGGACTGTTTCTTCTTGAAAGATAGCCTTAAGACCCGAGATTGAAGGACAACCCTTGGTCTCATGACTTTCTGAACAAATCATACAAGTTTCTACAATTTTTGCATCTAAAGGGCATTCCCTTAGAGCATGTTTCTTTCTGCATTTTGGACAAAATATGGCTAAGGCATCAACCTCTGTTTTCTGCTTGTTTTGGATTTTGAGGGTGTCTAGCTGTTCACTAAGGCTCCCTAAAATGTCAGTTTTAAACTCATCAAGCATATTTCCAATTTCTGCCCTACTTACAGATCTGGTTGCAGATTTGTTTGCTCTAGCAAGAGAAGGATCTCTTGGTCCTTTCCCAGTTTTAGACTTCCCCCTTGAGAGATGGACACATAGTTCTGCTATGTCACTCAATGGAAGTTTAGAGATGTCTCCCTTCCCCATCATATTAAGAATATCTATCCATTCATCTCTAATGGCTTTTAACAAAAGAGCTTTCAAAGTTTCTTCATCTAAATTGTTCATTTTTGCTCTTTTCAAATTGTAGTTGAATCTCTCAAGCAAATCCTCTAAGTTTTCATCTTCCTTTTGCATCATTTTGAATACCTCATCCTTATGATTAGTAGGCATACAATAATCCAAGTATCTATCCAAAAATGTCTGTTTCATGTCATTCCAAGTTCTAATGGATTGAGTGACTAAACCCATAAACCATTTCAAAGCTTCCCCTTTTAGTGTTGAAGGGAACAATTTGAGTTTTTGAGAGTCATCTAAATAGTCATAGGTTCTGCATAAGACTTCAAACTCAAACAAAAATGTTTCAGGGTCCTCACTTCTCAACCCATAAAAGTTTGGGAGGACAGATGGTGAAATGTTTTTCATTGTTGTATGTGTTTCCTCATCTACTATAGGGAATCCAAATGAGTTATCTATTTCCCTATTTCCTCTGCCTCCTCCATTGTTACCTCTACCTCCTCCATTGTTTCCTCTACCTCTCCCTCTACCCCCTCCTCCAAACAGTGAGAATTCTCCATCTTGTTCTTCTTCTGCCATTATAGTTTCTTCAGAGTCCTCTAGTTCTTCTATTAATGGATTATGGGAGAGAGTTTCTACTTCTTCCTCTTCACTAGGTATTCCTACTTCCTCAATTACAATAGGCTCCCCTATAGAAGTGAAAAAGGTCTTCTCTCCTAGGTCTGTTTTAGTAGATGAAGTGGGAGAATCTTCTAACTGAGTTGCTGCCCCTTGAATTCCAGGAATCCTAAGGCTGGGAGTATGAGTCTGGGATGGAGGTGTGTCCTTTCTAACTCTTGGTGGAGTTGTGAAAATCGAACTTCTGCCCCTATCTATAAATCTACCCCTAGAGTCTCTTTCTCTATGCATGTCATTGTTTTGTTCTGTTGTTTTATTGTTTTTTTTATGAATGTAAGAGATAAGGCTACCTAGTTACACTTCCCGACAATGGTGCCAAAATGTTCAGTGAATTTAGTGTCCTAAATTGCTACATAAATTATCAATCCGGGTATCATACACTGATGAAATGTAGTGCAGTATATGTGCTAGATGACCCTTTTTTACCTCACTATTTTTAAGTTTATGTTTGTTTTGGGGTTTTGTTCTTTTGATTCCTAATGTTCTGCAATGTAATCAAAAACTTAATCTATTGCTACTAAGAACCTAGAGAAATGAAATTAAAGGTAAAAGTGCTTTTAGGCAAAATTTGGAAGTAAAGTTTTTAAACAAAAAAGTGAAAACAGAGCCTCTCTTCTTGCTATTATGATTGTTTCCAAAACATGAACTGAAAGGAATTTAAAACTACTATCTACTTAATTACAAAACCAAAACTTAAATGAGAAAATGAGATGGAAGCTATCTATGATAAATCAAAAATGAAATACTGGAGATAAGATTACTTCTACTGTTTAATCTATTGCAGAATTAAAGCTTAATAAATAATTGAAGATGGAACTGCAACTAAACTAAATGAAAAACTACAAATGAGATTGCAACTATTCTATTATGAAAGAAAGGCTAAATGAAGTATTGTTGTCACTCTGCTACATAATTTAGGGAGAACTACCTCCTCATGGTAGCAATTTGAGAGATTTCATTCTTCATCATTCTAAGAAAAGTAAACATGAAAATGCAAACAAAAAAAAAGACTCATTCATAAATAAAACATCTCACCACTTAGTCTCAGGATTAACCATCAACTGAAAGGGTTCTTGGAAATATCCATTTATATCATGAGTTACTAAACTGATAAGAAAATGGCATTGAACTACTTAACTCAAAAACTAATGAACAACAATTGTAATGAAAGACTCATTCATAAATACAACATTTCACCATTTAGTTTGAGGATTAACCATCAACGAAAGGCTTTTGGAAACATTCATTTATATCATGAGTAACTACACTAATAAGAAAATTGCATTGAACATCTTAACTCAAAAACTAATGAACAACAATTGTAATGAAAGACTCATTCATAAATACAACATTTCACCATTTAGTTTGAGGATTAACCATCAATGAAAGGCTTTTGGAAACATTCATTTATATCATGAGTGACTACACTAATAAGAAAAAGGCATTGAACAGCTTAACTCAAAATCTAAAAACTAAGGAATAGCAGATGAAATAAATCAATTTATGCTACTGCTATCAACTTAAAGCTACAGTTAAGAAACTAAAAAGCAATGAAAACCAAAGGATTATTCTACGCTGGAATACAACTACTCTAAGTTAGTGAAAAATGACATAAGATGCATGATAGACAAAGTTAGAAAATGATTATGAACATGATGGAAAAAACACAGTGAATTTACAATTAAACTAAAAATACAAACAGAAATAAAAACATGTACCCTTGACCACGCAGGGGCCCTCTGCAAGGTCTCGAATTATCAACACGGAATCAACACTTCACAAGCGCTTCAGGTATCCATTGAAAATAGAGTTTTTGTATTAAAACATAGCACTGAGTTTCTCACACTATAAAGCGGAAATATGCACTATTACATAAGCAAAAACTTGAACTTCTTCTGCATTCTAGCGAGAAATCAGTTGTAGCAAAACACGTAGACAGGTAGTGTATGCGGAATTCTTGTCTTCGGTTGCCTTGGAACATAAATATTCTAATAATGGCTGTTGGATTCTATTTGTGCAGGTGGTAGATGAAGACCTTGGCTTCATGAGACTGCCTCAGATCCATCACTGAGAATCGTGTGAAAACAGAGTCCTACTTACCATAGGTCTCCTACAGTTGACTTCCCTTTGACCGGATTCCTCCTCATCGATCTAGACCAAATGGATAGGATACAATCCATGCTTTGATGTTTTCCAAGGTACCCATGTGGTCCATTTCCTCTCTTGATACCTGTAACCTACAAAAGCGTGGAGATGGTTGCAGAACAGTCGATTAGTTGCGGAATGTGGCTACGTTTCATAGCTGAAAGCCAAAAACCTATTCAAATAACAAACATAACAATATAACTTGTAAATCACTGAAATGTACTCCTTGAGGCAATGTGCAATGGATTTTGATGATTAAGGATGCATTGTTCATGGAAAAGCAAAGGAAGAAGGATGAGAAAGTTGCTTATGAGAGAGGCAGTTTTGGAACTCAATAGGTTTTATGAAGTGCACTAAGGTGCATGTTTTGTGTATTTTTAATGGGCAAGTATACACCCTAATATCTGTAGAGTCCCAAAAACATTTGGGAATAAATTACCCATACATTGTTGTAGTCCTTCTTGATCGCACGGCACACCAATCCATGGTATCCATGACCATGGATCATGGGAAAAGAATATATGAAGTCTCAATAGGTTCTGAAGGTTCGGTCTATGCGAAATTAGTTGGAAACTCACAAAAAATTCTAAGTATGAAATTCTTGCAAAATAGGCTTAGCTTTGCTTGTGGTACCCGCCAAGTCAGGGGTTGGGCAAGTCACACGAAATATGTAACTCAGCATGAGTTCCCGTCCAACCAAAGAAGTGATGTTGAGTTATTCATGTGGGATCCGCTAGTTGGAGATTAGGATAGATGGGCACAATAACATAGTTGGGTGGGACCGTTGGTCGAGGCCCAAACAAGGTTGGGGCCTTAAAGGTGTGCATGAGGTAGCTCCTTTTAGAGAGGCCAACCTTGAATCTCTCCATGGTGGGGCCCTGAACCTTGGTGACATGGAATAAGCCACGACGTCATGGTATTAACATGGGCCCTAGTGGGGCAGTGTTGCCACCATGGGTGCCATGTGGTGAATCCTAGTTTATATGATCAGGAAATAAAGGGAAAGCCTTTAAAAAGACATACCTTTGGTCCATAAGTTGGATTGAGGTAAAATTTATGTTATGAAAAAGGTCTTGATGAGACAAACACAATGGTAATATTTGTTTATAGTTTTGAAGAAGTTGATAAATGAGAAATTTTATGACCCCATTTCCATTAAAGGAATATGGAGGTTGGGTCTATGATAGTAATGCACCCTTATACCCATAGTATGGGTTTTGGGTATTGAAAGGTGTGTGTTTCAATTGGACACAACCCCTTTTAGGTGGGCCCGAGATTTCAACCATCGTGTCCCATTAACGTTGCACTACCCCTTGAAACTACACAAGAAAAATATGCACATGTTCAATCTAAAGCTGACAAAACTACCAATTTTATTGAATGAATTTAGAACATCTACCAAAAGGTCCATGATATCTTGCACAAAGATAATATTAAATATAAGCAATGTCATGATTAACACTGAGGGCCACACAAGTTTCCAGTGGGAGATAATGTTTGGTTACATTTGCAAAAGGAATGCCTTGCAGAGGCCCATCAGAAGCTTCAAACACTTTACTATGGACCTTAGACCATAACCAAGGTGGTGGGTGGCAATTATTTTGAGCTAAGTATTCCCCCCATTCCTTGGCCTACACCTAGTGTTCAATGTGGACCACCTTCGACAATACTTTCCACCATTAGTTGAAATTGAAAGAGATCAACTTATATTGCATTGAAAAATACTCAACTAATCCAATCATGTACACACATATTAAGAAAACTCGCCAATAGAGGATCCAACTATATTGGGTTGTTAAAGTAGGCGACCTCCAGCACTAAGGCAAGTGGCTTACCAAGGACCAAGTTCAACAAAAGTTTCCCCATCTCATGGAGGCACTCAATGAAATAGAGGCTATTTCTTCCTAAGGGGGGAAGATAATATAGGTGAATATTGGTGGCCACCCACCCATTCCACTGGCTCACAACACAATTTTCCTATTTTGGAAATTTTCAGGTCCTCAACTTTGAAAGCCTTTTTTAGGCCTTGAATATAATTTTTTGGGGAAACAGGTAAACAACAATGATAAACTACCATTGGCAGTCAAATGTTGTTCTCCTTAGATAGACCTATATAAAAAGCTATCATATACACTAATTAGGGATCATATGCTAAAGTTATGACCTTGGGAAGTTAACATTCCAACTTACTGTTGGCATTATGATACAGGTGTTGTCCTTGATGGCAACTTGCTCAGAGGTATGATACAGGTGGCAACTCAATCAGAGGATAGATCTTAGTACAGTAGGTCAAGAGAGGGATATACGCAGGTTAACCTTAATGAAAGTGTGTATACACGCGGGTGAGAAGAACAAAAGGTGCATATACGTACACACACAGGTTCACAGGAGGAAAGGCGTGTACATGTCGGAAAACTAAGTTTTGGTCCATGGTATTTTGGTATTGGTCCATGGTATTTGGTCCGAAGTGTTGACCCCAAGTATTGGGTCCAAGGTATTGGTTCTAAGTGGTTTTGGACCATGGTATTGAAAGAGGCCTAAACCTATATAAGAAGAAGATCATTAGGCCAAGGGGTGGATGTGCAAGTAATGAATGTCTGATGAAGTGTGAAGATCTAGTATGCTAGTTATGGGTTTGTGATGCTTGGCTCGATTTGAATCAAGTTGGAAATGGCAACGAAGGTATAAGTAATTATATTTAGATATGTACGGCAAGTAATCATCAACAAGGAGATGAGAGGACAACCTCATCAACAACCAAGGAAAGAAATTCCTCAAAGAAAATCCTTTACTCCTAACTATGGAAGTGATAGACGATTATTTCCTCCATTGAATAATGTTGAATGTTATGTATGTCATAATCTTGGACATGTTGCAGCCAGATGCAGAAGTAGAATGGTTCAAGACCGTCACACAAGATCATCACATTCCAGGTACTTCAAAGGATATTGTTTTGCTTGCAATATGTTTGGCCACAAAGCAATTGATTGCAATAGAAGGAACATGAAACATGTAAGATGTTATGCATGTAACAAGTTTGGACATAAAGCAAGGGAATGCAGGAGAAAAATTCAAACTCCAAAGCAAGAGGATTATACATCATCACAATTCCAGGTATTGAAGAAGACAGAATTAGAGACAGAAAGGTGTGACATAACTCAGTTAGCTGACATAACGGACACATGGGAAACTGAAAGTGTAGACCTTTAGTATTCCATCTTGCATACGCTGATATAATAAATGTAAGTCACGTATATACGCGAATCATAGGCTGCATAGTCGCGTATATGGAGCTCTGAAGAAAAGCAGCAGAACAGACTCAGGAAACAGTTTGGTTGTAGTATATGATGGTTGGCATATGCTCAGGGGGAGCATATGCTTTGAATAATGCATTGTTGGCATTATGGTTAGAATTCCTTGGTGATGATGCTTATTGACACATCTTGCTATTGATTGTTGATTGACCAAGAGAATGGATTGCAGGTTATGATGCTTATGGTGTAGATCATATGGTGTATGATAGTTGCTGATAACTATCATGGTCATGTTTAGGTCCTTGGTCCTTGTGAGTTCATATGATGTATTTTGTTACCCCACTATGCATGGGATGGATGATGTAATGGTTCTTGTTGTTGAGTCATGTATAAACATTTGGTATATCCCCACTTGGTTGGGTGGATGAGTCTAAAAATGGTGTATTCCCACTTGGTTGGGAGATTGATGTATAGAGTCATGTTATGCTTTTGCAGACCGTGCATGTGCATAGGGGGAGCATGAATGGATTGGTACATCTTGGCATATACAAAGGGGGAGCTCAATCAGAGATTTCAGCAGGTACTCAAGGGGAGTATGGACAGTAGAGGGAGAGAACTTCTTGGTCTGCCCTTTGCCCTTGATGTCAAAGGGGGAGAGTGACTTGGTGTGGTGGTTGCCATCAAGTCCAAAGGGGGAGATTGTTGGCATTATGATATAGGTGTTTTCATTGATGGCAACTCGCTCAGAGGTATGATACAGGTGGCAACTCAATCAGAGGACAGATCTTAGTACAGCAGGTCAAGAGAGGGATATACGCAGGTTAACCTTGATGAAAGCGCGTATACACGCGGGTGAGAAGAACAAAAGGCGTGTATATGTACACACGTAGGTTCACAGGAGGAAAGGTGTGTACATGTCGGAAAACTAAGTTTTGGTCCGTGGTATTTGGTCCATGGTATTTGGTCCGAAGTGTTGACCCCAAGTATTGGGTCCAAGGTATTGGTTCTAAGTGGTTTTGGACCATGGTATTGAAAGAGGCCTAAACCTATATAAGAAGAAGATCATTAGGCCAAGGGGTGGATGTGCAAGTAATGAATGTCTGATGAAGTGTGAAGATCTAGTATGCTGGTTATGGGTTTGTTACGCTTGGCTCGATCTGAATCAAGTTGGAAATGGCAACGAAGGTATAAGTAATTATCTTTAGATCTGTACTCGGGTTCTCTCTGGTGAAAGCACATGTACTTTTAACACAGTCAAGTAGCGTATACATTATGAGATTTGATTTTTTAGGTTGTTGTTGGTTCCAGTGGTTGTTGCGGAGTTTTGGGCTCTGGTCTGTGTTCAGGTAACTGTATTTTGATGACGGGGTTTCAGTGATTCAGTATTGGGTGATTCAAAGATTGATGATATAAGTTGATGAGTGTATTGCAGTGGTGATTATTTTGTACTTATGGATCTAATCTGAAAATTTATGAAATGTGGTCCCTGGAAGAAAAGAGAAAGTTGTAGCCTTCTGTAGGTCAGCACCTACGTACTAGTACCTCAGCTAGTACAAGAGCTAAGGGGGTTGTAGCTCCCTTCCAGGAGAGTCTGGAGAACGAGAGAAGGTTGTAGCCTTCTGCAGGTAGAAGCCTGCGTATTGGTATAAGACTGCACCAGTACAGAACCATTGTAAAAAGAAGTTTCTTATTAAAGAAGATAGAGACGAATTGCAGCAGGTGGCTTTCACCCATGTTGGGTTTCCACCTTATATCATGGTGTTCATGTGCGTTGATTATGTGTGATGATTTGTTCTATTTTACTACTCCTGTTTACTGTTCATATGGTTAATAATGTTCTGATGCACTCATTAAGGATCAACTAACTGAATCATAAGTTTACTGGATATACGCTTGTTGCATTACACACAGTTGCGTATACACGTGGTTTGCCTTAACTGAAGTAGCGTATATGAATCTTAATATGGAAATGAAAAAGTTATATTGATTTGATAATACTGATTCACCCCCCCCCCTCTCAGTATTATTTCCAACACTTATCGCATTGGGGCCCATAAGCCTTTGGCACATCATCTCCTAGGGTTATGGTTTTGAATGTTTAGGGTTTCTCACTGTGTCTTTATGATGAAAATTCCTTTGAGCCTCAATGTAACACAGTCCAGGAAGGTGTGTAGCCGTTACATCTCTTCTCAGAGATAAGTTATCACCGTTCAAGCTAGTTTGTTTCCATTCTACATGTAAACAATTTCAACATTTCTATTTATTAATTGAAGTTTACTTTCACTATATCTTTGTGTTTTTATTTTTAATATGTATCTCATTTCATTCCCTTCTTAAATTCAGATCATTTTGTTAACCTTTACTTTAAGCTTCTTTACCTTATCCTTTACTAAGAATTTTTTAAAAATGTCACGCCTTACCATACTATTGATGGGTAAATACATGAAGATGGGTTACACTTTTGGGCCAAATGTGGTAATGAAATTTCAAGTTTTTCCTCTTTTATCGAATTGAAGCCCTCAAAATTCATATAAGCACTATGAATTTTGATTTGGAGTAAAAATACAAATTGTGGAGAATTATGTTGTTGTCCTAATGATATTTTTTGCAAAAATATTTAGTGTTGTATAATATGTCAATTTTCCATTAAATGAAATTCTTTCCCTTGCAAAAATTCATACATCTTAAAAGGTATGTGTGCTTTCATGTAGCATAAATTAGTCGAAAATATGTAATTTCATATATATATATATATATATATATATATATATATATATATATATATATATATATATATATATATATATATATATATATATAAGCATGATCTACGTGGAGAGGGCTAAGTTTTTCATATTAAAAAATTAATTGTTTATGAAAAATTATATTTTTTTATTATTTTTCGAAGTTGGCAAAGTAATATTTTAATTGCATTTTGCAGACACATGTGTTCATGTAAGGTTTGTTTCAACTATTTGAATAAATTCAAAAACCAAGAATACCCTTTTGGCGAGGAGTCATAAATGAAGATAATGGTATTTTTTGAAATTTTTTCGTTGTGTATATTTTATGATATTGATTTTTTATTCAACCTCTTTAAAACTATTCAAAAAAATTTAAATCATTATGTTTAAAAGAAATTAGATAAAAAATATCATATGAATTCAAAAATGTCAAACTCATATGCCGTTGGATAGAGCGTTAATCCAACATGATCAACTCCACCACTTAAAGACAAATTATGTTTGGAGTTCGCTAGGGTACAAAGTGGCGTTACAAAGAAATTTGTAGAAGAGGAGCTAAAACTATGTTTTATAGCCCCTCAATAGCTCGATCGAGCACTTAAAACACTCGATCAAGTTTTCGAATTTCAAATTTCAAATAGCTTGATCAAGGGTTTAAGAAACCCTCGATCGAGTCCCTTACGTGGTTAAAGAGAGGTTCAACTGAGCTATAGGCTTGATCGAGCCTATAACTCAATTGAGCAATCATAGTTATCTTAAAAAAAGAAAAAAAAATGAAGCCTCCTGATACTTGCCTATAAACGAATTATTAAATTTATTAATTCCACAAAAATATTTTTTTTATAAATATTCAAATATGTTTCAAACTCTAATTTCCTTAATTATAAATCCAAATTTTATTTTATTTTACCAAGAAAATAATTATAATAATATATAGATAAGTTTCTATAAAAGATTTAACTTTGTTTTTTCAATTTTGAAATTCTTAAAAATAATAATTTGTTTATTGTTTTGATTTTAAATAGAACATATTTTTATATTTAATTATTTTATGAATTTTTTATGTAGAAAATTTCAATAAAAATAAATCCAATTATAATAAATAAATAAATAAAATAGTGACTAAACTAAACTAAATTAAATTTTATAATATTATTATTTTAAAAATATATATTACAAACCTAAGTCAACAGTAAAAGTTCCTATATATACTTTGCACTTGTTCACATTTTAATAGATATGGTTATGACCGAGGGAATCATGTTTATTAACTCTTCAGTGAATTTTATAAAATATACATTTCTAGTAATGTCAAATTCACATTTTTGAGTTACACTTATTCATATAAAAAATTATAATATTTATTAAATCAATTTGATAAATTTTCTTATGTTTAATTAATTTATTATTTAAATTATATATAAAATAAATTTATTATTTAAATTATAACTTTGAAAATTTAAATCATATTAAAACCTAATTTTTAAGCTACCAAATTATAAATATAAGAATATTACAATTTCAATTGCAAATGGGATAGAATCCTTTTTCGAATCTATAAACCAAAGCACTAGAAATGTAATGAGAAATGAAGCCAGGCCATTGTTAATTTCCTATTCAAATGTCATTAGTAATTAAATTGATTTTTTTTAACTATCAAATACTTACAATTTTAAAGTTTGCATATCATTATTATTATTTACATAAATTTTAAAATTTCCATCTTTAAGGATTGATGGAGCTTTAGGGCTCAATCGATCTTTCAAGTTTGATCGAGCTCCTAACCTAGGGTTATACAGGAGCTTGATCGAGAGTTAGTTTTAATGCTCGATCGAGCTATTTTTTTAGCGCTTAAGGAGCTCAATTGATCACTTAAAATGCTCGATTGAGCCATCTTTTTTTCACCTAAACATGCCCTCTCTCGCCAAAAAGAGTAAACCAACTCCATGCTTTGACCCTGAAATATCTTTGTATTTTCATTTTCTTAGTTGATGGTTGATCATCAGGCATCTTTTGATTAGTCTAATCAACACAATCCTTATCACGTTAACTGCCATGACATTTTCTTTGATTATATTTTTGACCTCTTTCTATATGATTCTATCAACCTTTTCCCTTAATGAGATGGTCCCATTGCTTATTCTCAAATTTTATTCCTACCTTCATTAAGAAATTATTCTCATACCTCAAATAACAAACTACAAAATACCAATGTGTATTTCTTACTATCTAATTTTTTAGAATTCCAACCAACACACAAGGTAGAGTATTAAATATAATAGGGTGTCTTCAAATTCCTTAAAGATTACTTCTATAAGTCTTTCTTCAAAAAATTATTTCCACATAACCAATTCTAACTGAAGCTCCTTCAGGAAAGCCAATTGGTCTTCAATCCTATCAAGGGAGAGAGAATTAAGAGAGATAAAATATTTCCTAATTTGTATAACCCAATGCTTAATTGTGTTGTCTAATGGGTTTTTAAACTTCTTATAAATTTATTCAGGAAACTAGTCATGTTTGTATGAAAGTGAATCACCCTAGAGGTGTAGGTTATTGATGATTATGATGATGATGGTTAACGTCCACTGAGACCAAACTTTGGTCTATTGGACCTAAAGAAACAAATTATTTAGTTTGATTTAAGATTTTATTCCTATGCTCAAAAAGCTTGGACAGAAGCCTCCCGAGCTCACTATAATTTTGACATTGTAAAAGGCTAGGAAGGTCAATATTGCGACAAAGATTATGAAACTAAGATCTAATGTGGTTGTACGCGGGGCACTCTAAGAGGAAGTGGTTTTCATCCTCGATGTTCCTATTCTCACATAGATCACAGATCCTTTCCATCCATGGTGTTTTAGGAACTACCCAACGACCTGTTTCATTATGGAGCTCATGAGAATTAGTTCTAATCTTTGCTATATTAATTTTCTTCTTTGAGCTAGTTAAAATAGAGAGATACTTTTGATCTTCTAGGGACTCTTATAGCCTTTCCCTTATTTTCATTAATAATGAATTTATCATGTCCATCTTTTGGATCTATATCAATAGTTTTTGTAAAGTGTCAAACTAGTTTATTCTTCATTAGTGTTTCCATATATTGTACTACCACGTAGGCATCACATGCCTACATGTCATCTTATGGCCATTTAAAACCATAAGTTTCTACTTAGAACTTATAATCGCTTAATAAAATCCTAATCTAATATTTAAATCAAACACATAAGTCAACCTACTAGAGAGATCTAATTGGATAGGAGAATGTATACACACAACTTCCAAAGTTAGTGGTAGAAAACATGTTAGGTCCTAAACTAGTAGCCTTGAAATCATGTTAAAGAACTAGGGAATTGTAGAAGTGAATAATAATGAATTCCAAAAGCGGTGGTGTCTATAGACATTATTATAGCCACTAAAGCACAAGTTAGTGGAACACATATTCAATGAACATTAAACACATAATATTCACTAATAAATCAATTCATAGGATCATCTATATATAACCGAAAGCATAACTAACTTTTATTAAGTAGGGAAGGCATAACCAATTTTGATCTCCTTAAGTGCACGTAGATCTCCTCCATTTCCCCTTGACTTGCACACTAGCTGGCATGATTAGAACCAACTTCGATCAACTTCAAAAATCATCTACCTAATTAACTATCTAATAAAATGTTGAATTTAACTCTTAATAGACCTTTGAGCATCAACCACCTTATCCATGTTGATTCTAAAGAATGTAGAAAATCAGATGAACCTATTATTCTAATAAACAATCTTTTAGTAAAGTAAAGTAGGTATCTAATTTATATCTATCTAAAAAGTTGTTAATATTCTATCATATATTATTTGATTTGCAAATAAAGCTCGGGTCCCAAGACATAGGTCAAGAACCATTTTATTACAAACATTTTGAGTATATTCTTCTTCATTGTCATTGTTTAATGAAAGGTTGTCATTAAATTTATTTAAGTTACTTGGATTTTATAAATGGGAATTTGGGATTATTTGTATTACTAAAAGGATTTTTAGCAATGTAGTTGGCTGCTAATACTAACATAAGTATAAATTATTAGATATAAATTAGTTAGTAGATAAGTTTAACTAACATCCCTATATACTGTCACACCTCCTCCCCCCCACCCCCCCCTCCCCCCCCCCCCCCCCCCCCCCCCCCCCCCAAAAAAAAAAAGAAGCTTATATATCAATATTAGTTTTAAAATTTAATATTAAAATAACAATCCAAACTCAATGAAAAACAAGGAAAATTCATACCTCAAATGGGGTGACAGTGATGCAAAATGTGAGGGGGGTTTTCTACCACCATCCCACCAAATTACATTCTAGAGGGGCATGGAAACATGGAGCATTGAGTGGATTACTTGCCATGCGTAAATTAAGGCTTCACACATTGTTGAACCACCTAGTTCATTTGGTAGTTAATTCCTGTAAGCAATGGAGGTTAGTGAGGTCGAAAGACGGTATGAGTGGATTTGAGGGTCTAAGGGGGAGGTGCACCAAGCCATAGAGAAAATTTGTTGTTTCAAATCCACACCAAGGTGATCCTTAATTAACAATAGGGGGTAGGTATTTGGACTAGAATTATAATAATGGGATTGGAAAGTCATCATTTTGCTTGGAACTTGGCTTAATTCAGCGGCATCTAATTGGGAATGGAAGCACCTCGACGCCCTGGAGTCTGGTGTTTCTTTGTAATAAGCTACAGGAAGCTGAGAGCTTGCCTACTTCTTCTCCTCATAATTTATTTTGCGAGGGAGCCTCATAAATTAGAATTTCATCTCAGGGGGACTTTAAGGCACAACAGCCTCAACCTAGTTGTTTCAATCGCCTTCCCCAATTAGTTGAAAAACTTAGAGTTGTTTGGGAGGAAGTCTTTGGGATGGTTATGTGAGGGTCAGGTTGTTCTAAATCAGAAATTTTCCAACACACCCAAAATTCTGTGGGAAAATTGTATCCTCCCTAGTAAGCCACAATCAAAACAAAACAACTTTGGGAGGCCTTGACATGTAGTTAAGCCCTGTCTATTTTCCAACAATTTTGAAGGATCATTAGTTAAGTTCTTAGTATCCTATAGGGGATTGCATAGTCTAGTCCTTCCAAATTAGTTTTTCCCCCATGCTTACTCCATCAAAATTATAGAATATTGGTAAAAATCCCTAGTTTGGGTGGTCTGAGAATACAATGTGGTGGGATTGAACATGCTAGGTGAGCTCTTCATAAGCTCATTAGAATTAACACTCATAGTAAGAGAAAACCTCATCATTTCCTACGTGGATTTTCCACTAATCATTCGATGCTCCAGGTGGCACTTGGTCAATTCCTATGACTCACCCTGTCAACTGCCAAGCATCATTCCCCATTAGAGAGCAAGGGTACATTGCAATGCATCATATTACCAGGAAAGGGTTGTTCTAGAGCACAAACATAGGTCGAGAACTCATCATATAGATATAAGAAAGTCACTTGGACAGTTCAATAAGAAATCACTTAAGAAGAACATGAACTACTTGAAAAAAGCACACTTTCATAGATACAAAGATTCTAGTAGGTGGCAGACTCAGTCCAAATGTAGGGAACACTAGAGGCTACTACAACGAGTACATGTACACCATAGACATTTACTAGCATTTGAAATTTGTTCTCGGCAAAGATTTTGTTGACAAAAATGAGATCAAGGAGGACATCGTCCTTACCTTGAATTAAATGTAGAGGTACATGATAACAATGGATTGAAGGCATGCATATAGAGAAGCAACTGGGCATCCCTCTTGATCCTCATTGCTCTCCACATAGCAACACGGAGCCCATCCTAATCAAAGTTATAGATCGTAAGAGGTTCAATTAATTTTCTTACAAAATTTTCATTTCACTATTTCTATGTTTAAGCTTAAAGGAATGATCCTATAGACTTAATTGTCAAACCCAACTTTTTAATTTTCAAGACTTAAATGACTACTCTTTCCTTTTGGATAATGAAACAACTGAAATTTTGTATCTGGTCTCTTTTCCTAATAAAAAGATTTATGTATATATATATATGATTTAAAGTAATATAAAATATTTACTTTACCAAAAACAATGAAAAATTGTAATATTCTTGATTTTATTCTCTCGTAGATGTTAACTTTCTATTTCACAACATGGTAGAAATTAAATAATTAATAATTTTACTTTATATGAAAATATTATTGTCCCATACTTTTACAATCAAATTGTAAAAACTTTCATAAATAATTTCATTTTAATTTAAAAAATATCAAACCATAAATATTTATAATAATTAAAAAATAATATATATATAACATAAATATATATATGGGGGCTAGAGTAGTACTGGGATGGGTGACCTCCCAGGAAGTCCTAGTGTTGCACCCTCCCAAAAAAGGGGAGATGGCTCGCGAAGGTTACAGATAGGGTTTCTGGTCACTACAGGTTACAGAAGTTAACCATGAAAGGCCACCGGTAACCTGCTTGACGTTTTTATTGCCGCGTTTTTTTGTTTTCCACCATCTCTTTGTTGCGCTTCTCTTACCTGGGTTTTTGACTTGTCGGGATTTCAGGGGGGTTATTGCTATTCCGTTACCGGCCGTTTCTGTCTACGTCTGCCCCTGTTTCCTGGCAGTCCAGTCCGAGTCTTGGCATTTCTCCATTTTTTCCTATTGTTTCGAGGTGTCCTCTGTTCCAAGGAGCAGCTGTTGACATGGATGACATTGATGCCGTGGACTATTCTGAAGACCCATTGGAGGGGGTATCCATCTGGCGTTCCTCATTTCTTGCGTTTGTTGCACTGTATAGCTCTAGTTACTCTTTGGCGGAACCGTCACGGACGCATCCTGTGGTCCTGCCAGATGACCCATCTACCTGGCCATCACTTTCTACCCCCCTGGCTTCCCCGGCTACCCTTGGTTTCGTCTCTGACTGCCTAAACCCTAACCCTGGGTTAGACCTCCTTGTATCAAGAGCACAGGCCCGACTGATTACTCCTCCACCGGTGACCGTGGGTATTGCCGGTTTAAACCCTCAGGCCTCTTTTGCTCCTCCTTCTGGCAGTTTTACCGCCGTCTCGCCTCTCGCCGGTACTTTACCTACCTCTGTTGGCAGCCTCACCCCCTCCTCGTCAAACCCTAACCCTCCCCCTGTTTCTTCGGACCCTCTTCCGGGTCGGGTACAGCATCAGCCTCCTCTTCAGGGGACTAAGAAGAAGTACAAGTGCTACAAATCAAAGGCGGACGACATCTTCCTGAGATTAGAAGAGGACATTCAGTGGGGAGAGACTATGGATTTCGCTGACAGAGTCTTGGTCGGTCGCATCAGGGGCCGAAACTACACGGCCGCCCGTTTGAAGACCTGGGCATCGGAGGTTTGGGGTCACCATCTGGTGGACATCCCCTTCGTGCAGACTTTTGTGAGGGGATGGTTCGCATTGAGATTCGCTCGTGCCGATCACACAAATTGGGTCTTATCCTCCTACTGGCATTTCGAACACGCCCCGGTTCTTCTGAAACGTTGGACGCCTCTTTTTGATCCAGAGACTGAGCAAATTGGCATAGGACCAGTGTGGATTCAGCTCCCAGGTCTCCCATTACAATACTGGTCTAAAGACATCTTCAGGCGGATTGGCAATGCTATCGGCACCTACATGGAATACGATAAGTCCTATCAACACACGGGTATGATGGCATATGCTCATATCCTAATAAACCTCGACACTCGAGGAGGCTTACAGGAGTACATCACTATACAGTGGAGGGACACATCCCGCAAGCAGATCATTGATTATGAAGGCATCCTGTATCGCTGCCACAGATGCCACAAAGTAGGGCACTTGTACAAGGATTTCCCTCTCTTTCATAAGAACAAGGGTACTAATCAGAGAATGGAGACTTAGCAGCCCAGTGGAAACCATACTCGGCAGGCTGTAGACACTGAACCAGAAAATATTGACAAAGATGCAGGGGACTCCCGAGGAACACCTGATAAATAGGCATCTGACAAGTGTCTCGCTGATACAATCCCTCCCTCGCCTCCTCCTCCAACATGCTCCGGTCCAGCGAAGGAGATCATCTCGACATTGGGTATGTTATATTCATCTTCCCCTCTCACTTCTCCTGTATCTGGCATTCCGAAAGATATTGCATCTCATTCATGTATGGGTACTTCTCCCCCTATTTTTTCATCCTCGGTCTCTTCGTCTTTCTTGAGATCCCAGTGTTTTCCCCCCCCTGCTCTCTCCATTGCTCCCTTCCCCTTCCCCCTCCCATCACTGCCCCCAACATCCCATCTCTGACATCATCCTCCCTTCCTACTCTCCCCTCCCTCTCCCCCCTGTATCCCCCCGGTACCCACTCCGCTCCAGATCGAAGGATAGGGGATTTGATGTGATTGGTCTGGACCCTGTGATTCCCCCAACCTCCCTTAAATCATCCAGGGGACGCCCATCACAACTCACTAAAGCCAGACACACTGCGGGTGAAGAAGTTGCCCTCGGGTGACAGCAAACCATTGTTAGGGCCCTTAGAGCTAGGAATGGCCCTCAACCTCACCCTCCATGAAGTTCTTATCCTTCAACTGTAGAGGGTTTGCTAGCCCTCCCAAAAAACTAGCACTCAGAAGACTGCTTACATCGACCCAGTTGGACATTATATTCTTACAAGAAACCCTATGCTCGGCTGTTTCTCTTATTTCTACACTTAATTCTTGGCTGCCGAATTGGACCTTCCATGCCATGGATGTGTCTGGGAGATCTAGAGGTACTGCTATTGGTTTCTGCAATAAGTCTATGGAACTCAGGAACTTATGGGGAGGCAAAGGTTTCATAGGCATGGACATATTTGCCCACACACTTGAATCTGAAGTCCGTATTATGAATGTATATGGTCCATGTGTGGACAGGGCGATATTTTGGAGGTCCCTCCTCGACTCTGAACTCTTGCAGGCAGACAATATCATACTGGGAGGGGATTTGAATTTTTCGTTGGGATACAGTGAATCCTAGGGTCACTCGACCCAAGTTGATGGCCTTACTAACACTATCTCTACCTTACTCGAGGAGCATCAGTGGGTAGACATTCCATCTGCCAGGATACAGTATACTTGGTCTAACAACCGCAGTGGTGACCACAGCCTTGCAAGGAGACTAGACAGATTTCTCATCAAAGAAGCTTTCTTAAGTTCTCATCCTCGTATTAGACAGTGGGTTGGTACCGGAGGTATTTCTGATCATCGGCCAATATTTTTGGAGTTGGTGGATACAAACCTAAGGATTAAAAGCCCCTTCAAGTTCAACGCCTCTTGGCTCAAGGATCCCTCTTATATTCAGCTGGTTTCCAATTATTGGAAAACAAACCCTATTATGGAACGCGAGGATCATACTAATGGCTTTATCAGAAAATTGACAAAACTTAAGAGAATCTCTAGAATTTGGGCACACCATAAACGAAAAAATGATGACAACTTTCTAGGGGAGGCAGAACGGGCCATTGCCACATATGAGGACACATCTAATGGCACCTTCTTATCACAGGAAAGCAAGGACCTATATACCTCCCTCGTCACGAAGCGTACCTAAATCATGAAAGAAAGGGAGGAGAGCTGGAGACTCAGAAGCAGGGAAATTTGGCTCACTGAAGGAGATAACAATACTAAGTTCTTTCATAAATTCGCCAATGGTAGAAAACCTATAAATACTATTTGGGAACTTCACAATGAACAAGGTCAATCGGTAACAACACAGCGGGATTTGGTTAGATTAGCCATTGAGAACTTTAAAAGCATCTACGAGGCGCTTAGAGATGTGAATATTTTGCAAATCATGTGGGTTGCTGAACATTTTCCCAAGTTTGTGCAGCAGGAAGACTCAGAGAATCTGATGATGGAAGTGACAAAGGAAGAACTTGAAGCAACTATAAAATGGTTCAAGAAAGACAAGAGCCCTGGACCTGACGGGTGGACCATCGAATTCTATATCGCTTTTTTTGATATCCTGGGGGATGATTTACTCAAGATTGTGGAGGATTATAGAAGAAGTGGAAAAATATCCCCGGCCATCAAATCCACCTTCATTGCCCTTATCCCGAAATCTGACTTCCCTTCCTCTTTCAATGACTTCCGACCCATCTCCCTTTGCAACTGTCTATACAAGATTATTGCAAAGATCATCGCAAATCATCTGAAGCCAATCCTGTCTAGACATATATCCTCAGAGCAGGTTGCTTTTCTTCAACACAGACAGATACATGAGGCGATTGCCACAGCTCAGGAACTCCTACACACTATGCAGATGAAGACGCAGAAATGCATGATTTTGAAGGTGGACCTCTCGAAGGCCTTCGATAGAGAAAATTGGCTTTACATTAGATTATTATTGACCCACTTTGGTTTTCCTTATGCATATATCAAGTGGATCATGAGCTGCATCAAGGATGTATCTTACAGTGTTTTATTAAATGGGGAAGCCACATCTTTCTTTTTTTCGGAGAGAGGACTCAGGCAAGGATGTCCTCTCTCCCCCCTACTATTTTTACTTAATCAATCATCGATGCCCGCAATAGAAATCAATTGGTTGGCATCAAGATTTCAGAGAATCTTTATCTGACCCATCTATTGTTTGTTGATGACATTCTCATTTTCTTAAATGGCAGTATTGGAGACACCACGGTCCTCCAGAATATATTCAAACTCTTTCAACAGGCAACCGGGATGATAGTAAATGACGGGAAATCCACAATTACTACTTTCGGATGCTCACAACATGAGATCATATTCACCACACAGTGCTTCCCCTTCACCTCTCTGAATCTGGAAGATGGTCTAAAATATCTGGGCTTCAGGCTCAAGCCCCTAGGATACAGGATTGCAGACTGGACGTGGCTCATTGCTAAAGTGGAAAAGCGCCTACATATTTGGTACCATAAATACCTATCCCGTGCCGGTAGATTAGTCCTTATTAAAGCTGTGATCGAGGCCACACCTGTTTTCTGGATGACCCTAGCATGGATACCGAAAGGTATTTTGAACAAGCTCCAAAGCATATGCTGCAGATTCTTATGGAAGGGCAACCTACTGGGTAGAATCTTCGCTTGGGTCAAATGGGATAGAATTGCAATACCAAAGAGATGGGGAGGATGGGGCATCAAAAGGCTTGATCTTTTTTCAAAAGCCCTGGCAGCAAAGCTTGGTTGGCACCTTATCACCACCAACAGTCTCTGGTCTCGGGTTGCACAAGTGAAATACATCTAGCCCATGAACCTGATGGACTGGTTCAGACAGCTACATGGAACAAGTAATAACATCTCCAATATTTGGAAGGCGGTTATGAATGCATTACCACTTCTACGAGAAGGTATCACGTGGAGAATAAATGAGGGCAATGCTGTTTGTATTGGCACGGATCCATGGGTTGGCTGTGGCAATGCACACAGACTGCCAGCAGACTTGATTAGGTACCTAAACAGCAGGGGTATCACCCACATTAAACACATCGGTGATAGAAATAATTCCACCTTTCTACAGCAGGCATGGAAATCGGCTCATGACTTGGACATCCCTGAACAGTGGCGACTTGATTGGCAGGAATACACGGAAGCGCTTACACAAGCACATATCCGTCTGACTGAAGAACCAGACGAGGTTATTTGGGCTTTTGCCAAACACGGAACATACTCTCCAAAAGAGGGCTACATTAGACTTATGGAACCTTACAAGCCTCAAAGCATAAACCCGACTTGGAGATTACTCTGGAAGCTTAAGGCGGCCCCCTGTACCAGTCTACTGCTGTGGAACATACTGTTTGATAAGATCCCTACAGGGTCTAATATGATGAAAAGGTCCTTTCATGGCCCTTTTTGGTGTCACCTGTGTCGCAATGATGAAGAAAGTACTGAACATCTCTTCCTAAATTGCCCATCCTCTAAGGAATATTGGAATTGCATCCTTGCACACTATCCATTCCTAAAAGCCTAGCAAGGGCATAACATTCTGGATACCTGGCGTACTTGGTGTCAAAACCATATTGGAAAAGCCAGGAACATGCCCCTTCTAGTCTGCTGGTCTATATGGATTGCTAGAAACCATTCTATTTTCAACCTCAAAGCCCCACATTGGCCAACTATACTACTCCATACTATTGCTGATTTTGATCTTCTTCCCGAGGAGGACACCAATACCCCTCCCCACACCATCATTCCTGAAACCATAGACAAATCGAAACCGTGGGCATATTTTGATGGATCCGCGCAGGAAGTAGGATGTGGTGGAGGAGCCATTCTTTACCTGAATGATTCTCATTTTTTTAAGATCCAAATTAATCTAGGCAGGTGAACTAATAATTATGCTGAACTCAGTACTGCTAAACATCTCATCCACTTTTCTTTGGAACAGCACTGCAGACATCTACAGTTGTTTGGTGACTCCAAAATCGTTTGTAATTGGCTAAATAATGCATCCCATTGTAATGCATTTTCTTTGAGGCATATACTAGGAGAAGCTCAAAGATTGATATCCTCATTTGACTCCTTTGTCTGTCGCCACATTTACAGGGAACAAAATACGGGGGCAAATCACCTTTCAAAAGAGGCAGCGCATAGACAGGGCAATGACTGGTTGATTCAGGAGGAAATTGATGGGTCCTTCCATCAATACTATCACAGACCTTTTGTGGAACTTGGAGAAAATGGGCTATAAGCCCTATTACTTTTTTCTCATATTGTATAAATTATGGTTCTTGTATCTACTTTAGTGGTTCATATATATGACTTTGGAGATACTGTTTTGGATTTTGGTATATAGTTTTCTCTCTCTGCGCAGAGACATTACAATTATGGACTGATTCTCTCTATCTGTTAGAGAGAAGGCATAGACACAATATAGCTGATAACAGACTCCCTGTGTGGAGATACAACTGTGTTTTTTATATCTTTTTTGGACAGTCTTATGTATCTTGACAGGCAATCTTGCCTCCACATGCATATGCCTCGGCATCTACAAAATGTAATTTCTTACATATCAATAGAAATTATGACTTTTTTCCATGGAAAAAAAAAACATATATATCACTGTCATACTTACCTATCCTTGATCACTAATACGAGACATCCACATGTGAAAAATTTACGCTGGATTTGACCGATCTGTATTTCCCAAATTGCAAGATTCATCTACTTAACTTCATAAGCCGCACGCAACGTCAGTGAAGCAACAATATACATATTTTTATTGTTTATATTGAAAAGAAAATGAGTCAACGTACATTTATCTGTATGTGAATGAGCTTTTATAGCATTTTGTTATATCATACTTTATTTATGAATATAGTTGCTAAATGCTTTGAAGTATCTTTTGAAATACTTAATGACATCCGAGTATTTTTTATATACATTTTGTCAGGTTAATTTTAGGTGAGGGTTAGTTTAAATATATTTTTTAATGATATAAATTAACTTTTGATAATAGTTACTCTCACCACTCTAAGCACAGCGTACGAGTAAAACGAGATTTAATCTTGTGAATTTGTGATTTATACAGCTATACAAACACCTTAGTAGTAGTTAACTGGCCAACAAACTACATCCTTGAAGACTAAAGGTTAGTTTAAATATTCGATGAGTAACTTTAATACAATTTTTTTTATATTTTGGAAATTGGTAAGAGTAATTAAACCATTTGAATTTGCTTATAGTTATCTAATTTCAAAATATTACAAAATCTACCATTAACGGAAGCTCAACCATGTTAGATGAAATCAAAATTATGCAAAGCTGGATAAAACCTATACTCAGTATGTAACAATTGTTATCCCACACGAATAAAGCACTCATATTCCTATTTATTAAAATACATACATTACCATTTATGAAAGATTTGACGAATATCCATCGCCTAGAAGATTCCAAACTACGCCAAATAATGTCCAACTCTTGCATGTCGCCCGCGTGACACTAAAATAACGTATTCGTCATCTTATACGCCCATAGACTTGGCGCCCACAGTTTTTTAATATAAACAAGTGATTGCCTCGCTGTCAAACTCAATACATCAACACCATCCGCCAACTTACACATCTCCACTTTAGAGGATGTATTTTGGAATCATATGAGCGAGGTTACTTGTTTGATTTAAATAGGCCATTATTATCTTTATTCTAGGGAATATCTTGAAATCCTTAATTGAATATTTTACTTTATTTTAATGATTTTGTAGAGTTGATTTATACCAATTAAAACTTGAAAATTAAAAATTATTGTTGTAAGAAGTGTTGATAAAATTATTATGATAGTCTAATAAAACATGTAATTTAAATTTATTTTATTTTTTAATTTTTTTAAATAACTATTTAAAAATTAATTATTATATATTTATTTTTTACATTCCACTTATTTTTTTTATAAATTTAAAACTAAAAAATTAATTATATTTCTTCTAAATTAAAAACTACAGTATCAAATTGCAATTGTGTTGCCTATACTTCTGTGATAAGTACTTTCTAATACATAGCCTGTAGAGATTTTTGACGAGAATTTGATTTTTTTTTTTTTTTATTATTATTAAAATTAGAAACACGTTTTTTAAATAATTATTTTCTTTGTTTGCAAATTGATGATGATGATAGTGGTTTGAGACCAAATTGGCTTTTTAATTGTCTAGCTTCTCATCTTTCTTGACCAGATTAATGCTATAGCTTTCTTTTTTTTTCCTCTACAGTCTGCCAACTTCTTTTATCTTACATCTCCTTCATCTCTTCTAGTTCTTGAAAATATATGAAATTGATAAAATCAAATTGATCATAAAAATTGGTAATTTTAGATAAGGGACGGCAAACTATTTTTAGAACTAATAAAATGAATGATCCTAACATTTAAAAAATGCTTGGTAATTTAATTAAACCTTAAGAGCCTTTATAATGCAAATTCTTTCTACAAATTCAATCGTGTAAGCATTTACTCCTTGTTCTAAATATTACCAATGAGAAACCATTTTTTTGGTAAGCATTTAATATATTATTATCTCCAACAAAAAAAAGTTTATTTTTTTATGAATTTAAGTATTGGGATCTCTACTTGAATGGTTCATGAGGCACAATACTTGTTAAGGTTTCGCAAATGGGGTAGCAAACAAAGTGGCCTTGATTGTGGGGAAAACTCCACAGTTAAACGCTCTTGAGCCAAAAACAATTTAGGATGGGTGACCTCCTAAGAAATCCTTGTTACTAGATGCAAGCCCCAAAAGTGATAAAAAGAAAATATTTTGAACCCCAAAAAAATCACATAAATGAAAACTACACACCCTCGCCCAAGCAAGTGATGAGAGGGGAATCTTTTGAAACCCCAAGAAAGATCACATAAATGAAAACTACACACCCTCGCCCAAACCATGACA
Source organism: Pinus tabuliformis (assembly GCA_031772625.1). Lineage (NCBI taxonomy): Eukaryota > Viridiplantae > Streptophyta > Pinopsida > Pinales > Pinaceae > Pinus > Pinus tabuliformis. The sequence continues at coordinate 399,639,911 of CM062809.1, read as the reverse complement.
ACTTTAAAATTATTCACGTGGGACAATATGAGATGACGAAACTTTGTAGTCTCCAAGTCTAAGACGATGGTTTCCCTTTAAACTTTTAAAAATTTACAGTTCAAAGAAAACTCTGACATTAGCCGAAGAATATAAGTTTTAGCTAAAGGCCTCAACATAGCTCCGCCCAAAGATTAAACACACAGTAATACAATACATTTCGATAGGGAACTAACCCTCAATGCTTAAATTCAAACAAAATGGTTCTGACCATCAGTCGAAGAGCACTGGAATGTAAACAATGGTAGGGAAATGAAAATCGGACATTAGCCCCAAGAAATGAACCACCAAGAAATGCAGTCTTTGAATCCACTGAGTATAGGAAGGAAACCTGTAAATAACCCAAATTACTGATCTGAGGGATTGAAAACTAACATGAACTAGTGAAACTCCTTCGGGTTGCTTCCCAGCTGAATCCAGTAGAAAATGTGAAATTTATTAGACCAAGTTGCCGAAAAATGAACAATCACACCGTGACAAATATGTAGTGAAAGGTTCACGTGCATGATATCGAGTGTAGTTAGTGGACGCAGATTCCTTCCTCCTTCATGAAGCTGGTACCTACGACACAAGAATAAACAAGAACCAACATTAACCCTTGGTGAAATAAAAAGACCCATGACCTGAAACTTGCATGGCAATAACATACTTACCACTGTGTGGAGTCGTAGGAATTCTGGGGGTGGCCATGAACGATAAAACATTAAACTGATAACCTTTTTTGGAGAACCCTCGACCAATTTCAACGGGAATGCATGAAACGCTATGAAACCCTAGCGGGTTGCACAGTGAAAATCAATCTAGGCAGTAGATTACAAAAATTAAAAAAAATCAACAGGTCTTCATTCACCTTGAGGAAGCCTTTAATATTTACATAATATAATATAATTTTACATATTTTTTATCACCTAAACTAATTTAGATCCATTTTAAATCTTGATTTCCCAAGTGCTCAGAGAGATCAAATATCTTTTCACTTTAAAAAAGGTTTGCATCTCAAGAGAGAGATTTTATCCCTCTCAGTGTTTGGTAGAGACAAAATTAAGATAGATCTAGGCTAGTTTGCATCTCAAGAGAGAGATTTTATCCCTCTCAGTGTTTGGTAGAGACAAATTAAGATAGATCTAGGCTAGTTTAATTTCCTCATTTAAATAGACTATATTCCATATGAACCATAAATGTGGAGCTCAAAACCCATCAATAAAGTCAAGTTTACCTTAACTACACAAGAAATAATAATAATAATAACCTAGAATTTTTAATTTTAATTTTTTAGTTTGAAGTCATTTTTATTTTCTTTGGGGGATAGCGGTAAAATTTTAACTTTATTTTAAATTATCATTATTAATCATATATATTTCAAAAAGCATATAACAATATTATCAACTATGGAAATTCATCCCACTTTATAATGAAAACTTTTAACTTGTAAATTTTTTTGCTACAATACCATGGCTTATCAATACCACATTTCCAATCTGACATGTATTGATATGACATTTCCTTAAGTTAATTAATTTGAGATAAATTAATTAGCTTGGGGTTTATCTCAACTAGTCAAGCTCCCTGTCATTAAAACACTTTGCTATTGAGAGGTTGTGGGGTCCATTCTCCTCGATGCTCTTGGGGGTGAGGCTCTGTTAATGAGCCAATGGGAAGTGAACCCACTTTGCTATTTAGAGGTCGCGGGGCCAATTCTCCTCGATGCTTTTGGAGTCAAGACCCTTTAGGTGGATATGCTACCATATCCAAAAAAATAAGATAAATTAATTACTAAGTACTTTCTCTTGGACTTCCCAACTCTTACTCACATCTATTCTAATTTTCAAAATCTTTGTCACACTACCAAACTTCTTAACTTGTTTAGTCAACAAAACTATGGTGATCTACAAACACACCTCTTCATTTCCATTACAGAAATAAGATATTAAAGAATCTCAACTAATCTCTTACTTGTTGAATATCATTTTTTGGATTCCAACTATGTACAAAATTTGGGGTTGTCCAACATTGCAGGTGGGCTCACCGCGATAGGAACAAAACGAAATGAATTGAAAAAGAATTACAAAATAGTTATAAAGAGAATAAAAACAAGAAGTGTACACAACAATAATATGAATATTAATATTAACATTTAATTAGAAAAATATATAATATAAAAAAATTTAGAGATTTTTGATCCGAAATTTTATATTAAAAATACCAATAAATTATATAAGATTGACAACACATTTTAACATACAATTGAAATTATATATATATATATATATAAAATATGAATTATTATTATAAATGAAAAGTTAAAGATCTTTGATATCAAATTTTATATTATTAAGATTTTGACTTAAACCAAATATTTGAATTGATAAATTAAGATTAATAATTAAAATAAAAAATTAATTAAAAAATAAAAGAGGATGCCCGCAATTCATTAATCAAAGAATTGAAAATTTGAATTATTTAAAATAATGACTATAGAAACATATCATAATACCAACTGAGACTTTGAATTATTAATACTAATATTATGGAGGGATATGATTTGAAAATAAAATAATATAATTTATTATTATAAATTAAAAGTTAGAATCTTTGATATCACAATTGAATTAATAAATTATTAATAGATTAAAACAATAAATTCTGAAGGTAATAATGAAAATAAATTAATTTTTTTATTAAATTAAAATAAAAGTGTATAACGGGAATGCAATTGACCAAACAATTAGATTTTTTTATTTATTTAACGTGTTTGAATTATTTAGAATAATGAAGATACAAATATTCTATTATATCAAGGGGGGAATAGACTGAATTAAGATACATTTGGAATGATCTAGGAAATTTGAATATTAAAGAGAGGAGAATCGTTTGAGATATAAAATATTTTATAAATTTACCAATATTGATAGTTGGGGTTAATATCGTGAAGGGAAAGCAAAGGAAATAATGATTAAGATAATGGATAAGGGGTTTTTAAGAGCGTAAGTTTGTAGTTTTTATTTGTATTAAGTTTTTGGGATGTTTTTTAATCTCAAAGCTTTTTATACTAGGTGGGTGGGTTAGAAAGAGTAAATAGGTGGGTGGGCTAGAAAGGGGCTTAGGATTTTATAATAGTCAAAGATAACAAAGTATTTAATTTTAAAAAAATGTTTCACTAAAAAAATATGATAAATTATATTAATTTTAATAAAAATTAATCATCATTATTATAAATATACCAACATATTTTATACCGATTAACATCCATCTAATAATTATTAAAAACTAAATTAAAAATATCAAACCTAACTAATACATATTTTATATATTTATAATAAATATATCTAAACAATATTTTAAATATGAATAACAGGTTGCACTTACCTATCGTTAAGTACTAATACGACACATCCACAAATGCGACATTATGCGGGATTTGAACCATATATAATTCCCCGAATTACAAGATTCATCTCCTCTAAAACATTTCTCAGCTTCGTTAGCTGCACGGCCATGACATTGAAGCACTCAAGTATATATTTTTATTTTTTAAATTAGAAAGGAATTGAATCAACCTAAATTTATCTGGTTATGAATGAGTTTTTATGCATTTTGTTATATTATATTTTACTTACGAACATAGTTAAATATTTTGAAATAGTGTATTATGTTAGTTAAATATTTTGAAATATTTCCTTATATTTATTATAAGAAAGTTATTTTTAAATTTAATATGGTATAATCGGTTAGGTTTAAAACTAGAAGGTAAAGTATGTATGTTTTTTAGAGGTAGATTTTTTCTTTTATAAATAAAAGATTTTATACATTTTTTTTTGTTGATAAGGGTGGGTGAATCCTGAAAATCACTCTTACTCTGTGGCTGAGAGGCCACGATTCACGGGCATCTAAGCCGTCAAAATCACCCGGGGATCGCACCCGGCTTGAGCCGCACCAGTGGAAACCATGCCGGATTTTTTGGTATCAGCGAGACTAGAACCGGTGACCTTTGCTTACGGAGCGCTTTAACAAGGCGCTCCTTCACCAACTATTCTAAATCTCTTTGATTTTATACATCAATGTAATGTTTGTTTCACTATATTTTATGATCTAAAAATTAAATAATAATAATAATAATAATTTTAATTTAAATATTTGATAAATAATTTTATTTAAAAATAAATAAAAAATAAATTAACCATTTAAATTTACTTTAACATATTTAATTTCAAAATATTACCAAATATACACTTCATTACGCAAAGCTTGATAAAAGCTAAACTCGGTATGTGATAATGTTTTAGCGCACACGTATAAAACACTCACATTTGTGAAAGATTTGAAGAATATCTATTTCACCTAGAAGATTCCAAACTACGCCCAACAATTGACCGTATGTGCAAGTCCTGCGTGTGGCCTACCGGACAGTTACGGGAATTATTTGAACTCTGTTAATATTCAGGACATCCCTAATCAAGTTTTTAAATAATTTTGATGTACAAGATTATGAGTCAAACATCGGAATGGTTTGTTTGAAAATATAAATTAGTTTAGATTTATTTTAATTTTAGGATTTATAAAATTTGTTAGTTATAATATTGATTTGTAAATATAAATTAGTTTAGATTTATTTTAATTTTGGATTTATTAAAAATTTAGAAAAATGAATTTTTTGACATCTAAATTTATTAATTTCATTATTATTATTTTATTTAATTTTTATTTTGATGTAATTTCAAATGGTAAAAAAATGTTTTAATTAATGACTATAATTAGTAATTTTTTGTTTTATTTTTATGTAAATTGAGTCAAAATGGTTAGATAAATTACAACATCTCTTCCATACCGGGTTGGAATTCTAAGCTCAAAAATGTAATAAAATGAAATGAGAGATGGTTTTTGAGCATTATGAGTCATCCCATGGTATTGTACATAGCCTAGCTACAAGTTAATAATATCAATGGTAAAGTGGAGGTGAATATCTATGGTTAAAAATCTTGTTATATTGTGAGTGTTATGTTTTTATGTGCTTATTAATGAAATTTAAATATGATTACAAATTATTATTTTAATTTATATGGTAAAACGGATCATAATTTATAGCTACTATTTATATCTATATATTTTAATGTGATAGAGAGTTTATATATATGGCAATAGTAATTATAATATGTTTGCTCTTATATTTTTTCAACATAAAATGGTTTTTAGGGAACTAGCAACCTCCCTAGATATATGCAACAACCCACAAGCCACATTTATCAGAAACTCATAGTTCATCCTAGGATAGAGACATCCAGAGACCATCAAAATTAGACCCGGGATCCCAGACCCCAACAGGATGCCTATTCCTCCAGCCTTACTATGATGGGCCATGGGTGTCATTTCCAAAGATTCAAACTTGGGTGGTGAGGAAGTTAACAACCCACCTCAACCACTTGGTCTACCCTTACTTGACTTTTTGCTCTTATATTTAACTAATGTAGATCCATCTTAACTCTGGATCTATGAACGTCGAGATGGATCAAATCTCTTGAGGTGTAAACCTTTTCTCAAGTTTTACACTGAAAAAAGAGGTTTAAAGATTGAACTTGAAGAAAGGTTTGCACCTCGAGAGATTTGTTCCCTCTTTGTACTTATAGATCTTGAATTAAGATGGATCTATGCTCGTTTACATAATAGATAATTATAAAAAAATAAAGCATAATTTTTTAGCCATAAGAACTATAAATACATGAATCAAAATCATTAAATGGGATTCCCTAATTTTTTTTAGAACTTTACCTATAAGACATACAAAAATAAAGCCTAGATTTTCAAACATAAGGACCATTCAGAAAAGTTTTAAAGGAAGAAGTAAATACACTTTTATAAAAATACTCATGTTGGAGGACAACAACAAATAAAGCTATTTTTGGTCTAAGAATTCTCTTTTATTTAAAGTAATCATTCATAAATGATTTAAAAATAATTGCATCAAGAGGCACTCTCCAGCCTAGTATGGTAGAGATGATGTAATTTAATGTTTAACATTTTGATTATGTCAAAATACATTTAAAAAAAAGTACTAATGTAAAATAAATAAAAAGTAAAAATAAAATAATAATAAAAATAAAAATGTTCCATGGTATTGACCCATGTATTCATGTGGAATATAACTTATTTAAATGGGGAATTAAACCAACGTAGATCCATATTAAATTTAGATATACCAATATTAACTTTAGATATACCAAGCGCTAAGAGGGATCAAATCTCTTTTTACTCTAAAACAGGTTTACATATCAAGAGATTTGATCCCTCTCGACGCTTGGTAGATTTGGAGCTCTAATCTGTTCTAATAAAACTTTGTGGTGGTGGTTGTAGTTTTCTTATGTTATATGTTATTATTTTTATGGATGTGTGTAAAGGTCAAATGAAGAACCATTCAATGAACAAAGTAACATAGTTCAAGTGAGTAGTTTTTGACGTTCTTTAGTGTCGAGAGAAATATCTTTGATTTGGTTAAGTTTATATTTTGTCATATGTTGTTGGTTTGGTTGTTCTTTTGTGCTTCAAGATTGACAGTTACAAGTTATCTTTGTTTGTATGTGAAAAAATGTCAGGTTGTATGATTGAATTTTGAGTACACTTAGTACCTAGACCACTTACCTCTATAACTATCAAAATTGTAGTTCGTTGTGTTTTGATAGATGGAAGTAAGTCCATAGAGTGATTCAGTATCAAGACTATTTTTTGGGGTAGTCAAGAATCACGAGCCCTACAAATATGTGAATGATGGTTAGGAGCAATGGTGTTTTAAATGGGTCAAGTAGTAGCTCGAAGTTGATGGTGAAGAAAGAGTGTTGTCTATAAGATTCCAGAGCGGGTGTGAGTACAAATGAAGAATACCTAGAAAAATATTAATATTATTATTGTAATTTATGATTTTAATATTTGACTTGTAAGGATTAAGGGAATGACACAAAACCAATGCTTTCATGTGTGTTGGTTGCTAATTGTTGTGAGTTTTAGCTATTTATAGTAAAGCAAATCCACTTTTATTGGATCTAGTCGGTGATCTATTTCTATATATGTAACCATTGTTTGATCAATAAAATATAGTGTAATTTGTGTTTGGTATGTAACTATGTTTGTTGTCTTGTTTTATAAGTATAATGTTTGGTTATGTTATGGCAACAATAAAATAAAATTATTAATTATTAATGTTGATAAATTAAAATTCAAAATTAAAAATAAATTTGGAGAAATCAAATTATTGAAAAAAAATAAAAATATAACAAACTAATGCTTATAAATTGTAAGTCTTTTGTCTCCAGATTTTGACAACTCGTGATTTTTCCAATGTATGTAATATAACTTATTTAAAGGTGTGAAGACTCTTATAATTTTCCTTTAGGAGCCTTGTGAGAATTATATCTATTTCCTAATTTGGTCTTGTTGATGAACACTATGTGGAATATATGAATATATATATATATATATATATATATAAACCACTCTAGATTCATCTTAACTTTGGTTCTTTCAAGCACCAAGAAGGATCAAATCTCTCAAGGTGCAAATTTTTCCTCAAAATTTACATAAAAAATGGCTTGCACCTTGAAAGAATTTATCCCTCTCAAGATTTGATAGATTGAAAATTATGAATATAGATTGATTCATAGTAAATATCAATACATTTTTGATACATTTAATTATAGCAAAATTGTTTTACTTATTTATTTATTTTTTAAAAGAATTTAAGTGTAATTTAATTATTTTATATTTTTCCTAAATTTTAATTATAATTTTCTTTGTGAAATTATGATTTTTTATTATAAAAAGATTGTTTTTAAATGCATAAAAAATTCTTCAATATAAATAACCTTAAAAAATTCTATATTATACAAAATTTAAACTTGTAATTTCAAAATCAAGGAAATAAGAAAAAAAATATAATAAAAAAATTAAATAATTATAATCACCATCATAATTTTGATTGGGAAAATCATAACCCAGTTTAAATGATTTTTAACTCATCCACTCGCACCTATAAATAAAATAAATAAATAAAAACAACATAAAGAAATAAATTGAAATTGGTGACATAGTATTTAGTAATACACATAAAATTATTTTCATCATTACACATTTCCATTCAATTATAATACAATTATATAGTTGATCTTAGATCCTACTACTTCTAACCTTAGAGATAGGAGTTGAGAAAATATCTCAACTACCTCCTATAAATCCCAAACCAATTCCAAACTCAACATGAAAGCATTATCTTCCAAGTGCCTCCCTTAATGCTTACATGCCAAATATAAAAATAACACAAAATAAAATTCACATATAAGTCACATATTGTCCGATATGGTTTTCACTCACACTTCTACCCACTTTAAAATCTCATGGACCATGCTCTTTCTCCACCATAATATTCACGATTCCAACTTTACTCATTTAAGGTACAACTGCCTCTAACCATCGTTGACGAACTTGTAGGATCAACAATATTGACAAACTTCATTCATTGAGACTTATGTGATAAGAGTGTCAAGTAATGAACCACTCTATGGACATACCACCATATGTCAGATATTTCACGTTTTGTTATCCTTTAGTTATTAGGAAGACAGTCTAGATACTAAATGTGTTCAAAAGTTGATCAAAGAACTTGCACAGTTTCACATACAAAAAAGTTATACTATAACTTGTAACAGAGGCTTCCAACTTATAACATATTGTAACCATAATTAAATCAATATTGCATTCACGGGGCTTCCAGAATTACTGACTTAATTAAGCTACTTCGTTCATTTATTTGTCTTTTGTATAGTTTTACAAATAAATAAAATCACAATAACTTTGCACATCATTCAATGAATATAACATACCACATCACATAATAATTGTATGCAAATAGTAAATTTCTACAATCATTCTGAAAATCCAAGGAGCAACCCACCTCATGTGCCTCATCTAACACTAACAACATTAGGGTCAAGCTAAGGTGCCCTTTTTCATCTTTGTCCATCTCCTCTCGTGGTTGAAGCTCACTATGCCATCTACAATCAACACAATACCATGATAAAAGTTGCATGCCTCCAAACACATAACTTAACTTGCTTTTGAATGAAGTATATACAAATTCCTCAACATATCCATTATATGTAAATGATTAAAACGATTCTGTTTCACTACTCAATGCTATGTTTTGCTACGAATTAAATAAGGCACTCAATGCTTTGTTTGACCGCCCTCAATGCTTTATTTCGCTATCATAGAAATGGGTAGAGTAATGTCAATACTGGCAGAGTCAATCTCAATCTTCCCTACTACTTGATAGGCCTAATCCTTTTTAGTTCCATTGAGGCGCTTTGCAGAATCTCGTTTTCCATAATGTTGTAGCCTTTTCAGCAATGTGTCGACCACGACAAGCTTGTTTCCATCGTTGCCTTGTACCAGAGAATGAGTGGGAGAATTACCCTGCAAATTTTCAGGAATATGATGAGCTTCATGATGGAATTGAAGGCTCGCATGCCTTTAAAATAATGTGTTGACAACATGCCATTGCCTCATGCTATAGACATGCCTTCTTGTTGGCTGGCGAGGAGACTTGAACTGGCAACCTAGGTTACAGTGGAAGCTCTGAAAACCACAAGTGCCAACAAATGGGTTCCTTAACAGAATGCCAGAGATAATCTAAGGGCTTATATAGGAGGCATCAAATTGTTGGATTTTGTGCTTAAATCATTGGGAAATCACGTAGTTGGAGATCACATTGTGTGTAGGGTTGTGAATCCCAACACCAAAATCTTGGAATATTGCATAGAGGATCTCAATATCTTCAAAAAAGGCATGGCCACCTAATCTGGCAATAAGAACAACAAAGACAATCTAGTGAGCTCAGAAATGGCCTTGTCCTACCCCAAATGAACTAAAACACCCTCTACGTTCCACTAAATTCGTTTTGAGCTCAACCACAGCAAAAGGCACTTCCAAATATGTATCTTATAAAATGAAGATGTCACTTGATTTAGTGCTATCTGATGAAAAGAAACCCACACAACACAGAAATCTCACACAAAATGCACTAATCTATTCTAATTATCTACACACTAATCTTATGAATCAACCCTTAGATCTTTCCATTTTCCCGAGCTCTTCAAATGAACTGAAATTGAAATTGGCGACATAGTAATTAGTAATACATACAAATGTATATTATCTATTGCACATTTAAATTCAATTACATAGTTGAATTCAATTACAACACAATTACATAGTTGATTTGATCCACTACTTCTAATCTTAGATCTAAACTACCTCATGAAAATTTCAAACCAACCAATTTTAAACCAATTCCAAAACTACCTCCTACAAATTTCAAACCAAGCATAAAAGCCAATTCCAAATTCAACATTGAAACATTATCTTCAAAATCACAATCACATTGTATAATCGATACTTCCGTGCTATGGACATGGAGAATGATACTCTATCCATGGCCTAGTGCGTGAAACATATGGCACCATTAAATATTTGGTTGCCGCCTCTGTTGACGTCATGTTCCACACGAGAACAAGTCAAAAACTTAATCAGGCATTGCACAGTACCAGTGATCAAATTTGAAGGGCAGGTCTTAATTTCATTTAGAAGGGAACACATCTAGGTCGCACTTCTATAATGAAAAGCATAAAAAAAAAGGCAATTCAAGTGACAATAGTGAATTATTTTCAAATTTCTTTTTATCTTTTCACAAACAAAAAGATACCACTACGTCAAAGGCTGCATTAGTAAATGAATTACTCCTATTGATATATCGTGAAAATTTTATATAATATTTCTAAGTGAAAGGAGATGAATAAACTAATGGGCATATATCAAACTATGATTTGAACTAAATTCCATCTCATTATATTGTTACAATCTCAATTTATTGGAACAGATTGAAATCACCCCTATTCAGAGATTATGTTAGATGCACGATATAGTCATTGTAAATGGCCAGTTACCAGGAACAACTATCTTTTGAGCAACGAGGACACTTTGGGATTCATTGTAAATGGCCAGTTACCAGGAACAACTATCTTTTGAGCAACGGGGACACTTTCGGATTCCACTATTCACTGGTTTGTCTCTGCTCTCAGTTTTTGGACATCCCTTAATTGGAATATGGTGATTCAATCTTTGGTGAAGTTAATTTAATTCAAATTCACAGGGCAGAATTTTGGAGATTCAATTTATTATATTAATTGCACATTTATGAAATATTTTATTAATTCAAATTTACTATTTACCACTATTACAGATTCCTGGAATATCCACTTCAATTAAAATCTACCATCTATTAACTTATATGCATTACAAATTCCTGGAATATCCACTTCAATTAAAATCTACCATCTATTAACTTATATGCATTACAAATTCCTAGAATATGAGAATCAATTCAAATCTACCATCTCTTAAAATCGCAGATATTTATAGTAAAAATGAATCTAGCCATTTGGGAAGTCCCTATTGTCTTTGATATGTGCAATATTAGATTATGCATAAATAAGTCTTGCGTATAATTTCAATGAACAAAAATAATTTCAGCAAACAAGAATACTTTATGCTGTATATCCCTTGAAATCGACTTCTTAACCTCTTAGTATTTTAAACTTGTGGAAAAGGGTAATTTGTTGGGATGTTAACCTACCTCTTTGACTATATGAAAGAAATAATGTAAAGCTGAGAGTGATAGATGTTTCAATCATGGTAGGCATGGAATACACCAATTACATACAGGTTGGGCCGATGGACGCGAGTATATTACACAGTGCCCAATTCAATTGGGTGGAAGTTACACATACAGATTCATCGATGTTGATCAAGAAGGAACCTTGTGGTGGCACGCTCATGTCTCATGGCTCCGAGCTAGGGTCCTTGGAGCAATCGTGATCTATCTGAAGAAGGGCAGTTCATATCCTTTTCCTAAACCCAAAGACAAAGTTACAATCGTTTTAGGTGAGTGCAATGGGTTTATATAGTTCACAAAATCATTTTTGATGCACTTAATTTTTTTTTATGGACATAGTATAAAGTATACCGATCGGTTTGTGGGGATACTCCTCATTAGTCTCCCTTATACATGCAGCAAAAGGAGACCTGTCTACGTAGCAAGAAGAGGATCATTATACGCTGGGAAGAGGAGGTCTTAACAAGCCCTAGACACAGTCAAAGAGGAATCTATATAAGCTGCCCTACCCGCAATCCTCAAGGTTGATGTAATCCGCAATTAAGGGTGACACTTACACACTATCAAAGGAGCCCTAACGAAGCCTACTAATATATTGTTTGATGATGCCCTAATCCGCAGTTATGATGAAGCCCTATTCACAACGAAGGAGAGTTAATCAGTAGTGAACCCATATGCTGTAATAAGGACCCTAAATATGCAGTTTAGAAGGGCTTCTATTTGTTGTCATCTAGCTACAGCGAAGTGGCCATCATACAGAATGAAACTGGAATAAGTTAAGGGATTGTTTGAGCCTCCCTCTTGAAACTGTGTGAGGATGGTTCCTTCTTGTAAGGACGCCGAGTTAAAAGAAGCAGTGGATCAACCTGTTGGGATATCATTGGAAGATCAAGAGTAATGTTTATGCTGCTATAGGAAAACTATGTGTTAGGCTATAGGCCATAACACCACACTCAAATATCTTATGAGTATTTGAGGGTTCAGATCATTAGCTTAATCTAACAAGGTGTTGTGTATAATGCTGTTGAGATCTAAGGCTAATTTTGATGACTATATGATGTTGCCTAGAGAAAATGGACGAATTGCTAGATGCGGGGTAATAAAAACCACTGATATTTCACATCTCATGTTTGTGGATGGCTTGTTGTTTTCTAGAAAAATAAGTTAAGCAAACTACAAGCATTCTGTAACATACTTTCCAGATTTGGGGTGGCATCTAGAATTATTATGAACAAAGATAAATCTGTTCTCTGATTACTAGTATCTTGCCTCCAAATCACTAGCACATTACTAACACTGATACAAGTAACTCATTCAGAAATTGGGAATATGAAAACATACCAGGAATTGAGAATCCGCAAACAAATAAAATCTAGTACGTTAGGAAGCCTGTGGAATGCGCTCCTCTCCAAGCAAATTGTGCTTAAACCTTGCTTTACAGGTGTTTACTGAATCATGAATCTATGCTCCTCTCCAGCTTAAATCGTTGTCAAACCTTGCTTTGGGCAGCGTTCAGCCACAACCCAATAAAATTACAGACCCAATACATGACCCATATTGGCATCTAGTGGCTCTCAATTGAAACTACCAAATGAAATGGTATCAAAGGGTAATTGTGAAATAATAATTAATAAGAACTTGGATCATATGCACAATTGGAAAAACAACTCAAAAAGAAACTATTGTTTTTTAAATGAGAGCAACTTAGAAACTGCTTAATGTAATGGTATGAAAAGGTAATTTTGACAGTAATAAGAACTTGCATTATATGCACAATTAGAAAAAACAACCCAAAAAGAAATTGTTGTTTTTGAAATGGGAGTTTCTCAAATGGAATTTAAGTTTTAACATGAAAGGAAATTCACAAATTCCCCTTTGAAGGGCTGTGTTCAATTTTGAACGCTGCACGGTACGTCCATTAAAAAGGGAACGCTTCCCAATCTTTTTTCCACCGGAAGAGACCTGTTCTCATCAAAATTTTTTTTGCAGTCCAGATAGAATGGCGATCCTGGGCTACTTGAAATGTTTTAGTGTATGCTGTCTTATTTTCTGTCAGCTGTTCATGGCTTCCGTATCAGTACAGGATGATGGGCTGGTATCATGCCTGGAGAGGAATGATGTTAGAAATGTCACAACCATGGTCTCTTCTTCTACAAAATACTATTCACTGTTGAATTTTTCTGTGCAGAATCTACGTTACACAGAATCGAGTGTGCGCAAGCCATACGCTCTGATTCTCCCACGGAGCAGGCAACAGGTGCAGAAATCGGTGGCGTGCTGCATAAAACTTGGGTGGGAGATTCGCGTTCGTAGCGGAGGGCACAGCTACGAGGGCCTCTCTTCTACTTCTGATATTCCGTTCGTCATCATCGATCTCATGAATCTGGACGGCATTGAGATTGATATGGCTTCCAAAACGGCTTGGGTAGAGGCCGGTGCAACTGTGGGGGAATTATACGATGCCATCGCAGATAAAACTTCAATCTACGCATTCTCTGCGGGAAGTTGCACAACTATGGGCACCGGAGGCCATTTCAGCGGAGGAGGATTCGGTTTACTCTCTAGAAAATATGGCCTCGCGGCCGATAATATAATCGATGCCCTGCTTGTTGACGCCAGAGGCAATCTTCTGAACAGGCAACAGATGGGAGAAGACGTGTTTTGGGCCCTGAGGGGCGGCGGGGGAGGTAGTTGGGGCGTTGTGGTCGCATGGAGAATAAAACTGGTGAGCGTCCCTCCCGTCGTAACGGTCTTCTCCGTGGGCAGAACGGGGCGAGACACAGTGACGAAGCTGGTGCACCGATGGCAGTCGGTTGCGCCGGCGGCAGAGGAAGATCTGTACCTGAACGCCGTCATATCTGGAACCGAACTAAAAGAGGGCCAACGAGATGTTGTGGTAACCTTCGGTGGAATATATTTGGGGCCCCTCGATCAACTCCTGGAAACAGTAAATCAGAGCTTTCCGGAACTGGGTATGGCCTCCAGTGACTGTAAAGAGACGAGCTGGATTGATTCTGTTTCCACGAACAGGACCGATTTACGCAACAGATATAATCCCAACAAGAGTTTCTTCAAGGCAAAGTCAGATTTCGTGACAAGCCCTATAGCGCCATCGGCCTTGCGTGGAGCATGGAAATTCCTGGAAGAGGACCTCAATTGTTATGTTATTTTCGATCCTTTTGGGGGAATAATGAATCAAATACCGTCCTCTGAAATTGCGTTTCCTCATCGAGCAGGGAATTTACACATGATACAGTATCAAATTACATGGAATGATCCGAGCAACGACACACAGTATATCGCTGCCATTCGAAGATTTTACGAGTATATGACTCCATATGTTTCTAACTCTCCCAGGGCCGCCTATGTAAACTATATAGATCTGGATCTGGGTATAGCTCGAAATGGGACAGCAACTGTTGAAGAAGCGAGATCATGGGGTGAGAAATATTTTGTCCATAACTACGATAGGCTTGTAAAGGTAAAGAGTAAAATTGATCCTTACAATGTTTACAGGAATTCTCAGAGCATTCCTGTGAACAGCTGAGAACCTGACACCTCCCACACCTAAAACTATATGAATTGATATGGACATCGTGAATGCTGAATGTTATTTGTGCAATGAATCATTCGGGCAACATATGTAGAATTTAAATATATTATTATTATTGTGCTATACTCGAAATTAAATTATTTGAGTCAATAATTTTTCTGTGCAAATAAAAGAAAATAATAATTATTATTATTTTGTGTTGCTATATTTATATTTTGCTTATTATTAGGTATTTATATTGATTTTATATATATTTTCATTTTCATATTTTTCCTCTTATTAACATGAATTAGTATGAATCAAGGAAAAGTAAATACATAGGTTTTTTTCAAAAACATATCTCAAAATTTATTATTAGCATAAATCAAGAAAGAGTACTGACATAGCCTTTTTAAGAAGAATATCTCAAATTTTCACAATGATAAGAAATAAATTGTTCCACTTCTCATAACCATAGCCTTCAGAAAAATATTATGACCTCAATCTAAGAATAATGGATAAAGAGGAGAGGACATGGATGACTTTGTAAAAAACATTCAATGACTATTGTATCATGGAATGTGAGGATTCTTGGCATGATTCATATTGAAATTAAATAATTAATAATTATAATAATTGGAAACTATTAATTAATATTAATTATTAATAATTAATAATTAATAACTTATTATTAATAATTAATAATTCATTATTAATAATAATAAATATTAATATTAAAATCAATAAATATTATTATTAATTTAATAATATATAATAAATATTAATTATTAATAATAAAAAAATTTAGTAATAAATAAAAATTAATAATTAATAATAATTATAAATGACTAAATATTAACTTTTAATAATTTATATATATATATATATATATATATATTACAGTGGAATCGGCAATAGGGGCAGCGTCCCAACTCGTGTTACACGAGGTCGATTTTGACCACTACCTCTATAACCACTGGGAGTTGCGCTCGTTTCTCTATACAGCTCCAGTGTAAGTTCGGGGGATTTGAACTTGTGACCTTCAGTATGGAGTCCGCTTTTCTAACGAACTTCACCGCGTTGTGATTACCAACTCGCATATCCAGTGGGGCTTAATTAATAAATATTATTATTATTAATAGATATTAATAAATATCAAATATTAATAATTAATATTAATTATTAATATTTAATATGAATGATTATTTATAATAATTTATATGAATTATTGATTAATTAATAAATAAATATAACAATTAAAAATTATTATTTATTTAGTATAATAATAATAGTTATTATTATAAATAATTAATAATAATAACAATTATTATTATTATTTATAGATAAATAATAATATATGTGATTCATATATGTCTATTAAAATTTATTAACTACATTTATTATGTAATTATATTAATTAGATTTTATTTTATTATTATATTTTATATTAATATATTTATATATATTTTTTAATTTTTAATTTATAAATTTTATAACTAGTTTATTATTTATTCAGGTCACATTTCAAAAGTATCTCAAAATCTAAAATAACAAGAAATCCATTATTTAACTTTTTCACGAAAGTCAGATCCGTGATATTCCCAAAATCTCAAAATCTAAAAAATAAGAAATCCATTATTTAACTTTTGCACAAAAGTCAGATCCGTGATATTCCCAAAATCTACGATCAATAATATAAGCTAATAAATCATAAATCAAAATTAATAAAATAAAATATATTATTGTCTATGAGATAGAAAAGCACAAAGTTATGAGCGACCATTTTCATAACACACTCGCTAAAGAAGAGTGTTCAAGGTAAATCCCACACGGTTATAATTCTATTTTATTTTACTAATGTAATTATCGATAAACATTTAATTATCCAATGTATGTGTAAGGTAAAGTAATTTTAATTATCCAATGTATGTGTGAGGTAAAGTCATTTTACATAGTTATGGAAGCATGGGTTAAATATATTCCCCATGAGAATTGTATTATTGAATGCACGTGGGTAAGAGAATTGTGAGAGTTTGAATATGCGTAGGAATAAAACTAACTTTGAGTAGAGGAGAAAGATTGATTTTCAAGTAACCTAAAAAAGAGAAAAAAATAAAGTTTTAGATGGTACAAGAGGAGATAGCCATAGTGTGTATCAAAACCAACTTTTGGTTTTGGAGTTTATGTGGTGAATTGGGCTAACATGTCTTTAAAGAGCTCTTATTGGGAAATTATCCAAGGTCCTATGTAAACACTACTATGAGCACTCTTGTTATCGCCGCATTTTTTAGAGCCCACTAAGTGGCTTCTAGATGGTATTTGTTAGAGCCTTGAAGGGCATGGAGATTATCTAAGGGTTTAGAGTGCAAAGAAGGAAATATCATCCCTTAGGTTTATAAAGTAAAGGGGAAGAAAGTTGGGTGGTTGGAATTGTTGTAGAAGTCACACTTCTATGAATTTATAGGGTATTATGCTATGTGAGTGGATTGTAGACACCCATAGGGGCTAGTTTTTCCTTGTGGACTAATAGTTGTTTCTTTGGGGTAACCTATTGTAGAGATAATTGGTGCAACAATGTCTATGGTTGGGTGGAACATCTAAAGCTTTGCTAGGATTCAAAACATTACGAGAGAAATAAATATAATAATCAAGCAACAATACACAAACCATATACACCATGATTTACCCTAGATAACCCCATTCAGGGAAAAACCAACAAATAATAGATCTATTATTAACCTTTGCTAAATTGCTTCTATAACTCAATTTATTATTGTGTCAAAAATTAATAATGTTGAATCATGGGATGACAAGATTATGATTTACCTTGTTCATGTGCCTTAATGGAGTGTATAGCTTAGAATGGCCTAAAGGTTAAAATTGGTGTCTACTACTCTAACAAATATAAGAATAAATATTCCTCTCATCTTTGGTTCACCTAGTCTAATCTTAAGGTTAACGAAGTTTGAAAGAGTTGTAAAGAACTTGTCAACGATGTTGGATACCACCAACATACAGGGGACATCCCCGATATAATGTCCCAATTAGACCTCACATTGTTTGGTGTAGGAGTCCCATCCGGAATATGGCATGACCGCTATATACTTAAATATATGCCTTGGCTTTAACTATTAGCATGAGAGAGAAGCACAAGTGTCCTTTTGAATGAGCAAGCGAGTGCACCTTGTGAATGTTCAATTGCAAATGTATCAAGTTTCTCTTACTGCAAGGGGGAAAACCAAGTGATCCTCTAAGAGATAAGTAATAGTATTACCCTAATGGAGACACACATGAATGAGAAATTTTTGTCTCACATCAAGTGAAATAGTTCACATAGATGCAATGATCACTATTAACATTACAACACACTTCCAATAAGTTAAGCACCGAAATCACCAAAATAGTTCAATTACTTTAGTACATGTGCAAGAAAAACATGAATCAGAAACATCCAAAGAATAGTATTAGAAACATTCGCAATCCATGTGTGAAAACATGTTGCCCTAGAAGGCTTCAAGTATTAAGAAAAAGTTCCAAGATACATAAATACAATGAACATCACTAACTCCTATAGTAGAGCGTTAGAGCCACTAATTTCTCCCCAAAAGCACTAACTTTGTCTCTCTAATGCCTTGTGGGAGAAGCCAAGGATAAAAGTCCTTTACATGAGAAATGAGGATCATTTTATAACTTGAGGCGTGACCTTTCACATTTCCATGAATCTTGAATTTCTAACTCCTAATGACATTTGAACTTCCAGATGGCTTTTGGAATTACATATGACTTTTGGAATTCCTTGACTCTTTTTTCCACACATGACTCTTGGACTTTCACTTATTTGTCTTTACAATGATTACAACATTACATCGTAACTTCCACATCATCATGTGATGAAGATGTGACATGTCACTATTTTTTATGACTAGGACTAATAGTCATTGATGACATAGACTTTGTTTAAAGGTGACATGGCTTCAACTTGTGTCTTCACTCTTCATGCAACTTCTGATCATTGATGGCTTTACCCTCAAAAGGGTATTTGATCTTGGAGTCTTTAGGGTGCTTTTATCATCAAGATTTCAAAGTGTTCTTTATTCTTCTATGCTTCCCTTGTTTATATTCTTTTCCTGATCTTCCTCATGCATGATTTTCATTCTATTTATGAGATACCTATGGCTGCGATCACTTACGACAAGCAACCATCAACCTGAAAATATCCTAGTCTAACATGTTTTATGCATAATTTATATCCATGCCTTGTAGTGTGATTTGGAAAGAGAAAGAAGAGATTTTGGGCACAAGGGAGAACTTCCAAAGGTTGAAGGGCTGAAGGGAGAGGCTTCATGGCTTCGATATGTGCTTATGCACTCAAGAGGAAGAGACAAATCAAGGTAGGGTGCATGACGTAAGTCCAAAGGATGAAGGGGAAGGGTTCAGGCTTCCTAAGTGAATTGTGCACTCAAAAGATAGAAGGAGGGCATAGGAAACACTCCTAAAGGTTGAAGGAGGAATGATTTAGGCCTTTGGAGCTCGCTCATGCACCCAAGAGGCCCAAGAGGGTGCATGGCGAAAGTTTGAAGGCTGAAGGGAGAAGCTTCGTGCCTTCATAGTGAACTCATGTGCTCAAATGGTCAGGAGGGAACATGGTGAATTATGGAAGGTTGAAGGGTTAAGTTTAAGGCATTTCGGGTTCACTCATGTGCTCAAGGATGGTGCACTTATTCAACCCGAAGGAGTATGCTCAAAGGAAGATCTGGTTTCTTGAAGGGCGCAGTTCAGAATAAGGAAGGGGAAAGAGCCTAAGGAGTGTGCTTTGCACTCTTGGAGGGTGCATGAAACACTTCCTAATAATTAAGGATTCTCGATCAAGGCTTTAGAGTGTGCTCATGCACTCTTGGCCTTAATGGATTCTCTTTGAAACAAATTTTTTTCTAAGTATAGAAGATAGGAAAAGGGAACATGATGCGTTTTAGACATAAAACCATGTGCGACACATACCAAATAATCAAGAAAACTTATATAAGCAAGAAAAATGAAAAATATACATCAAAATGCCACTTTCCATGCATTCCCCAAGATTAGTGGGTGAATTGTGTGCGATTGCGACAAAAAAATGTTGTCTTACAACAACAAAGGTGTTATGACCATGCCATGCACCAAAGGTGTTTTAATCAATGTGAAAACACTTTTGAACAATCTATAACACTTGAAAAATATAGGAAAATTTTAAATGACACTTGACAACCAAAGCGACACTTGACATGACGATAAAGTAGGCTCCAAAATTTGAATGTAGTGAAATTTTTGGAGGGGGTTGTAGTAGCGACAACACTTGGCCACACACTCGAAGAGCTGCAACTTCTCTGTGTAGGAATAACTTTCACTTAAAGGGTCAGACCTTCTGGAAGTATTTATTGCTTGATCTCCCCCTTTCAACCTTGTTATATACATAACATCTCACTTTCTTCTACTTGGTTGAACACACAAAAGATACACCATAACAAAATTATTTCTATCCAGGAAAGGGTAACGTGCATGCAAAGTTGATGATATTCAAAGTATGAGTTTTCATCTTTGGTGTTTCTCCATTGCCAGAAGACCTAGACATTACCCTAACATAATCACTTCAGGAGCATAAACATTGCTTCACTACCTGTGAGCATGGACAGTACCCCAACGAAGTTGCTTACTTCACCTCCCCACACAATAATCCTTTCTCTTCTTTCACCCTTTATTTATTTATTTGATAGGAATGCGCATTGACATTTATTATTTTCAACGGGTGGAACAAGGATTCCAGCTTATTGAGAGTAGAGGAGGTTTCCCCTTCAGAGAAGCATTTGAATACCTCTGATGTTGGTTTGCTCGCTTTAGATTTTCCCCTTATCCTTTCTCTACTATATTTTACAAGCATTAACACAAAAGTAGATTTACACCATGTTGATTAGTTCCAATACTAGAATAGGTGTGAATCTCTTAGGTTCCCTACAGGTTCTCCTTTTGGACGAATCATATTTTCCATCTATACTTGGTTTCACCTATGGCCTTTTCCGAAACAAAGGAGGAAAAAAAAGCCAAGTGTTTTGGTTTTCATGCTTCTCTTTTATCACACCACAAAGTCCTTTTGAGCCATGCACTTTTACACAAGGTCTTATTTATGTACAATGAACATCAAACACAATAGGATGGGACATGACTAACACAAGACACTTATGAGTGACATATATAAAAAGGAAACATAACAAAACAAACTATACAGGAAGCACAACGTGTAGCTGCTATTGAAAATAATGTTTCAAATCTCGACCATTTACAGGAAGGGGATTAATCCTCATGTCTAAATATTTAAACTTGAATGTGTTATGACTGATATTTTATTAAAAAATGAATGGTCCAATCCAGAAAGGTTGTAACTTTGTGTGTTTTCCCTTTTCTTTGTGGTGTTGATCCCACTTCAATACTAGGTCATCCACATCAAAACACTTTGTCCCTCTAGATTTTTTATCAAACCAACATTTTACATGGTTTTGGTGAACAACAAATATCTACTTGGATTTGAGCCTTTCTTCCTTGAGTTTGAGTAAAGTGTTTATCCTTCTTTGTACCAGAAAGCAAGGTTTATCTTGTGATTCTTGGGAGATTTGCAAGGCTAGAAGGTATAGGTTTGGGGGAAAGATAGATTCTTTACCGTAAAACAGAAAGTAAATCGAGTTTTTCATGGAAGGTGTAGGAGTTACACAGCCCACCCATAATGCATTGGTAAAAGTGTTTTTTCAGTTCCTTTGATAAGATAAAATGGTTTTCTTGATTATGACGATAATATTTTTGTTTGCCAATTCAGCTAAAACATTTCCCGATGGGTAATAATTAGAGGCATGCTTTATTGCAATCCCATTTTCTAATGTGACTTCATAAAGTTTCAATGATGAAAAGTAAGTCGCATTATCAAAGAAAACTGACGTAGGAATGCCAAACATGGTTATTTACTTGTCTAAAGGGAACTTCTTTTGACCACTGAATGAAATAGTCTGTCACTGTCATAACATATCAATATTTATTTGATGAATGAGCAAATAATTCTATGATAACATCTTCGCCCCACTATTGGAATGGTTACTCAACTGCTACTGGTAGTAGTGGGGCGATTGACCTTTGATCTCTCAAATGGTGAACCTCTGACAAGTTGGGCACTTAGAGACATAAGCATGAGCATCTTTGAATAGAGTGGGCCAATAATAACTAGCCCTCATAACTTTACGTGCTATAGTGTCACTCTCATAGTGGCCACTTGTTGGTCCATCGTGCAAGTCTAAATACCTTCTTTGTATCCTGCGGCTCAAGGAATTTTAGAGGGACATCATTGTGGTTCTTTCTAAAAAGCACTCCATGAACTATTTAGTAAGATAGATCTTTCAAACAGATTTTCCTCTTCTATTTATTCTATAAGTGCATGGTAAAGGTGCCATGCACTAGAAATTGCCTTAAGTAAGCATACCATGGCACTGTAGATGTGGACTGAGGAACATGTTAAACATTGTACATCTCTATCTGTTTCTCCCAACCTGAAAGATCTTTCTCAAGAACATCTCTTACTTCTACTGCTAGCTAACAGCGGCCATGACCCTTTACGGTATGAACTGGTTTGAATACTAGATCAAATTATTGTAAGTAGGTCATCAAGTTAACACTTTTCTCACCCACATCCTATTGTGTGAAGAGTATTCTCGTTGCTAGATTAGGTACAAATATGATCGTGTGAGATTTTAATAGATAGGGCCTAAGATACTTAACTTCCTTGTATACAACATGTGCTTGTTTTCCGATGGCAGGGTAACTTAATTCTAGCCCCGTAGACTGGCGCTCATGAATGAAGTAGGTCATTCATTTCCTTCAATATCCTTTTGAGTCAATATGGCCACAATTGAAAAATATGAAGTGAAGGTATAAACCATGAAATATTTGCCATAGTATGAACTGAATAACATGGCGTATCAAAAATAGCCTGCTTGATTTGAGAAAATGCGTTCTTTTCCCATTTATCCCATTTGTAAGTTTTATCCTTCTTAATCATCTCTTGTATAAGCTTAACTATCTGGGCATACTCAAAGATGATTTTTCTCAGTAAATTGAGTCTTTCCTAAGAAAGACTATATAACCTTATTGTTCATTGGAAACAGGATTTGTGTAATGGATTTTACCCTCTCGGGATCAATTTTAATTCCACTTTTCACAATGATGTGCCCTAAGAGAGTCCCTTTGGACACACCAAAGACACTTTTCTTAGGTTAAGAGAAATACCATACTTTTGAAATCGCTCAAATATTTATTTTAGATGACATACGTGATTTGATCTTCTCTTGGAAAACACAGTAACATCATCCAAATAAGAAACTAAGCTCTGACTAATAAGTCCATGGAAATCAACGTCCATTGCTCTTTGAAAATTAACACGACATTGATAAAGCCCAAATAACATTCTCTTGAAAGAAAATGTTCCCCATTTGGTCCTGAAGGTGGTCTTCAATCGATCAGGTTCTGCTACTAACACTTGATTGTAACCAAAGAAACCATCTAGTAGTGAGAACATTTCAGACCTAGATACTGTGTCGAGGATCTGTTCCATTAACAACACTAGATAATTGTCTTTATCAGATGCCCAGTTGAGACTACATAAATCTACAAATAACCTTGTTTCAATGGATTTCTTTCTGACTGGAACCATGTTCGAAACCAAAGTGGAGTTTCTAACTTTAAAAATGATTTCAACATCCATCAACTTTCTTAATTCCTTTTAGATGAGGGGTTCCAGCATTGGATGAGCTTTCCGTAGTTTCTTAGAA
Organism: Pinus tabuliformis; assembly: GCA_031772625.1. Classification (NCBI taxonomy): domain Eukaryota; kingdom Viridiplantae; phylum Streptophyta; class Pinopsida; order Pinales; family Pinaceae; genus Pinus; species Pinus tabuliformis. The sequence continues at coordinate 399,615,790 of CM062809.1, read as the reverse complement.
AAAGTTTTACCCCTTCTTGTATTGGAATAATGTGCTAGATAACACACATATCATATGTATTTAAATCATCATATGTCCATGCAAATACATCATGATACTATTTTAAGAAGCAGATAAATGCTTGTTGTTCTTGTGGATAACAACATATACCAAGGTTTACATACTTCAAATCTTCTTGAGTTCCTAAATTGACTTGTTCAGATGATAATTTAAACTTTGTGTCTTCGTGTTAGTTGGTCCTCTAAATCAGTTTTATAGGTTATATAACTTCTACAAGGACACCACACCTTTGGGCATAGTGGTTCCTTTCGTTGCACTAGATGCTTCCTACAAAGTCTGATCGTGCTCATCCTCTTCTATGGAAACATCGTTGAATATGTTAGCATTAGCCATAAAGTGAAGTATCTGTTGGTCGTCATTAAAAACACATAAATTAGTGACGTTATCTGGTACAAATGGTTTATATATAATTTCAATAGAAAAACCATTTTTCAATGGCGACATCCTAGTGGTTTCATTTGTTAATGCATCTGCTACAACATTTATAAGTCTAGGAATAAAAATAATATTAAAACCTTTAAAATAATTAATCAAATGCCATACCTCATGCTAGTAGTTTTTAAGATTCAGTGAAACATAGTGGATAATATGCCATACCTGATGGGTGACAACCTCTGAGTCACCAATTACCTTGAGAATTTATACCTTCAAATCGATGGCTTTCTTTAGTCCAAGTACACGTGCTTCATATTCATTATTTTTATTGGTACACTCGAATGCTAGATGACATGAAAGGATATGCGTCTTATTACATGGGTTTGTAAGTACGCAACCAGCTCCAGATCCATCCTGCATCTTTGAACCATCAAAATATAGAGTCCAAATATTATTAGCTACTAAGCTACTTCCTATACTATTATTAGTACTACTATGTATATTACAAGATTTATTTCCACCAACTGGAGGACAAGGAAGGACCTCTAGCTATGTATCTGGTGGAACGGGTGACAAATGTGCTTGATAACACCCGAGGTCAGTTTTAAGGAAACAATTTCCAAAGATTAAATTGGAAAAAGAAATAGGCTCATTATGACCCTCAAGTGGTGTCATGATGTGTTTCATGTATGGCTCACTGTCTGCTCGAATCTAGTTATTCATGCCCTTGTATGGACGCCATAAATGTGACTAGTCTGTCGCAAAATAGTCTTGTAATTTCCTAGACTAGTCTCTACTGAGGAGTATTCCATATGCTTCAGGGATGTCCACAACTACAATATTTCTAAATTGATGAACTCGATCATCTCATGATAATCTAATAAGCACATTCTTGAGTTCACCAATAGCTTGGATGAGAGATCTATCTAGCTAAATAATTTGTGCATCAGTTTTGTCCCATTTAGCATTTATTTTCTTTGCAATAAATAATGGCATTACGTTCACAGATGCACTAGAATCTACTAAAAAATTATGGACATTGTAATTGAAAATTTCAAAAGTTAATAAAAATGGAGGGAAAAGAGTGTTAGCTTCTAATGTTATAGCATTAACTATAGATTCAAGGGACCAGATGACTTACGAGACACTGTTTGAGAGGAAGAATATTTATCACCTAGTGAATTTTATGAAAACGCTTAGATAATTAGGTCACACTGGCTTGTGATCTTTGCAATCTCATAGATGGAAATATTGGCTCAAGTTTTCTTCAAATATTTAACTATGTTATAATCAATTATTTCACCTCTAGTAGGCAATGCTAAAGTGTCTAAGTAAGTGGCTTTATTTGACACTTCTGGAGTGATGGACTTACTCTTGTTGCTGGAGGAATTGTTTTGGAATTAGTTTCTTTTCCAAACTTACTCGATGCATTTTGATCAAGATTGACTAGTGGTGAGATCCTTAATATAAAAATTTCTTTCAATTTCTATCTTTTCACCTCCTAATTAGAAATGTTCCCTTTACTCCTTAAACTATATCGACCATTTTTATTTGGAGGGGCTTCACTTTGTGGTGGTTCTTTAGCATTCTTGTTGTCACCATTGACGATACAATCAAATGTATTCATTGCATGTCCAATACCCTTGCTTTCTTCAATCACTGTAGGTTTCCTCTGTTTCTTCTATTTGTTCTATCTGCTCATATGCTAGTAAGGAATCAACAATGTGTGCAACCATAGAATTCATGTTGTGGGTCCATTGTGGGCATGTATTTTCTGAGTGATATTCCTAATGAAAAGAACAATAGTTTTCCATACCCATACTTTCTACATTTAGAACAAAATTCGAACTCTGGACAGACTTGGTGAGCTAATTGTTGTGGTTTTTGTTATTATTATTCCTTCGAAAACGGAAATACTTGGGAGTCTTGCTTCTAGTAGAAGTATCATTTGACCTGTTATTTAGTTCTGAAATTTCATTGGTAAGTGCTTTCACCATCCTAGTCAAGATTTCAACATCTTATGAGTCCTTTTATTTAGCCTTAGCTGAAGCAGGCTGAGACTTCTTGCTAGCTTCCTTGGAGTCTTTTTATTCGTCATCATCAATGATAACTCCAATAGCACGCAAGTCCTTCTTGATGGAAATTTCTTCTGCAAAGTTTTGTGCCAATGTTTCCTTTGCAACTCTTTTAACGAATTGGGAAATGTTAGTGTGCAAGGTAGTTGTTTAGTAATCAATAGTAATTGAATCATGTAGTTTCGTGCCGGGAAACTTGTTTAATATGTGATTGAAATTTGAATGAAGTCTTTCACTTTCTCTTTTCCCCCCATCTTACTGTTTCAGAGCTCTTTTAGTAACATGGACGAAGTCTTGTACTCATCAGAAAATTTCTCGAGAAATAACTTCTTAAACTCCCTACAAGTATGGAATGAATTCATAGGTAGACTATGGTACCATGTTGTTGCTCTACCTTCTAATGTATAAGGAAAAAGTCTACAAGAAACATCATTGTACCTTACCTACAACATTCGTAGATGCATGTAGAAATCGTCAATGTGATCTTCTTCCATTGTCTTCTGGATTGAACTTTGATAACAACTTTTCCAGATGTGATCTTCTTCCATTGTCTTCTGGATTGAACTTTGATAACAACTTTTCCAGATGTGATCTTCTTCCATTGTCTTCTGGATCGAATTTTGAAATATTTCCTTATATTTATTATAAGAAAGTTATTTTTAAATTTAATATGGTATAGTCTGTTAGGTTTAAAACTAGAAGGTAAAGTATGTATGTTTTTTAGAGGTAGATTTTTGTTTTATAAATAAAAGATTTTATACATTAATGTTAATGTTTGCTTTACTATATT